>OY293410.1:74335688-74930688 GCA_958502065.1 Chrysolina americana
CTTAGTGTAAGTGTTTTATTCACCTTTGGGATGAACGCGGCAACAGACTGATACCTATTTGTATATTCATATTATTATACTATACACTGAAGGTACAATTCTCTGATGGAGAGAACCTGCGATAAGTTAAAGAGTTCTACTGTTGAGAATGTCGTATCTTTTGCATGAATAAATTTTAAAATCCATTTCTGGGAAAAAAAACTCACTCTAATAATAATTTCTTGCGTAACGGAGAATATACCTATTTCATCAGAATTTGAACCAATAAATTGTATGGAAATATATAGTTACGGATATATCACAGTGACAAAATACGAAATAAGTTATTGGCTTTATCAATGATATTGTAGTATAATATAGACAGATGCCTTTATTTTGGGAAAGAACTTTATTAGAAAACAAAAATCGATTTATTGATTTTATCATTTATGATTTGTCTGAATATACATTAACAAATATGGTTACTAAAACTAACGACGTCAGATGTCAAAAACACACATGTACCCCTGACACCTAACACATACCTATTCACACATTAAAGATGGATACGAGAACTGAAAAATCTGCCTTCAGTGGGAGCTGAGGAGGTGCCTCGAATTGGATGTTGCGGGACTGGTAGCCGGTGAATGAATCGCCCGCGGCCGTCGTACCATCTGATGGAGAACCAGCCCTATAAGGACTTTTACGAGGAGTCGGATGAAGGGAACTCGCAGTGAGAGCTGGAGAACTAGTCTACAATGGAAGCCGAAGAGGGGCCTTGGATCGGATACTGTCTGGTAGCCGGTGATAGTATCAGGAATAGACAGATTGAAAGAAATTGCTCCCTTGTCGAGCACACATACACAAACACATACTTTGATGATTTTTTAATACTTACTTGCTTATTAGCAGGCATTCCGATGTCAGCATGTCAGCATGTTTAGATGAATTTCAAAATATGAAAATACAATTTAATGGTATGGTAATGGTAAAGGTAAATGTGGATGGTGACTGATGTGCTGCGACCTAGTTAGATGTATTGTGCCCCATCTTCTTCTGCAATTTCAAGGTGTTCTCGTTTACAGCAGTCCCTCAAGCCCCAATTCCTTGAGGAATTTATGGATTTTGTGGGGGTCTATTCGTGGTATTTCTGGTGTGATCCCAGTATATTCAATCTTTTGTGATGTACATCATAACGCTCCATCAATATATGGTGTGTTGTTTCTGGATGTTTTCCACAGAATCTGTAGGTGCTCTACGCCAAGCTTCCTTAGGTGTTCTTTGAGTCTGCAGTGCCCCGTAAGAAATCCCGTGATTGTCTGTAGACTAGTTTTGCTGAGGTGAATCAGTGTCTTCGATCTTGCTCGGTTGAAGTCACCGAGAAGATCTTTGGCCTGCCTTAGAAGTCTGGAAGCCCTCGAATGGATTCTATGCTCCATCCACTCTTGGTATTTAATTCCGTTCGAAAAACTAAACGAAACTTAATATCCTGACAGTTTCGTCATTTGGGAGATCGGCAAGGTGTGCACTTTCGGGGGGATTGAGCCCTTTACGATGTGTGCTGTCCCTTTGAGTCCGAATTCAGCCAACGTGAGGTTTGCTCTCCAAGCAGTTCTCCTCACCATGATATGGAGACAAGTGAGGTCCAGAATTACCTCTATTGCTGCTGTTGGAGTCGAGCTCTTTGCTCCTGTTATACAAAAACATGCTAGTCTTTGCACTTTCTCCAGGATTTTCTTTGTTATGGCGAGTTCGGTTCTGCCGTGCCATACTACTGCTCCGTAAGTGATCATAGGCCTCACTATCATGGTGTACATCCATTACAATATTGATGGGTTACAGCCCCAAGTTTTTCCTGCAATGTTCCTGCACACCATCAGTGATGATTTTGCCTTCTTAACGATATTTTCTACGTGTCTGTTCCAGAGTAGTTTTGAGTCTAGGGAAAGTCCTAGGTACTTCACCTCTTGCTTCCGTTCTAAGTCTGCTCCGTCGAGGCGAACAGCCTTTAGGTGCTGAAACTTTGTTCTTCTAGTGAATGGTACCACTGTAGTTTTTGATAAGTTAATTTTCAACCCCACAGAAAGGCACCATCTTCTGGTAGTCTCTAGCTCCCTTTCTATGAGATCGCAGAGGGTTCCTTCGAATTTGCCTTTGGCCATAATGACTATATCGTCAGCATTTCCAAGACAAGTGACTCTGTTCCTGGTTAGTGTTCCGAGTAGTTCGTCTACTACGAGACTCCACATCAGAGGTGATCTAAAAGCAGAAGTCACCCACTTTCGTTTCAGCATTTTTTGTAGCCAGCATTTGGCATATCCATCCAGATGTGGTTCTGTCCACTCCCTTGTTGGTTAGGGCCCTATTCATTGCTTCGTGAGAGGTGATGTCGAATGCCCCCTCTATATCTAAGAAGGCGCATTGGGCCATTTCTTTATGCTCGAGTGATCTCTGAATGATTTTGGTTAGCACGTTGATCTGCCCTCCCTGTATGCATGCTGCCCGGAGTATAATGGCACCCTCTCCAGTATCTCGGTTCTAATGTAGTTATCTACCATCTTCTCCAGTATCTTCAGTAAGAAGGATGAAAGACAGATTGGTCTGAATGACTTCGGGAGGGTAGGGTTCTTCTTTCTCATTTTCGAAATGAAGGTTACCTGTGATCTCCTCCAGTTGCTCGGTATGTATCCGAGCGCCAGACTGAATCTGGTTGCTTTAATAATAAATGGCATTAGTTCCATTTGCTCTTTTTGTAAAAGGGCCGGAAATATACCGTCAATTCCGGGTAACTTGAATGGTGGAAAGGAGTCAACTACCAATTTCACTATTTGGGGAGTGCATATGGTTTTTGCTACCTCCCAGTCTTCTTATCTGGCTCTACCAGGTTCTTCCAGTGATCTGTTAGGTTCAAATGGAGGAGAGCTTGTTGCTCTTCATTCTCTGTGTAGCTACCATCAGTTCTTCTGAGTGGTCCTTGCTCTCTGCCTCTCGCCATAGTTTTATCCAATCTAGCTGCTGCGGGCTTGATGTGATTGTATCACAAAAGCTCCTGAAGCTGTTCCTCTTGGCTTTCCTTATGTCTTCATTGTATTTTGTCAGCCTTTCGGTATATCCCGGCCAATCTCCGCCCCGCTTGGCTTTGTTGAATAGCCTGCGGACTTCGGATCTCAGATTTGACAGGTGTACGTTCCACCAAATGGTGCCACTGTTTGATTTCTTTTCTTTTGAGTGGCAGCTGGATTCGTATGCATCCATAATTACCCCGTTAACAGCCTCTAGGGTCTGCTCAAATTCGACGTGACTGTTGCCGTTGAACTTGATCTGTTGCACTTTAGATTGGTGGTGTATTGTTCCCAATTTGTGTTCCTAGGATTTCTGGTGAAGGTTGTTTGTGTCACAAGCCCTTCCACGTTAAACATAATTATTCTATGATCGGAAAGAGAGGGTTCGTCTGAGATCCTCCAGTTTCTTACCATTCTATTAATGCTCGGGCTGCCGAGCGTTAAATCTAATACTTCTTGCCTAGCCCTAGTTACAAAGGTGGGGACACGTTCTACATTAGGTTCATTTAGGTTAGCCACGAGTATGAATTCTAGTAATTGCTCACCTCTTTGATTGGTGTCCGTGCTGCCCCAGATGGTGTTGTGCGCGTTGGCGTCGCAGCCCAGCAAAAGGGGTAGATTGCTCCTGCTGCAGTAGTCGGATAGCCTCTGTACTTCTTCTGGTGGTGCTTGCCCATCTCCAGCAAAGTATCCTGAGGCTATTACTACGTCGAGGAGTGAGTACCCTGTACGGATCTTGGCTCGAACCGGTACTAGGTCCCTCGTCATGAATTCTGAAAGACAGATATAATTGATTTCATTTTTGATCAAGATCTGGGGTTGTCACACCTGACATCCCAGATCACCTTACCTTCTTTGCTCGGCAGTCCTCTGATCTGCACCCTGTTGAGCCAAGGTTCTTCGATCAACACAACTCCCAGGTTTGTCCTGGTGAACACCCTCGATAAGGAGGCTGATGCCCCCTTAGCGTGATAAGTGTTCACCTGGGCAACTTTGACTGGGGTAGCAGTCTTATTCATGTTGGTCCCACGAATAGCGAAGGAACCAAGAGTAGACCACGCCGGAGCCCCGCACGGCGTGGCAAGGCTGGTACTCGAGGAGGTCGCCCGGTATCCTCAAGGCTCCGTTCAAGACGGTGCTCTCCCACCGCCATGCATCCACTGGCACGGGTAGCGTAACACCTTCGATTGGAGGGTTGCTCAGCGCCACCTTATTGGTTATTCGGTGGCGGCCTGCAGTGAGCCTGTGGATACATAGTCTGCACCGCAGGTCGTCCGGCTATCCGTCACCTGCCGACGCTCCTGGTAGCCACCCAAGCCCAGATTTAATGGTATACTAGGTACACTGTTTTCAAGAAAAATCATCAGTGAACTAGGTGAAATTCATCATTTCATGGATTATTCACATGTTTAATACACCTTCAAAATTCAATCAAGAAAGCAAATAAATTAATATATGTCAAAAATGTTATGAGAAATATATGATATAAGTATGCATTATTTTTCTAGACCGATTTTTCGGTCTCTCGCAGGACCCTATAGCGACGTAAAACTTAACGTAACCGATCGACTCAATAAACTGTGGTATTGTGACAGTTGTTGAATAAAAGTTGCAAATCTGTTATGAAGACGTTAATGAGAAATAGTTGGAAATAGAATAGAAAATTGAAGACACATTTCCAAAGGTACAAATCGCTTAGTGAACATTTTTCTAATCATGTAACTAACTAAATCTAGAACTTTGCTCTTTTATTTATTTATTTGACCTTCTAACAAAATAGTGGTACTGTCAACGTCATAGGGGTCCCATTATCCGAATGTGACCAGGGCCTCCAATAGTTTGCAAGGCCTCCAATAGTTTGAAGACGGCCCTGGTTGGAATATCCCTCCTTTTTGTAAATGTTTCGTAACAACGCTGAAATCAAGGAAAGCTGAAGTCATTATATAAATTCACTCAGAAATGCACTTGTTTGAAATTGCATCTGCAACTGGGTCTGCCGCTGACGTCTTACCAAATTATTGTACGTGCAAGGAAAATTTATTTATTTCTCAAATTTACGTTTATCTTCATTCCTTACTAAAGCTATTACAATGTGAATGCGCCCTTGTTTGCGAAACAGCTGTACACATGCTGTTGCAAAATTACCTGTGGATTTTTCTGCTGACTGTTTGAATAACTTGTAGTATTGGTAATTCCTCTAAATGATTGATTTTGATACTTACACCTGTTTAATGCTTTCTAGACCTCAACGAGATCTATTCGAGGACTTAATTTCTTTCCGTTGATGTTTTCATCCTCGAGACGAATCAAAATACGAAACTGATGTAGCTCTGACGAACAAGACAGCAGAATGTGAAAGAATACGGGGTACCCTTCTCTCTAAGCGTTTCCACCAAGTGGAAAATAAAAGGCAAACATCTGTCAGAAAACAACTACTCTGGCTAATACCACGATGGACATTGAGCTACATCTGACAAATATTTGTGCAACGTTCTTCCAAGAAGACCCAATTGCAAGTGCTCGTCTTGTGATTAAACAGCTTCATTTGGCTGGAAATGACCACCTGCAGACATGGTTGTTTCGAGGCATATGGCCTCTCATCAGTGACAGGGTAGGTCGGACAATATTATAATTGTCCTGTCCCTGCCAAATGAATAATAATCAACTGTTTAACTAATATTTCCCCAAGGATGACACAATGACCTACAACAGGGTTGATCGCAGCGCCATCCGCACGGAAAAAGACAAAACACTCCCGAGTAGCACAGTCTCCGGGAATTGAAATCTGTAAAAATTCGAACGAGTTCGAATATATTGTGCCAGAGAGGTATCAACAATGTGAAAGAATACGGGGTACCCTCCTCTCTAAGCGTTTCCACCAAGTGGAAAATAAAAGGCAAATATCTGTCAGAAAACAACTACTTCCCTGGCTAATACCACGACGGACATTGAACTACATCTGACAAATATTTGTGCAACGTTCTTCCAAGAAGACCCAATTGCAAGTGCTCGTCTTGTTATTAAACAGAAGATTATCCTTCATTTGGCTGGGAATGACAACCTGCAGTCATGCATGTTTCGAGGTTTATTGCCTCTCATCAGTGACAGGGTAGGTCGGACAACATTATAATTGTCCTGTCCCTGCCAAATGAATAATAATCAAATGTTTAGCCAGGGAAGTAGTTATTTTCTGACAGATGTTTGCTTTTTATTTTCCACTTGGTGGAAACGCTTAGAGAGAAGGGTACCCTGTATTCTTTCACATTGTGCCTCTCTGGCACAATATATTCGAACTCGTTCGAATGTTTACAGATTTCTCTTCCCGAAGACTGTGCTACTCGGGAGTATTTTGTCTTGTTCCGTGCGGATGGCGCTGCGATCAACTTTGTTGTAGTTCGTTGTGTCATCCGTGGCGAAATATTAGTTAAACAGTTGATTATATTTCATTTGGCAGGGACAGGACAATTACAATGTTGTCCGACCTACCCTGTCACTGATATCATTCCCTGCCAAATGAAGAATAATCTTCTGTTTAATTACAAGACGAGCACTTGCAATTGGATCTTCTTTGAAGAACGTTGCACAAATATTTGTCAGATGTAGTTCAATGTCCGTCGTGTTACTAGCCAGGGAAGTAGTCGTTTTCTGACAGACGTTTGCCTTTTATTTTCCACTTAGTGGAAACGCTTAGTGAGAAGGGTACCGCTTATTCTTTCACATTGTTGATACTTCTCTGGCACAATATATTCGAACTCGTTCTAATTTTTAAAGACAGCAGAACTTGCGTTTACAATGTCCGAATGAAGGCACGCTCATATATGCTATGTCAGTATGGAATAACTAGGCCAAATTGTAATTAAACTGATCACTATCCGATAATAGCATATTACGTTAGAGTTGAAACTACAAAAATAATTCAACTACAGTAGGTCAAATAGCCGAGTGGTTAGAGTCAATGCTTTTAATCATTCTGGTCAATCCCAGCAATTTCAATTAATTTTTCTGATGGACTGAGAAAGTGCTAGGAATCGCACGTTAAAAGGAAAGACCTCGGTAATCCTTGGCTCGTACAAGTTTCGACTTCTGAGGGCTGTCGTTCATAGGAGGTGGACAGCTGGTTAACGAAAAAAACTATTTTAATAAAAAAACAATTAAGATCCCACACAGCTCATAAGATCCATAACATCCAACTCAAGTCCAGTCGTCCATGGATGTTGAATGTACATCCATTACATGTTCAAAAAACCGACGTGGAGTAGTTATTTCGATTTTGTACATCGATTGAACGTACATAACATACACAAAATTGCGTGGTGATATATTATATAAATTATTCAATTTATACTATTTCCTTTCTCATTCCCTTTAATGTAAACTAACCCCCCGGTATACCTTAAAACTAGGTTCAAGATGCACGAGGAAGAGGCCCTCCACAACCGACCCCTTCGGAGTAGGGGTCATAGGCAAGGTTCTGGGGCCACCTTCTAACGACCGCAAGGAAAACGGACGGTTTGAGTGAACGGATGAACTAAGTAAGGAACGGTCTTCTGCATTGCTAAGAGAGCAGTGAGCCCGCCCGAAGAGGATACATGGCGATAATACATGTTTTGTGATGTGATACACACCCAGAGCATGCTGCCTTTAGAGCACAGAATCTTAGGTATAATGTTTATCCTCTTCGGGGTCGAGGCTATATCAGAGTCCCTCCTCAGCCGGTTAACATAGTGGCAGATATGCCAAATGGCGGTCTGGCCCGCTTCATATCGCCAAAGGAATGTATCAGAACCCAAAGGGCGCTTCATAAACCAGACCACTGAAGCCACAACAACTGGCACGGGTGGATGCGAAAATCCACCATGTCCTGTCAAAAGAGGCTGACATCCGGCAGATCAACTCTGCTATGTATGACATCACTCAGACTCTGTTCCAATTGGGAGGCATGAGCGATGATGCTTTCACAAGATAGAAGCTGAGATTTAGTCGGCGAGAAAACACGCGGCTTGTATCCAGTGTGTGGCGGACTACGTGGAGGTCAATGGGCCCTATACGCCCTCAGTGCGGTGAATTGCCGCAAAATTGAGACGATCTCACCACACACTAAATCTAGGCGTTCTATTTACCATTGAACAGCACTGTCTTGGTAGGATACGAAAGCTGGTGGCGGGCGAAAAACTCACGGAAAACTTGAAATTTCGCGATAAACCTTGCCTATTTCAAGAGCCTCCACGTGTTGTAGATAACCTGCAGGCGGCCGATCTGGAGGAATGGAAGAACATCTACGAATTTCTGCAACCACTCAACGTAGATATTCCAGCCCTGGCGCAATCCGATAACTCCGGAATAAGAACGACGGGTCCCCAAAGACTCGAAAAACTTTGCTACTCCGAAACATGATGGGCAAAATAACTATTGGTGGGAAAATATTCCATGTACCCGCCACCATCTAGCAAGATATTAAACTCAAGGCTCGATTCGGAGCAACAGATTCCGGATTGGTTTGTCGAGGAGCGAACCGTGCTAATGCCCATAAAAGGAGATTTGTCTGAACCGAAGAACTACAGACCGATAACGTACTTGAACGCATGTTATGTTCACCCGCATCTTATATATGTGAATACTCTCCGCAGTTGAGCCACTGTATGAACGGATATAAAAGCAAAGAGGGTGAAAGAAGGGGGTCGCTGGCTGCGAGAAGAACCTGCTGATAGACAGATGCACCACTCAGAAATCTGTGCAGTATAAGTGTAACCTTTCAATAAGCTGGATCGATTATCGCAAGGCATTTCATGCAACATATAGCATGAGCTCATCATGATCCCACAAAGCACATGACTTCCAATGGATGTTCATTCTACGTCCAGCTCAAGTCCAAACGTTCATGGATGTTTAATGTATATCCATTGTAAGTACAGGACACGGACGTACGATAGATACCTTTTCCAATTTTGCACAAAAATGCGTATTGATATTGATTGATATGGATAATCTTATTTATACTAATACGTTTCCATTTAAAAGAGAAATGTTACAAAATTCACTTAATTGGAAACTCAACCGATATATGTGCGTTAGATGATGAGCCAATTTATGTACATTACCTACGCCCAACAGTAAACATCCATTGAACGTCCAATTCATGCACATGCATTCAACATTGATTTTGAATACTGATGATACTTAATATGACATATAGTTTCTTTGTTAGTAATTGAATGAATGTAAATATCACACATTTTGTTAATTATATTATAACTCAGCGAACAAAATAAACTGGGGATGACGAAATAATCATCAGTTAAAGAAGAAGAATATTATATTGGGTTAGGTATTCTTTTTGATATGTTTTATGGCGGCTTCGAAATGGAGTCTCCTCAATAGTTTGATCATTTGGATTTGTTGTGGAAATTTGTGGATTGTGCATAGATAAAACTTTTGTGTTATGGTGGTTTCATTATATCTTCAACGAATAATCTTTAATTATTCATATCGGCTTTCATATGAATAATTAAAGAAAGAGCATGAGTTTTAGAAAAATGTTTTTGAACAGATATTATAAGATATGAGTATTCCGAATGACATTAAAAAAAATTGTTAAAATTGTTTTTTTCCGAAAACCAGCTGTCATCCTCTTACGAACGACAGCCCTCAAAAGTCGAAACTTATGCGAGCTAAGGATCAACGAGGTCTTACCTTTTAACGTGCGATTCCTAGCAAATGAGGATGATTGTTCTTCTGATGAAAATAAGCTAGTTTGTAAATGATTCATAAATAATGTGTGTGTAGAAACTGCTAACTCTGAATCACAGGAATTTAACCTTCCATTAGGTAGATACCTACCTAGGTACTTTCTAATTTCAATTGTGATCCTTCTGAACACAAAAAGAAAAGGACAAACGCTCACTTACTTCACAACTGGCAATGAAGGTATAAGCATTCGAACACAATGTCCCTCATTGATGATTTATTTAGACTTCTTTAACCTCACTTTTCTGAAGTACCAAAATGAGCTAAAATTTCATTGAAAATTCCTCCAAAAGTTTAAAATAAAAAAAATGCTCAGTATACGAATAACTTTATCTCGCCCTGTGTGTATTTCTGTGATTTTAACCTAATTGTCAATTATTGCATTTTATTTCACAGGTGCTGCATAGAAGGCATGTCAGAAATAGAGTACTGCATAATGAAATAACCGGAAAGCCAGAGGAAGAAAAGCAATTCAGAGATTTCAAAACGTAGTATTTGTTAACATATTTATTAATTTGTAGCCATCAGTGATATCAGTTATCGGGAGTGAATATTCATTTCATTGTTGTTGATATGTGCCACATTTGTAATAAGTTGATATATTTTAGTTTTTTCAGTTCTGTTAAATTTTGTGATTGAATTATTTGAACTATCTTGTATAGGAACTTGTGTTATTTTCACCTATACAAAACATTTTCAAAGTGTTTTCATTATTTGCAAGACATCTAGTAGAAATTCTATTCCCTAAATTCATTTTGGTCATTCAATAGATGTACTTTGAGCATCCAGGAAATATCCATGATGGGTATTAGGATATGTTCTGGAGGTCCATTTCACCGAATATGAACAATGGAAGCCCTAAATACGCACAATGTATATTCATCGGACGTTTTCTGTCCATCCATTGAACTTCCATTGAATGAACATTAGAATAATTTAGGACAGCCATCGGATGTCTTGAACTTCCGAGCGGGAATCCGCTAGGGAATTTTGGTGTACATGCCTTGGGTATTAGTGGCATTAGTTGGGTATTAGTCGGGAATTAGTGGTATTAGTTGAAAATTATTGGGTATTACTGGGCATTACTCGGGAATTAGAGGTAATACTTGAAATTGTTTGGGTATTACTGGGCATTACTCGGGTATTACATGGGAATTAGAGGAATTATTCGGGAATTAAAGGAAATTTCTAGAAATCATAATGATGAAAAAGTATAAGTTGAGACTCAATGAACTCACAATGAAGCTATAAAAGTATGACTTGGAATAACTGCGACAACGAAGTACTTTTACATGTTGAGCCAACTCAATGAATTCACTTCGATCTTGAATTCAGCTGGTGTATGAAAATTGCACGACAAAGAGTATATTATGTTAAAGCTTTAGTCATTGTCAAAAACCTAAGATCAGAACAGGAATAGGAGTAGAAAGAGAATTGTAGTAAATTTTTCCATTATATTTTTTACGAATTCATCAGAAATAGGAGAACTTTTCTAAATCATGTATTTTCAACTGCTACAGTCACCAAGGTAACAACCTGTTTTGACTCAAATGCACAGGAAAAATGTTTCCCAGGGGAAAAAGGTATATGATTCTTGATCATTTTATTTTAGATTAACTCAATTCCGGCATAAACTTAATTACTCGCCTCTCAACTCTCCTCATAAAAAGTTGTTGTTAAAATCATCCGTAGTGTTTGACGAAGAATCATGAAATTTACGGGATCGATAGATACACTAGAAATAAACTCACTGCACAAAAGGGGCCATCCTACGTCATATACACTGCATGCCCGCAGTGATGGAAACATAAATTTTTCCGGAAAGTTTTATTTGGGGACAAACAAGTGATTGCTCGGATCCACCCATAGCAAGGAAGTTGAGGTGCCTAATGGTTGATATGCATATAGGAGTTGATCTTTGGGCATGGGTTTGAACTATAACTATTTTTAAAATAACTTTTTGATTATATGACCTACGTGGATCCACCTATAGCTCGGAAGTTGAGGTGCCTCGAGACCTTGTGGTTGATAAGCCAAATTTTTCATAATTTTCCTAATTTCCTAAACTATCAGTATTAGAGAAAAAAGTCATTAACATATTTTGTTCATCTATTCAAGTGTTATGAAAATCTTCATTTGAAGTTTTTGTCAAGTGTATTGTTTTCGAGATTTTCAAGTTTCTGAGACTTTTGTGAGAAATAATTTTGTCCAAAATTTTCATATTTTCGTGATATTTCCTAAACTATCGGTATTAGAGAAAAAAGTCATCAAAATTTTTTGTTCACCTATGCAAGTTCCATGAAAATATTCGTATGAAGTTTTTTGTCACGTGTATCGTTTTGAAGATTTTAGAGATAATGTTGTTTTCATGAGAAATAATTCCTTGTCCAAAATTTTCATAAATTTCGTATTATTTCCTAAACTACCAGTATTAGAGAAAAAAAGATTGGCGTATTTTGTTCACCTATGCAAATTCCATGAAAATGTTTTCATGAAGTTTTTCGTCAGGTGTGTGGTTTTTGAGATTTTCTAGTTGTTGTTGTTTTTATGAGAAATATTTCCATAAAAAGTCCAAAAAAGTCATAAACATTTTTTCTAGATCTCATTAAGATCAATGAAACTCTAACTATAAATTTTTTCGACATCTAGTTCGGTTTTCAAGATTTTGGTGTTTTTTGAAAATTTTTAGAAAATGAAAAAATGTAATGATATGTTTTGTTCATCGGATCGAGTACAATGAAAGTGTTCATATAAATTTTTTCGTTATCTCCTTTAGTTTTTGAGTTTTAGTGATAAGGTTATTCATTTTCCGTTTTTTTTTCGGATATTTCCCGGACTATCGATACTAGACAAAAATTTACTGAAACTTTTTGTAGAACGTTGAAGAGTTTGTAAAAATTTTTTTTGTGTTTAAAAAAGACAAAATCTCATTCCTAGTACATCTAAACGAGTACAATCCATTTGTTCATATAAAGTTATTCGATATCTCTTTCAGTTTTCGAGTTTTAGGTGGTTTTATAAAAAAAAGTGACCGATTTTTTGGTATTTAATTTTTTCCCGCCCTGTTTATGAATTCGAAGAAACGAAATTACTACTCGTCAATATTCATTTTCGCAAAAAAATTTATTCGATATTCCTCTTAGTTCGGGAGATACATTGATTTTTTCGTTTTTTTGGATTATTTCCTGCACTATTGATTTTATGAAAAAAATGTTAGAACACTTGTTATGTATTTTCCAAAATAAAGCCCTCAATTTTCGGAAAAAACGGTTTTTCATAATTTTCCGAGCGTTTAAAAAATAAAACGGATTCGTTGAAATCTGTTTTTTGGTTCAAGCTCTATCGATTGCATTTTTCGAATTTTCATTTCCTTCGGTTTAGCCGCAATGAATTTTCTAAAAAACCCATTTAATTCGGAAAATCGAACGGGAAATCGTTATTAATTTTTAGATTTCCACCAAACACTATAGGCTCTTGAAGGGCATAAAAACAAGTCTCTCAAAAAAAATTAGTTCGAAAAAACGAAAGCTCCGGCCCCTATCGAGGTACATTTAATTTTTGTTATTGGCATCATTAGAATTTCGTCGGACAGAATCAATTATTGGTTTATGTAAAAATCCTCAGAAATATCGTGAATCTGTATAGAACTTAGCAAGGAATTAGCAGGCATTAATGGTATCAGTCAGGTATTAGTCGGTATTAGTCGGAATTACAGGTATTACTGGTGAATTAGAGGTATTAGAGGAATTAGTTGGGCATTAGTGGCATTAGTTGGGCATTAGTGGAATTACTTAGGTATCAGAGGAATTACCTAGTGTACAAAATTTCCTCAGCAGTTTCCCCCTCGTAAACTTCCATTGCACGTACATGTGCTATGTGGGGAACAATATTCGATGAGTGTGTCGAAATACTTTTTTACAATTTTTGGGGACAGTAAACTACATAGGAGAATCTAGGGCAAAACAGGGTACTGGGAAATAACGGGGTACCGCCATTTTACGTGAATTTCATTCGAATCAACCCACCAAATCTCAGACGCATTATTCCTACTACCAGGTACCCTTCACTGCAATAGACGTAGCACGATTCGGGCGAACTTTAGTTTGACCTTGTCCGGCATAGACTTATAAACGTCGTACTGGCCGTACGTTGTAAAACTTGATCATATATTTCCTGAAGGTACGTACATTTTTCGAAAAGTTATTGATGTTTTGTTTATGCTATATCGTTATTGCCTTTATGTAGTCTACCTTATCAAACGCACCGCTTAAAAAAAACTTTTACACTGATATTTTCTTGTTTCAGCTCATGTTTTTGTGGCAAAATGGAGTTTTGATGATGGGACACAACGGGGTCCATTTTACCCCGTCCTTAGGACCCCGTTTTGCCACAAGTAATGCATTGGGATTTATAATGTTTTTCTATTGGTTTCAGATGGTACGAAAAGACGACTCGTCATAATTGGTCTAAAGAGTCAATGAAAGAAGCAGTACAGGCGATTATTGAGGGTACCATGGGTTATAAAAAAACAGCGCAGCAAACTGTTATGTTGCAAAAGCAAATAGAGATATGGGGTCAAAGTTTAACATAGCGCAATTAGGAAGCGCCAGAAATGTGTTTACCGAAGTTCAAGAGTTGGAGATTAAGAAATATGTAAAAGACATGGAATCAAGATCATTCTGCTCTACAATGATAGAGTTAAGAAAATTTGTTTATCAATAGGCGGTCGTTAACGATGATGCAAACAGGTTTAAGAAAGACACTCAGATTGCCGGTCCTGACTGGATGGAACATTTTATTCGAAAACACCCTACCATAGCCCTAAGAAAACCAGAATAAGGTTGCTGTCAATCAGTTCTTTGGTTTGTTTACAAGTATTATCGAAAAGTATCAACTAACTGCAGAGAATATTTTCAATTGTGATGAGACAGGTATTACTGTAGATCCAAAGGGACATTCGAAGATATAAGCACTTAAAGGAAAACGCCAAAGAGCTCCCACTTCTGCAGAGAGGGAGGAAACCGTAACTGCTGAAATTTTTTGCTCAGCTTCGGGAAGTTATGATTTCTCCATGCCTCATTTTATCTAGAAAAAGAAAACGCCCTGAATTTGAAATTGGTTTGCAGCCTGGTTCTATGGTTGAAACAAGTCATTCTGGTTGGGTGACTGAAGATATTTTTTTCAGGTGATTTAAGAATTTCTTTTAATTTTCTGGGGCTTCAAGATAACGACGTACTTTCAATTTGTGATGGCCATGCCAGTCATACAAAAAATCTTGACCTTATTAATTATGTCCGAAAAACAGGAGTGATTCTGCTTTGTTTACCTCCGCATTGTTAGCACAAGTTGCAACCTCTGAACGTCGGCTTTACGAATCCTCTCAGCAACTACTATTAAAATGAAGTAAGAATATGGCTACGAAGTAAGTCCGGAAAAGTCGTAACACTTTGGCAACTTTGGACTCTTTTTGGCGCTGCCTGTGTTAACGCAGCCACAATGAAAAATGCTATGAGTGCTTTCAAAACAACTGGAATTTGGCCACCGAATGAAAATGTTTTTGAAGAAAGTGACTCTTTACCTACTAGCTTCTACGACAAATATCCCTTCAGATGATCAGACGATGAAGGCAATGAACAGCAATCCTTAGGAGAACATGCCCATCAGACTCCAGAAAAATCTGTTATGCATAAAAATAGAGTAGAGATAACTCCGCCTTCACGTGTACCAATGAAAAACATCAACAATGATTCTTCGCCATTACCACAATTTTCGTGGATGCCTGATGTCCCTCGTGAAGAAACATCGAATACGGTAGTTCTACAAGAGCCAAATATATTTCCTCTTGCATCGCCGTAAGTTTTCCTAAAGAAACTTCTGTTGCAAAATGCCCTTAGTGAAAACGAGGAAAAACAGCAATTCTAACATCGACTCCTTACAAAATGGAATTGAAAATATCTGTTCGGAAAAAATGAGAAAGCTAATAGTGTCAAAAAAAATAGGCAGTGTAGGGGAAAATACTACGAAAAAAGCAGTTCCCAAATTAACAAAAAAAAAGACGAAGATGATGCCATATGTCTTTATTGCAAATAATTTTATAGTACCTACACCGAAGGATGGATTTCATGTTGTCTTTGTCACGAATGGGCTCATAATTCTTGCGCCGGTATTGACAGCGATGACGACGAGACTGCGTTCCGATGTGAATTTTGTTCCTAACTTTTTATATCATATATTATATAACTAAGAGTTTTTCTATTAATGAATTATTTTCGTTCACCTACACGTACCTCATATACTAAACCCATTTTACCCCAGATACAATTCCCATGTTGCCCCGTATATGAGGGGTGATATCTGATGTTTGAATGCAATTTGCATTTGAGGGAGTGTCCTGCCTGAGAATCGTTGCACAAACAGATGTCAGAAGTGATCCTTTTTCGACATAAAGAAATAATTTTTTTTTGTCAGATATTTGTTTCTCATTTGCCACTCTGGAAATGAGTGGAGAGGAAAGTATTTCGACTTGAAGATTTCATATTTGTTTCAACTCAGCTTAACTTATAGTTACCATATTGAAATGATTATTATAAACTCTCTTGGGGTATATCGTCTGGAATTCCGCAAGGCTCTATCTGAGGAAAACTTTTCATTTCAACTTGTTTGATGGATTTTAATTAAATTTTTCTCCAAATAAATAGTCATTTGCGAGAAAATATATACAAGTACCTACCGATGCAACGTTAAAAATGCTTATTTCATTCTCTCAACATCAGTGTTTTATTATTTAGTTAGCAGATACCCTGGCACGAAAAGGGGCATCAACGCCACTGATCGGGACAGAACCATTCTGCGGTCTTGGAAAATTTTACTTCCAAGAATAACTCAATAAAACTGAAGAAGCAATGAGAGCAACATACTGACAAAGGCTTCCAGGGCTAAGGCAGGCCAAAGATCTCCTAGGCAACTTCAACCGAGCAAGATCGAAGACACTGATTAACCTTAGCAAAACTAGTCTAAAGACAATCACGGGAATTCTGACGGGGCCCTGCAGACTCAAAAAACACCTAAGGAAGCTAGGCTTAGAGGAGGACAGCACCTGCAGATTATGTGGGGAACATCCAGAAACACCACACCATATATTGATATAGTGTTATGCTGTACATCACAAAAGATTGAATATACTGGGATCACACCAGCTGACTGTGGGAGAAATACCACGAATAGACCCCCCTCAAATTCCTTAAATTCCTCAAGTAAGTGGGGCTTGAGGGGATGCTGTGAACGAGAACACCTTGAAATAGCAGAAGAAGTTGGGGCACAATAGATCTAATTAGGTCGCAGTGCATCAGTCACCATCCATACACAGTGTTCAAACTTTACAGTTCACTTCGTTTCATTTATATTTGAACGCATTGTGTGGTATCATTCTGTGTTAGTAACCATTGCAACATCATTATGAAAAAAAAAAAAATCCGAATATGGTTGCTATCAACAATTTTTCGAATTTGTAACAAGATTGACAATTTTACTTTTTCAAAATAAAAAGTCTATCGATTGTATTAGTATTTTCACTACTCCAGCACAATATCAATTTTCAAACATACAATTTGGTCCTAACGAGCGGATAGTAGTTAAAACCGCAATTGAATTCAAGAAATCATAGAAGATAAACGTCAGCCGTACAGCATCAGCAAGCCAAAGTCGTCTATTAAGAGCAGCCAGACTATTTCGCTCTAACGCTTGGTTTACTGGATTTGCCATAATTGGAAGTGCTGAAGAAAGTTGGTATAAGAATTTGGCCATTGTAATCGAGCAAGTGAAGTCAATGGTGAAAAATCGTGAATCTTTAGAGTTCAAACTGAACAATCTTTAAAGTTTTGCTGAATTCAAACAAATATTGAACAAGACTGTGATGATGCAGACTTAGTTGAACAATCAAAAGAAAGAGAACCATTTGAACAGAAATATTATCGTGTAATTGGGTATTTGATGGAATATGTAAGGAAACAAGTGCTTAAAAATAGTGTATCTACTCCAAAGGTGGTGCAAGATCCTTTACAAAATTCTTTATTGCCAAAAATAAAATTACCAGTTTTTAACGGGGAGTATGAAAACTGGCTAGAGTTCAAAAAGAATTTCATAACAACCATAGATTCGAATAGTAATTTAAACGATGGACAAAAATATAATTTTCTGAAAGCTGCACTTGAGGGTTATGCAAGTAGAGCAATTGAGGGGTGTGATGAAACTCAGGATTATAAAATGGCATGGCAAATGCTAAATGATAAATTCAATAGGAAAAAGTTCTTGGTTGATACTCATATCAAATCATTATTCAATCTCAATCAAATAAGTAAAAGCATTTTCTGCATTTTCAGAAATTTAACTGATGATATCTCTAAACATTTATCAGCATTGGAGGCAATTAAGCTTTCCAAGGATTCCTTATGGAATATGGTAATTATACATATCATTTACAATAAATTGGATGAAGTTACACAAAACAAATGGAAAGAGCATCACGTGAGCAATTAATTACCAACATTGAATGAATTTCTAGAATTTTTGAGAGAAAGAGCAGATATCCTGGAGTCCTTGGAAGAGCCTCATTCCAAAAATGATTTCCAAACAAAGAAAGCTATAAAATCTTCTCCTATATCTCATATTAGCTTGTCTTTGAATCAATATAAATGTAATTTTTGCAAAGGAGATCACACTATTTATACATGCAATGACTTTCTCAAATTGTATATTAATGAAAGGTGGCAAAAGGATAGACAATTGAAACTGTGTTCAAATTGCTTACGAATTGGACATGCTAAAGACACATGCAATTTTGGTCCATGTCGAAAATGCAAACGTAAACACAATACACTACTACATTTTGAGGCAAACAATGTTGCTACTATTTCTGACAATCAAAGTAACGATTCACAGTCTAGTTCTCGTATGAAAAACAATTCCTTACAATTTTCTTCTAATGAAATAGAACAAACAGGTACAACGTCAAACTCTATAGAAAAACCTTGTATTTCTTCTCAAATATTAAATATTATTGACTCTCATCAATCCTCGGTGATGTTATCAACATTTACGTTCAAAGTAAGAGACAATGATGGTAACTTTCAACATTGCAGAACACTTCTGGACTGTGGAGCACAATCAAATTTAATTACAAAAGAATTTTGTAAACGATTAAACTTCGAAGTGGTTCCAACACATTTGTCAATTATTGGTACAAACCAAGTAGTATCTAACTTAACTGATAAAACCTCGATCACTATTTATTCAAAAGGTAATGATTTCAAAACACAATTGTGTTGCTTTGTAACACCTGTTATTTCTGCTAGTATACCTTCTCATAAAATAATTATATTTGATTTCCAATTCCAGAAAATATACACTAATCAGATCCCCAATTTTATAATCCAGGTGAGATAGACATTCTCATAGGGGCTAGCGTTTTTTGGGATTTGATTTTGGATGGTCAATTCAAGCTCAATGGTAAGGGGCCTATTTTTCAAAATACAAAACTGGGATGGATTATTGCAGGTAATGTTTCAATTTCTTCCAATATTTCGATTTGTAATCTTTCAAAAGACATCATTGCAGAAGACGAAACACTGAAACGTTTTTGGGAGATAAATGAAATTCCAGAAATCAGTCATTGTCAAAAAAAAATCTTGAAAGTGAGAAATTATTTACATAAAATACAACTCGAGCTATTAACGGTCAATTTATAGTGAAACTGCCATTGAAAAAGTCTTCTAGTTTTTTTGGAGATTCCAAAGGAATTGCTCTTCGAAGATTCAAACTATTAGAGAAACGATTTATGTCTAACGTTAATTATTTCACTTTATATGAAGAATTTATTCATGAGTATCTTGAGTTAGGTCACATGACAAAAGTAACAAATATTGATTATAATGCACTTCACTATTATTTTCCTCACCATGGTATTTTGAAGGAAAGTCTTACTACTAAATTGAGAGTGGTGTTTGATGGATCTTGTAAAACAACTTCAGGATTGTCCTTAAAAAATCTTCAATATGTTGGGCCTAAAGTACAAAATAATATTTTTGACATTTTGATTCGATTTCGGTATGTCAAATATGTAGTTTCTTCAGACGTTTCCAAAATGTACAGACAAATATTAATGCATGAAGAACACAGGCCATTGCACTTAATTCTCTGGAAGGACAATCCTGATGTGGGTATTTCCACATTTCAATTGAATACAGTCACGTATTGAACTACATCAGCTCCCTATTTGGCAATTAAATGTTTAAAGCAATTAGGGATTGAAAGTTTCAAAAGTTTTCCCGAAGCTTCCAAAACAATTTTGAATGATTTTTATGTTGACGACCTTCTGACAGGTTCAAATGATTTAAGAGAATTACAAAAAAGATGCAAAACTATTGACTCTATATTAAAATCAGCTCATTTTATATTGCGAAAATGGTATTCAAATAATGCCAAAGTTTTAGATAATATTGAACATTCTCACATTTTTAATGAAATATTAAATTTGGGTGAATATGAAAGTTCAAAACATCCTCTTACTAAATTAATTTTTACTAATCAGCATAGTGAGTTGTTACATGCTGGGCCACAATTGCTATTGGCTACTATACGCCAAACTTATTGGCCAATCGGTGGCAGGAATTTGGCACGTAAAACTGTTGAGCTTTGTTTAACCTGTTTTAAATTTCAACCATCGTTAGCTACTTACCCCATGTCAAACCTGATATTCGAGTTAAACCATCTTTGCCGTTTCAATTCACCGGAATAGATTATGCCGGTCCGTTTCCATTGAAAAATAAATCAGGTCGAGGATCTATTTTATTGAAATGTTGTATTTGTGTCTTCGTTTGCTTTTCAACAGAGTCCATTCATTCAGAGCTCGTTGGCAATTTAAGAACAGAATGTTTTTTGTCATATTTGAAACGTTTTTCTTCAAGACGAGGAATACCATCAGACATATTTTCTGATAATGGTTCTACTTTTGTTTGCGCAAAAAATTAATTAGCAGAACTAGGACGATTTATATTTGACAATGAAAATCCTATCACTGACTTTTCAATAAAAAATAATATTCGTTGGCATTTTATACCGCCATATGCTCCTTACTTTGGAGGTTTGTGGGAGGCAGCAGTTGAAAGCTCTAAATTCCATCTTAAACGTGTTGCGATAAATAAAAATTTAGTGTACGAAGAATTCAATTCATTGATCGTTCAAATTGAGGGAATCTTGAACTCACGTCCATTATATTTCTTGTCATCGATCCTAACGATCTCAATCCTATTACCCTATCTCATTTCCTTATTGGCCGTCCTATGACATCCCTTCCTGATACTGACTATACCATGGTTCCGAGCAAAAAGCTATCAAACTTCAAGGAAGTCCAACAAAAATACCAGCAGTTTTGGATAAGATTCAGCAAAGAATACATTTTTCAACTTCATCACCATTATAAATGTAAGGATCCAGCCACTCCAATCAAATTCGGCACATTAGTATTGATAAGGAATGACCAACAACCACCATGCAAATGGCCATTAGGTCGTATCGTTAGTTAGGTGGTTAGTGAAAATGTGGCATTTCTCATGCATATAGACACTAATTATTATTCATTCTTAACTTTTCTTTTTTCCGTATATTGTTCATTATTTTGAAGGTACCCTTCAAAGGGGGGTGTAATATGTTCAAACTTTACAGTTCACTTCGTTTCATTTATATTTGAACGCATTGTGTGGTAATATTCTGTGTTAAGTAACCATTGCAACATCCATATGAAAAAAAAATCCGAATGTGGATGCTATCAACAATTTTTCGAATTTGTAACAAGATTGACAATTTTACTTTTTCAAAATAAAAAGTCTATCGATTGTAGTATTTTCACTACTCCAGCACAATATCAATTTTCAAACACAGTAAAAAGTGGATGGAGAAATACATGCTGAAATTTAATATATACATACTCCTTTTAGTATTATAACTTGAATTAACAAGTAATTTTAAATTTTAATGGAAAACTGGGTAGATGTCCTCCATTTCTCTCTTATTTTACAGTGAGTATGAAATTCAATGCTTTATTACTTGTAATTTCCGTTGGTTTACATGATGACTGTAAATGAATGTAATAATTAGTAATACGATGTATTGTTACACCGGAATAATGCCAATTTACAAAATATTACAGGTATTGTGTTAATTCTCCTTTGTTTAAATGTAATTTTTCATGACGCCTAATCCTAATTCGCTGATTCTCATTTCTTTGCTAATATTGGTAGGGTGAGCATCTTTCGGCGTCTAGGACGGATAGGTCACTAAAAAAAGAATGAGCAATATTTTGTGTGACTAGTGAGTGAGTGCCATATTGTCTTCAGGTAAGTAACTTATTCGTCATTCAAATCTCATGTGGATCGATATCACCTCAATTCGATTCATTTTCAGGATAGTACTGTGATAGATAAACAATTTATTTTTTGCAGGTCTGGGGTCAATCTTTCCCTCAATTTCCGGAAGCCTACATTGCCATGCTCGGTCTTCAACCTTCAGTATTGAAAATAATTGTTTATAATTACTTTTAATATTTTTTTTCGTAGTGCTTTTGATTATGGAAGATACAGAAAGACTATTCAAAACATTTTGTGGTTTGTTAACGACTTTCATAAAAAGAAATAAATTATTTTGATGTCGCAAACATTCTTTCCTGAACCCTTGATTACACATTGAATTAATTACTGAATAACCTTTTACGTTTCATTCCATCAGTACGAAACGTGGCACCTGGAGTATGAAACTTTATTGAGAACTAGAATTATCATCCAAAAATTCTTTAATAGTTTTGCACTAATACTATGTGAAGTTATTTACATGAAACATGTGATGATTTGAAATATATCTGTGAATAAAGTGGAAAGCACACGAAAGTTTAAGTGATCATCGAAGAATATATGAAAATTCACATTAAAGATATGTTAAGTTGCATGTCCAAGTTAATTTATTACAAAAACTGGATTGAATACATATCCATATATACATATTGCAGCATGTAATGTTAATTGGCACAACTTAACTTTAATGGTAAAAATACCTAAATAAACATGTAGAAATCGCCATTAAATCTGAAATAACTGAGAAAGTTACTTCAATATATGTGATAATTAATGAAATATATTGGACATTCACATTTAAAGTCAAGTTATGACTTTACATTATATTGCAGAGGTATGTAATTTTACATGTATATGCATGGCAACGCATTACCAATATGGAACCATGTAATCTCATGGAATTAATTTTCACAGTGTACTTACCATTACCATTACTTCTTGGATAATGGAAATGTCTTGAAGTCTTAAAATGCTAAACTCCTCGGGCTTGTTTTTGATAATGGCATCAAACTCAAACCTCTTCCAAATAATATGTAAAGTTAGCTGCATTCTGTAACCGAGGCTAATTAATATGTAATTGCAGGCATTGTCCGAATGGGGAGCTATTTTGTGTCAAAGTTTCATGCTCTCAATATTTAGCTGTATAGCACACAGTGTATAGTACCTACGTTACTTAATAGCCGATGTCATATAACACGACAATTCGCTTTTTTCAGGTGAGCAAGAGGCAAAGCCTAATGATATCCAATTGCTGAATATAGAACAAATGAGTTTTTTCAAATATTTTTTTATGAAAATCTCAGTATATTCAATAGAAAAAATGACTTTTAGACATTACGAACACCAATATCAGTTTCGAAGGTACACTTACTCCACTTTCTCAAACGAGCCTTCTCAAATAATTGATATTTGCAGTGGCGATAACTCATGAGATTTCGATGTTTATGTCTCCAGAAAATAATTTAAGAAGCATCAATAAATGATGAAGCCATACAATTTGGACTCCCAACTCCTGAAAAAGCAGATCTCATTGCAACAGTATTGGGAAAAATCAAGGATCTTCTTGATATCGACCTATTACTGATTGATATGAACAATCTGTACTCTATAAAAGTTGGAAACGCAGTTGCAATAAAAATTAAATTTATTTCGTGTTTGAAAAAGAATCTTGAATTTGAGTACGCCACTGAGTACTTGAGTATTCTCAATCAGTTTGGTTTTGTATCAATGATAAACGTATATACTCGTGTCAAAGATGACACTAAATCATGCTTGGACCATATCTTCCTAAAAACAAAAGCAGTCCTTGAATTTACCCTACCATTAGTTGTGCTTACTGATATAACTGACCATTTTACTGTAGTACTCTAAGTTATCTTTCCACTCCAAAATTGTCAACCAAGAAATTATTAACATAATATTAATTCCTATGTAAACTACAAAAAATTGAAAGAAATCATGAACGGTACAGATTGGAATTGTGTTTATAGACAAAGTTGAACAGTTCAAACCACTGCAAATTCATTCTTTAAAATAATATCTGAAAGCATTGATAAGTGCACAATTACAAAAAAATACCAAATGATAAACAAAAAAAAACAATGGAATACACCTGCAATCATAAAATCAATAAACCACAAAAACAAACTATTCTCATTGACAAAATTGAACCCAAATAACTTGAAACTTAAACTGGAATATAATAGATACAAGAAAGAAATCCGAAAACTTCTCCAAACCAGAAAAAATGAGTACTACAGGAAAATAATAATCGATAATAAAAATAATCAAGTTGGTGTTTGGAAAGCGATAAATATATTACAGTCAAAATCGTCTAACAAAACAAGTATTTCTATGATACAAAACGACCAAAAACGAACTAATAACAAATTCACTAGATGTATCAAATGCCGGAGCGCCACGGCAAAATATTAATAATAGCCGTCCTCTACCCGCACAGGCTATGCCTTTGGGTACACTCAACGAGTGTTTGTGAGGGAGTATTAACACTCTCGTCTACCGCAGTCGCGTGATGGGTATAGAGGTCCCTGACACTAGATGCAGAGCGTGTCGTGGGGCAGCTGAGACCATAATGCATTTGCTGTCAGCTTGTCCAGCTTATGCGGTCTCAGCCTATATCCACAGACATAACGCGGCCCTACGAGTGTTGTACTACCATCTACGACACTCGTACGGTGTAGACGAGACACCAGTGTTGCCTTATGCTCCGGGGGATATTGAGTCCGTGGTGGTGAATGAGAAGTGCCGAATCTATTGGAACTATTCATTCCCCACCCTCAGGCAAATACAAGCCAATAAGCCTGATGAAGTACTCCTCGACCATCAAAGTAGGATGATTTTCGTCATTGAGTTTTCAGCTCCTGGCGAAACGAACATCGTCCGAAAAGAGGAGGAAAAACGGACTAAATATCGAGATCTTCTCTTTGAACTCCGCAGGCTTTACCCAAACCATTCTGTCAAGATGGTGGTTCTGATAATAGGGGTCCTTGGTGGAATGATGGACACACTGCTCTCAAACCTAAAAATCATACCAGCTTGCCGTGACATGGCAGAAATCCTAGCCGGGCGAATGCAGAAGGCCAGTCTTCTGCATTGCTACGAGAGCAGTGAGCCCGCCCGAAGAGGATACACGGCGAGAATGCATGCTTTGTGGTGTGAAATACACCCAGAGCATGCTGCCTTTTCCGCACAAAACCTAAGGGATTATGTATCCCACCTTCGGGTTCGAGGCTATGTTAGAGCCCCTCCTCAGCCGGTTAACGCAGTGGCAGAAGTGGCAGATATGCCACGCGTCGATCTGGCTGTAGAGGAGGCCCGCATCATACCACCAACGGAAGGCATCAGAACCCGCAGGGCGCTGGATAACACCAAGCCCCTGAAGCCACAACAACTGGCTCGGGTGGATGCGGAGATTCACGATGTCCTTTCAGAAGAGGCTGACATCTGGCAGATCAACTCTGCCGTGTATGACGCCGCTCAGGCCCTGTCCCAAACGGAGAGGAGGGATACCAACCCTCTGATTGGGAGGCATGAGCGACGCATTCACAACATGGAAGCTAAGATCAAGTCAGCGAGACAACACGCGTCTCGTATCCAGTGTGTGGCGGACTACGTGGCGGCCAATAGGCCCTTCACGCCCGCAGTGCGGCGAATTACCGCAAATTTAAGACGAGCTCACCACACACTAAATCAAGGCCTGCTGTTAACCATCAAACAGCACTGTCTTGATAGGATACGAATGCTGGTGGCTGCAAAAAATTCACTAGTGAGGCGGGCGAGAAGCATCGCGGAAATCATGAAGTTCCGCGATAAACCTTCTCGCCTATTCCAAGAGCCTCCACGTGTTGTGGAAAACCCGCCGGAGACTGATCGGGTAGAAACCTTCTGGAAGGGTATTTACGAATTTCCGCAACCACTCAACGTAGATACTCCAGCCCTAGCGCAGTTCGAAGCTTTCTGCAGGAGGATTCGTCAGCCTGAGCACAATGAACTGCGCAATCCGATAACCCCGGAAGAAGTTCGACGGGCCCTCAAAGGCTCGAAGAATTTTGCTGCTCCATGTCCTGATGGCCTGAATAACTATTGGTGGAAAAAATTTCCAAGTACCCACCACCATCTAGCAAGAGTTTTCAACTCATGGCTAGATGGGGAGCAGCAGATTCCGGATTGGTTTGTCGAGGGGCGAACCGTGCTAATCCCCAAAAACGGAGATTTATCTGATCCGAAGAACTACAGACCGATAACATGCTTGAACGCATGTTATAAGATGTTTACACGCATCTTGTACATGCGAATACTCTCCGCAGTTGAGCCGGTGTATGAACGGATAAATGAGCAAAGAGGGTCGAAAAAGGGGGTCGCTGGCTGCAAGGAGAACCTGCTGATCGACAGATGCATCACGCAGGACTCCGTGCAGTATAAGCGTAACCTTTCAATGGCCTGGATCGATTATCGCAAGGCATTTGATACAACATCGCATGAACTCATCATGCATTTGCTCAGATGCCTTGCGGTACCCGATCAAATAGTGAGATGCATTGAACAGCTGATGCCGCTCTGGAGGACTCGATTTACCATAACATCTGGTCAAGTCAGAGTCCAAACAGAACAGGTTATCTTCAGAAGGGGCGTGTTTCAGGGAGACTCCCTTAGCCCTCTTCTCTTCTGCATCTCACTACTGCCATTGTCCGTTGCACTACGGAAAACCCGCGGATACAACTGCGGCACCCCCAGCAACCGGAGGCATAAGGTCACCCATCTGTTTTACATGGATGACCTTAAACTTTATGCCTCCGGAGAAAAGGACCTTCACCAGTCCTTAAGGGTGGTGCAAGAGTACACGCATGCTATCAGAATGGAGTTTGGGATAGACAAATGTGCCACGGTTCATCTCAAAAGAGGACGATGCGAGGAATTCGGAGAGGACGTTCAGCTCGTAGACGGAAGCATCCTACATCATCTGGATGCCGGAGAGACGTATACCTACCTAGGGGTGGAACAAGGCCACACCCAAGAGGTAGCTACTGTCAAAAACTCTCTCCGTGGCAAGTATCAGCACAAACTCCGACAGATCTGGTCTTCAGAACTGTCGGGGAAGAACAAAGTTGCTGCAACTAATATGCTTGCCGTTCCGATTCTACTTTACTCCTTTGGAGTAATGAAAAGGACTCAGGAAGAGCTGCGACAACTCGACGTAAAAACTCGCAAAATGATGCATCTTCATAGAAGCTTGCATCCTAAATCGTCTGTTCCACGGTTATACTTCCCCAGACAACGGGGAGGCCGTGGACTTTTGAGTTTGGAGTGTCTACATAACAGAATGGTACTGGATGGAGCCTGTGAAGTCATCAGGAGTTCAGATCCCCTTCTCTGCTTGGTATGTGATCATGAAATAGCAGGGATTGGAGCATTTCTTTTCAAGGCAGCAACCCGTGCAGCCGATGAACTCGGTCTCGTATTCGACACTGAACGGACAAACCCAAACTCTATCACCGAGTTGGAACCCGTTCAGCAAAATGCCTACGTAAAAGCTGCGGAGTGTGAGAGACTCCTGCAGCTACATAAGGATAAGCCGATGCATGGGGTCTTCTTCAAGAACATTGAAGACCTAGGCTTATCCAGAGACCTGACCTTCTCGTTTCTCAGGTCAAGTGGGCTGAAGTCGGAGACCGAGGGATTCATAATGGCCTGCCAGGCTGGTGTCTTCAACACTCTCGTCTACCGCAGTCGCGTGATGGGTATAGAGGTCCCTGACACTAGATGCAGAGCGTGTCGTGGGGCAGCTGAGACCATAATGCATTTGCTGTCAGCTTGTCCAGCTTATGCGGTATCAGCCTATATCCACAGACATAAGGCGGCCCTACGAGTGTTGTACTACCATCTACGACACTCGTACGGTGTAGACGAGACACCGGTGTTGCCTTATGCTCCGGGGGATATTGAGTCCGTGGTGGAGAATGAGAAGTGCCGAATCTATTGGAACTATTCATTCCCCACCCTCAGGCAAATACAAGCCAATAAGCCTGATGTAGTCCTCCTCGACCATCAAAGTAGGACGATTTTCGTCATTGAGTTTTCAGCTCCTGGCGAAACGAACATCGAAAAGAGGAGGAAATACGGACTAAATATCGAGATCTTCTCTTTGAACTCCGCAGGCTTTACCAAAACCATTCTGTCAAGATGGTGGTTCTGATAATAGGGGTCCTTGGTGGAATAATGGACACACTGCTCTCAAACTTAAAAATCATACCGGCTTGCCGTGACTTGGCAGAAATCCTAGCCGGGCGAATGCAGAAGGCCGTAATTCTTGGTTCACTCCGCCTACTCAGGGCACATGATTCTCGTACCCAGTAATCACTTACCCCATGGACGTGGGGAGTGTTTACTGGGGTTACTGACACACCAGCGCGCCCTCCGGAAGTGTCGGGGCTCCGGAGACAGGGCCTGACTGGTTAATTCCTAACGGATGAAAAAAAATAATAATAATAATATACTTTATTCAGTTGACAGTACAATTAACATTACAATTAATTATTCTGTTCACACCCGTTCAACTGAAAGGGCGAAGTTCAGAAATACATATGTTATGCATTTCTGTTCTTCCACTCAACCCAATTAGGCAGATTGGCATACAAATTGGCAGTAATAGTTATTTGTTTTACTAGACATAAAAGCACAAGCATTAAATCTGCTTTTCTGTCGTGTGAAACATATAAATTTTTCTTCAAATTTGTTCCAATTCCACGCAAAATCGACTTTTTCATATTTAAATTGCGTTTTATTATCAATATCCAAATAACTAAATTATTTCATCAAAGGTAACTGGGCCCTGCGTTACTATGCTTACCGCTGATGACGTTTGTTGAATTTGTTTGTTTACTGTTTACTTTGTCATTGTCAATTTTAATAACCAGTTTGATTTAAATTATTACTTGGAAGGTAGCTTAGCAACGAACTTTTTCTGTCTAGGCAGTAATAGTGGACTTTTTCTGCCTAGGCATTAAAAGTACAACTTCTAAGCCTGCCAAGTGTCATTAAAAGGCCGCTTTTAATGTCATTTCGAGAAAAAAATATATATTCATACATCTATATAGAGAATATTGTAGAGAATATTATGGTATAAAAAAAAGGAAAGAAGAGAGAAAAAATAAAAAAAAACAATATTGAATACTTTATTTCATTTTACATTTCTGGCTACAGAGTAAGTACATTTTTGTATTTCTTTCGGAATTTAGTGTGAGAGAGAGTTCTTAATGATACTGGAATAGAATTATAAAGCTTCACTGTGTTGTATGAGAATGATTTAGTGAAAAGGGCAGTTTTGTGGGGAGGAGTGAGATTTCCTTTGAATCTAACATTCACATTGTAAACATCTGTACGGAACCTAATTTTTCTATAGAGTTATTTTGGCATACAACTGGTGATTATTTTATGATATAAAATACCACAGTGGAGTGTTTGTCTATTTTTCATGTTAAGCCAGTCTTCTTGTTTTAGTTTATGATACCATATATAAATCTCAGGCAGTAGTTCTGAATTCTTTGAATCCTTTGTTTTGTGATGGCTGTAATACAATGCCCATACACAGTATCACAGTAATTAAAAATTGATAATATCAATCATTCGCAAAGCATTATTTCTGTTTCTGCATTTAGAATGTGTCTGGAGTTATACAGTAGTTTCAACTTGATAACTGCTCTTTTTGTACATTAGGAAATATGACTTTCATATCTTAAGTCCGTGTCGATTAATAGACCTAAGACTTTTGCCTCTTTCACCAATGGAATATTTACGTTGTTCACTTCCACATCAACCCAATCAGATAATTTCAGTTTATCAATTTGCCTCCCAAAAAACATTGCAGTACATTTTGTTGGATTCAAATGTAGAGAGTGTTCCAGTGATATTTTGTAAAGAATTTCAAGGTCATCATTGATAAGTTTACAACTTTGTTGTAGAACTTTTGGGTCAAAACTTAGCATTAATTGTGTATCATCAGCATACATCTGAACACCAGAATTCTGAATGTAGTATGGAAATGAAGATGTGTATATAATGAATAGAATAGGCCCTAAAATCCAACCTTGAGGAACGCCACTAATATTATACAATAATTCAAATGTTTGATTGTTGTAAACCACTCTTTGTTTTCTATTTTTCTAGTAATTTTCTAATAATTTTATCGCTTTGTGATCGAACCCAATAAAATGTAATATTTGTAGTAGAATGTGGTGCTGTATAGTATCGAAGGCTTTTGAGTAGTCCAATAACATCAAAATTGTACACTGACCTGCATCTGTTAAAGTTATAATATTATCAGTCAAGTTGAGTAGGGAAGTCGCACATCCATGTCTGGCCCTAAATCCTGATCGTTGCTCGGGTATGATATTATTGCAATTAAGGTGAGTTACTATTTCATCTTTCATGGCACGTTCAATTAATTTTGACATAACTGGTAATATACTTATAGGTCGTAGTTCATTTACAGTTTTAGGCAAAGCGACCTTGGGAAGTGGGATAATATTAGCTACTTTCCATTGACAGGGGAAAACTGAGTGAGTTAGACAGAAATTTACCAAGTGGGAAATGAATTCTAGTATAAATGGACAGCACATTATCAAAAAGTTTATATGTATACCATCTGAACCTACTGAGCGTGATTTGATACTGTAAAGGTATTTACTTATTTCAATATCCCTTACATTTTTGAATATCAGTTTAGTATATATACTTTCTTTGACGCCATCATAGTAGTTTGGTAAAACATTGTAATTATTTTTGGGATTACAGTTTACAAAATACCAGTTGATAGAATTGACATCAGCGATATCCGAAGGAATTACAGTAGTTTTTTTCTTGTTGTGGATATTTAATTTTTTTACATGTTCCCAAGTACTCTGTGAATTATTAGAACTTTTTAAATAAGCCTTTTTTTCTCTTCTAATAGAGCTATTTGTGAAATTGTTTATGTCTCTATATTCCTAAAAATGTTGTAGGATATTTGATTTTTTCCATTTTTGTAGAGATTTATATTTTATTTTGATCATATCCTTTATATCCCCCGTGATCCATGGTTTATATGGTTTTTTAAAAATATATTTTTTCTCTGGGGCATGTAAATCTAGAAGATTTTATATATCTGCATTAAAAAAGCTAAGTTTATCGTCAATATTATGTATGTCATACATATTCTTCCACGGAATTGATCTCAGATGATCATAAAGCAGTTCATTATCAATATTTTCAATGTTCCTATAAGTAGTGGATAACATTTCAACCCTTGGTAGATTGACTAACAGATGTGCAAACACAAGTTCATGAAACTAGCACTATTTCCTGTGATCCTTGTTGGACTGTTGATTATTTGATTCAGCCCTAAACTTTCTAAAATTGTGTTGAAGCTAGAAATGGTTGTATCATGAATATTGAGCATATCCATGTTAAAATCTCCCACGCATATCAGTTCATCAAAAGATGGTATTATATCAAGCAAAATACTTTCAAACATATTATTAAAATCATTACAGTTGGATTTAGGTGGTTTATAAATACATCCAATACAAACCTACAAGAAGTTTATTTCAAGACTCACCCAAATATCTTCTATATCATTATTATGATTCAACAAGGTGAATGCAATCGTATTTTTTATATAGAATCCAACTCCTCCTCCCCGCAAACCTACGCCTCTGCTTCTATGTGTAAATGTGTATCCTTCTAATGCAACATCTTCGCCTGTAGCATCAGGTGCTAGCCAAGTTTCTGTAACCCCGATTACATCATATTCATTACAGAATACGTTCTTTCCCAAAATGATCTGATTTTCCTGTTTAATGCCTTGGTAGTACCACACCTTACATACGGAATAATTGCTTGGGGTGGAATACTGAAAACCCCTCCAATTAGAAAATTTATTGAAACGTTTTTATAAAATTATTTTGAGAAAATCCCAAAATTATTCTCCAGAACAGTTACTAAATGAAATTCAGCTATTTAATCCTAGACAAATATATTTCTACAACGTTACTCATTACTTGTTCAAAAACCAAGACACTATTGAGATTGCTCACAACTCCAGATATGATACAAGTCTAAAAGATCCCTTTTAAGCGCTTGACACTGGCGAATTCCAACGTTTATATCAAACATAGGAAGCATTCTTCTGTAAACCTTGATAAATAAACGTTATTATTATTATTATTATTAGTTGAAACAGTTTGCATGAGTTTGTAGTTTGTCATGTGAACCGGTTTAGTATTCATAGTTCATTTGACTCATGAAAATAGGAAAAACTCTACTACAGTTTTCAATGTTAACCTTATGAACAATAATATATTCACGAGAAGTTCACATACTTACCTTCTGTACTATAGCACTGAAAGCGAAAATAGTTATTTATGTGATAAGGATCAGAATGATGATAATAATGGTAGTAGCCGGAAATATTATCGGGCGAGGCGATGAGCTGAGAACGATCATACGGCGTGCATCATAATGATCGATCATAATCCGAATTACATATTCGAAGGGTGGAATTTTGTATTCTAAATCAAATTGTTTGGTATTGAAAACTTTCAGAAACTCTACACTTGAATGTCATTACAAATATTTTGTGTGAAATACAATAATGTAAGATTGTCATTATGCGATACGCCAGCAGATAAAGGTTGTTTTGGTCGAAAGCAAATCTCTGCATTTCATTCTATATCGATTCATTACCAAAGTGAGAATACTGTGGGAATTTGCAGGGATTAAAAAATCTCAAAATCGAAAATTGACATTTATACTCCTTTCCGATCGGTAAATTTTTTGCTACCTTCTGATTGGTAAGTGAAAGTTCTTACCGATCAGAGATTTGTAAACGAATCTAACGTCCCTTTTGATCGAATCAGTAAATACGTTAAATTGACTGATTGGGCAGAAAAATATTTTCTGTTTTCGGATAAAATTTCACGATTTGTTTTCGAACGATTGCATCCAACCCAGTTCTTGTTATTTCTCAGCGTATCCTTACTTATTGTATCAATTGTGATTTTTTTATGCCAAGAAGGCTTTCGTTCCGTGAAAGATGCATTCAAGACATTGAAAAAGAAAACTATTAAACGACAATGTCTTTCCTCAATGTATAATAAAAAACTTCACGAGCAGTCTTCAATAACAAAGCACCATTTGATTTATATCAGTGCAACTATAAAACAGGAATGCTCTTAAGCGCTCTTGAACAGCTCGCTTTCATCTTGTCGTTAACATTTGATGCGAAACACTGACCATCGAAAATTTGTCAACGACAACGCTAATAGGAAAAGAGGAACAGATCAATTCCATTAGTTTCCAAAGTTATTATCGGAAGACACAAAACTCATCCATCTATATCACGGAAAATTTATCGTCCTGCGACTTTTGACATAATGGGTTTCCCACGTTGATTTATTCGGCCGGAGTAACCATTTAGAAATAAGTTGGGAGGAACAGAACAGATTGGGGAACTTCCGGAATGTACCTGACCTACTTATGAAATATGTATTTAGTGTTATTAAAACGATATAAGTCATTCTAACATAGAATAGTACTTCGAGAAGAATACTGGTAGGAACTGTTTTTTCTGAACTTCATTGATAAGCTTCTGTTGGTGGCAAATCATTTATAATAATTTTTCATTATACAGAAACATTCATGAGAAGAACTTGAAAACAGCCAATGGTAAGAAATTTCGGGAATATCTTTAAAGAAGTATCCCTTGTAAATAATATTGCAATGATCCTCAACTGATTTATGATGAAGACTCAATAAAACAAAGGATTCACATTTTGGATTCCATACTGATTCCCATATAACACGAAAAATAATAACTTTTGTACTCACTACATTTTAAAGCTTGGCGGTTGAAATTGTATAGTTATTGCTATACAGTGGTCACATTTGCTACTGAAATTATCAGTGAGGTGCGACAAAATTCTTTGATTGATTCTTTGTGCTCTTTCAAGGTTATAGACCCAAAACCGGATTATACTGAAATATTGAGTGGATAATTCAGAACAGATAATTTACCAGAATAGGTTACTCTTTCAATTTAACAACATCTCATTTAAGATTGAAGATTCAAGACGGCCTTTCATCCAATATATATTTACCATAGAAATTTCTTTTCAGACCTGGGTAAGCTATCGTGATATGAGAGTTGTTCTATAGTCATAGAAAATTTCGTTTAATTTCTTTTTTCAATGTGCTCCGGTATTAAATAATATTTCATAACTATGAGAAAAAAAACATGATGGAATTACTTATGTTATGAAGGAAATACTCTTTATATTTACATAATTCGTTTTCATTCCTATTTATTCTGCTCTGGATCTTTCTGTAACATTTAGTTATGATTTGAATCAAGTTTATAGGAAAATATGTCATTAAATTGACTGGTTAATACAAACTATTACATTTAAATTGTCAAATACCCTTTGAATTATTTTATTGTATGGTCACTGGAATACTGCATTTGAGTTTAATTTGATCGCTCCTAAATATAATAAGAGAAGAGTTACTTAATGGTTTTCAGATATGGACTCAATAAACACTTTTCCTATGCCTTCCACAAAATATTTAGATTATCTTCCAAAAGTACGTTCCATCACGAGTTGAGACTGTAACGAAAGGGTCCTCCATATTGAGGAAACAATTTCAGTATCGATATATCTCTATTAATTAGACCTAATAGAGAAAGATCCCAAAACTTTAAGACATAACTTATTTTCACAAAGATGAAACCTTAGATTCTGTGTATTGTCACACGTACTTCAAATACCTGCGTGTTTGCGGAGATTGCTCTATGACACGTAGACAGGTAATAGGTAAGAAAGGTAACTCAAAATAAGAGTTACTTAACTGAAATTTGTATGGCTGATTTTTATGTATATATTGTAGAATATTACTCTGAAGTAATATCAAAAGTATCAGACGCTTTCCATGGACCAGAACTTTTGTCAGACGCTCTAAAGCTCTACAAAAAATACATGAACTTAACTTATATTATCAGGACAACTAATACAAAGTAATATTCATTCGGTCAGACAAATTATAATGACCAAACATTCCCTAAACAGAAAAAATATTCAACCATGAGTAGTAAGAACGCGAGAGCACTAGACATGCATTTCAGAGCGAGTGAGACATCCATGGTAACTCGGTTTCCCTTCGTAATCTCACAGTCTGTTTCAGTATGTGTATGAGCCATATTTGAGAAAGTGTATCGTCGATTTTGGGTATGTGAGAGCACATGTTTTTATTAATTAATAGTGCGATTTGTGAGTGATATTAAGTTATTGCTAATAGTGAATATCATGAAAGAATCCTTCAAAAAATTACTAAAATGTGCATTTAAAAAAAAAACTCATGAGAAACTAATATTATTTTCAGAAGAGACATTCAAAAAGTGCCAAAATATTTTAAAACATAACCTAAATTTCAAAGATATAGTTTTACCGGATGATTTACTCGTGCTAGCAATCGCACGTTAAAAGGTAAGACCTCGTTAATCCATAGCTCGCACAAGTTTCGACTTCTGAGGGCTGTCGTTCGTAGGGGGATGACAGCTGGTTAACGGAAAAACAAACAAAACAATTTTTTATACGACAGTGTTTACCATAGAGAATGTTACTAATGTGTTACTGCTCTACCAAAATAGTATTATTCTACAATTCCAGAATAACAAACAAATACTTGAAAAGTAAATCTGTTGAAAATACATCAATAGCATCAACGTCAAGCCTACCGAGTATGTCTATCATTATAATGATCAATGTACAGCGTTTACCTCAAGTCAACTAACTTATATTTTTGTAATAAAATTATTTTTTCTTAAATTGGTCACAACTGATATGATTTTTGAAATTGAATAAAAAATTATTCTTTGAAAAAGTTTTATAATAAAACCCAATTACTCCCAAATATACCTATGCAATTAATTAAATTTATTGAAAAATTATTCATTATCATTATAGTTGCGGGTCGTAGCTTAATCCGTGGTGAGATATCATTTAAACAGTTGATTGATACTCATTTGGCAGGATATAATGTTGTCCGACCTACCCTGGCACTGATGAGAGGCAAAACCTCGAAACATGCAGGTGGTCATTCCCTGCCAAATGAAGGATAATCTACTGTTTAATTACAAGATACGCATTTGCAATTGGATCTTCTTGGAAGAACGTTGCACAAAATATCTATCAGATGTAGTTCAATGTCCGTCGTGGTATTAGCCAGGAAAGTAGTTGTTTTCTGACAGATGTTTGCCTCATTTTTCCACTTGTTGGAAACGTGTGGAGAGAAAGGATACTTCGACTTTGTCGATTTTATTCATTTCACTAATTATTACCTTGATAAAAAAATAATCTTTCCAAAGAATAAAACATCGAAAGCAGTAAGTTTTCTTAAAATATTCAAACACTTGCATGCATAAGGCTCTCGCGCTCCTACTCATGATTGAATAATTGTTTGTTTAGGAGCTGTTTGGTCATTACAAATTTGTCTGACTGATTAAATAGTTGTCTTCATTACATATTCATCTAAAAAAGAGTTAAGTTCATTTATTTTTTGTGGAGCTTTAAAGCGTCTGACGAAAGTTCTGGTCCATGAAAAGCGTCCGATACTTTTGATCAGCTAAATTTGTTTAACTAATTTTTATGTATATATAGTAGAATATTATTCTGAAGTAATATCATTCTCTTATACAAGACATATAAACATGTGGTAATTAGAGAAAATTCAGTTGTCATAAGTTAGATTTAGCGATTTAAAAACTCAACACTCATCAGTCCTGTGATATGAAGACATGACACTTTTTGCTTTAACATAATCATTCTAATACCGATATAGTGTTTATAATTCGTACTAAGTACCTTAATTAACTAGGGTAGAAAGTTTGTTGCAAGCAGAGCTCCTACATCCTCTCCAAACTAGCGAAACATTCATTACAACTAGGTCAACTTCAGCACATTAATATGAATTATAAGAATTAATAAAACCGAGAATTCCGCACATGGGATACAAACTTGCAGCAGTATGAACGATCTTCGTTATGAGTTATAGATTCTGTAAGTTTTCCTAATGATAATAACGATGAGAATAGTAATTATTAGTTATTAGGAAACCAGAACAACGCTAATTAATGTTTCTCTCGGATGTATATTCATATCGTGTCCCCTTTGGAAAATCAGTCATAACTTTTTCCAGACCTAGAACAATCGGAGTATGAATCACAATATTGCGGTGTATATTGTTTCGTATAAAAACCATAATTTTAAAATTCATTTTTGCGCTCTACTTTATGAAGTAATATTCATGAAGAAATGTTCGTGTATCGAATATATTCGATGGACCAACGGTGCTGATTTCTATCTTCATGAAGATATTAGAAGGAAACTTCAGTAAGTTCAGAGAACATCGTAAACGAATGAACAATCAATTGATGGTGTGTTTCTTAATATAAATGATGGATACAAATACACTCTGAACACAATAACTACAATTCTCGGCAAGTAGTGTTTTCTACGTCGGGATTTAGTAATTCTTGAACTTATAGTCTTTTTCAATAGTAATCGGAACACGACCCGAACTCTATCATCAAATAAAAACATATTCGACGAAAAACTCATATAATCCAGTAGTTACTACTGCAACCACATAATCAATTGCTTGATTATCTAAAGAATCATACATCTTTATATAGACGTAGATGACGATATGAGAAATGAAGTTGGAATGTTATAAGGACATGGAAGTTGCTTTAAAAGAATTGAAATCTAAAAAATCGTCTTTTCATGACAATATATTTTATACCCCCTTATGATAATTTTCCAGGAATCACATTAAAGTGTATTTTTTCCAGATATAGCAAATCTTTCTGAGTACATTATTTATGAGAAATCCTATTCTCATATAAAAACTATAGTTAATTTCTGACAGTCAACATAGGTTTCTCAGAGGTAAATCCATATAGAAATGAATTTGGCAACATTCACGAAATAGTTGATAATTGAAGGCCATCAAGTGGATGCCATTTACACAGACTTTGTCAAAGATTTTGACAAAGTGAATCATGATATTTTGCGATTTAAACTGTGTGTATATGGAGTAGGTAACTCTCTCAACTCAAAGAAAGATTACCCTTCGAAGTTCAAATCTGTAAACGCTATCAAGATACTATTGTTTGTTTTAGTATGCAGTCGTCGTGTATTTGCATCTGCTATTTGACATCCAAATCAACAAAATAAGAAGAAAACCATAGAAACTTTACAGAATAAATTTCTGAAATACATTTATTGTACAAAATATAGTACCAATCCAGGTTTCGAATTAGAAAAACCAATCCGAGAACAGTTCAAAATGTGTCAATAGAGCATAATTTTGTTAATATTAACATTTGAATAATTCAAACTAATGAATGATGGACTAGGGTATCAATACCTACTTTTGTGGGTTTTTTGTTCCTCTGAGCAGTTTACGCTCTCGCCCAATGCTTAGATATAGAAAACAATAGCTTCATTATGAATCGATTTTGTTCTGTGTGTGATTTCTACTCCAAAGGCCTGTCGGACGGATATTTTGGTATCAGTTTAGATAAGCTCAGAAACAAATTGACCTCATGGATTAGTCAAAATACTTGCACAAAACCACATGAAAGCGTATCTGAAACTGTCGTATAGTTAGTCACCATTTTTAGATTAGGTGGAAGTAATCAACTGTTTTCGACCATAAAAATTCAAAATTATTTTTGTTATCTAAAACAAGAATGGAAAGTTTAACTTGTATGTTGTTGTTGAATATATACGATATTCGAAATAGCTGTAATATTTACTGCTAGATAAAATAATCGAAAACATCATTATTCCAATGAATATATCAAACGGCTGGTAAAAAAACAGGAAATTGGAACAATGTAGTGATTAGATAGCACAATCGCAAACTTATATTGAGGATCCATAATTTCCCCACATAAATGATATGAAAAAGTCTTCAAATTAATATACACATAATTTCACCACAATCCCGCGTTCAATCCCGTTCAAAAAATTGTTTTGCCTTGCTGTTTTCTTTCAAATATGATTATTTCATCGATGTGGTAACTGGGTGACAACTATAATGCGCTTCATTTTATGAACTTGTGGGTTTTCGAAGACGTAGTGAGTGGTATCTGGTGGTCTCAAAGAAAGGTCGCAGACACAGATTATGAACGTTTTTATTTTTATAAATTTCAGATGTGTCTGTCTGGGTCAAACCTTTCACTTCAATTCTGAACCACTTCCAGTCATCCAATGATCCAATCGGTGTTAATGTGTGATTACATTTTTATTTTGTCAGTAGAATGTAGTTGGCTCCAATATGGCTAACAATATTGGTTATTACATGTTTATGCCTCTAAATAACAAATATGTGAAAACAGAACATAGCATCACAACTCATGAATATCTATATAAATTATTCAAATTCAAACATGATAATATGTTACGTGACATTAAGGGGGAGTCAGTACAAAGACAATATCATTAGCATCATTGTTCGTTTTTAATGCTGATACGGCTCTTCTGAATGGTCCAAGACTTGAGCTGAATATTTGTAAGTTAAATACTACATGGTATCTATTATATGATTGACATATTTTTATAAGCTATCTGTGGAATTGACATGGAAAGTAAGTCGTCTGGGTCGTGTACGATAGTCGGGTGCATACAAGTTTATCTGTTTCGTAACTGTTGGAAGGATACAAATCCTGGGGAGACATTGAATTTCTTGTAAAATATATACTTGATAAATTTATTTTTTGGAGAAACTCTATCTGTTTTACTTATATTGCCTTCAGTCAGAAAATTAGTCCAAATCAAGCATCCAAACTCCAATTTGCTTCTAACCAGAGCGTTATAGAGATATATTATAGAGTTGAACTGGATAGCCGAACATTTTATGAAACCTACTAATTTGTATGCTTGCGAACGGGCTTTCTGAATGTGTGTTTGAAAACTAAGATTGGCAGAAAATGTGATGCCCAGGTCAACTACTTCGTTTACTCTTTTCAATGCGGAATTACTCATAGTTTAAATAAAATAATTTAGATGTTTTAGTGTACTGTAGGTCATGCCATGTCATGTCGATGTTCAAGTATAATTAATTATATACGGACCAATCATGTATGTTGTCAATATCATTCAGCAGTTGAAAGTAATCATTAATATCACCGTTTTTCAAGAAAATTTTCAAATCATCTGAAATAAGAGAAGTGGTCCCAAATTTGATCCCTCTGGAATTCCTGATTCAATTTCCTTGAACATGACATATTGCTGTCTGTTTTGCAGATATATTAGAAACAATTACAGTAATGGATCACTTACTCCAAATGAAACTAATTTTTTCAATAGTATGTGATGGTTGACTCTGTCAAAAGCCTTGGCGAAGTTATATTATATACCATATCAACTTGTCCAATATGTCGTGTATATATTTTGTCAAATATAGTATATTCATTTCAATTGATTTTTTCTTCAAAAACCCATGTTGTTGGAAACATAACATGTTTTGCACGTGTGAATAAAGTTTTTCATGAAGTATGAACTGGAAAACATTCGCGATACATTTCAAAACTGCTACAGGCATGTAATTATTGAATTCGTTTTTAGTACCTTTTTTTTGGATTGCATTCTTTCTAGCTTGATTGTGCTATTTGTCAAATTCCTAATTTGTTTGAAGTAATTCCAGTGGTGTATGGATTTACTTTTTTTAAATCTTATTAATGCTCTGTCATGCAGTTTCATCATCAGTTTTAAATTAGCTGGCTTTCGTTATGCTTACCGTCCTCAAAGGGGCATGATCATCAAAGTTATTTAGAATAGAAACTGGTGTAATTTGTCGTATATGTTTTCAAACTGATGAATTGATTCAATATTATAGTTCAACAGATCGCACAAAAAGGCGTCACTATTGAATTTTTGTAGGTATTCATGAAATCTGGAGCAATTAAATGTTCAGTTCCAATTTTGCATGACACTAGCCCATGGTCAGTAAAAGTTGAAGTTTCTGAACAAATAAGCAAGCATGTCGAACTGACTCGAGTGGGTTCATCATTAATTTGAAGCATCCCATAAGACTCTAAGATTTGATTCAGGTGGTCATACGACTCAGTTGTGGGATTCAAGAAATCAATGTTGAGGTCTCCACCGCATAATGTGGTGGTGATGTGATCGTGTTTGGGAACTAGGAGTGAGAATACTTCGTCAAGTTCAGAGAGGAAAATATCTGGAGAAAAGTTCGGAGACCTGTAGTAGGAACCAACGGAGTATTTTACTTTGTTCGGTGTGAAATATATCCATAGTTGTTCATAATCGGATCTACCTTCAACAATTTAGCGTTCAAAATTTATTTTATGAATATTGCTACGCCTCCTCCAAGACTTCCCCGATCACACTAAAATAGACTATAACCTGGTAAGGAAATTGAATCGCTCGTTACAGTATCAGATAGCCAGGTTTCGGATATAGTAACAATATATTATAGACATCAAGTACTTTCTTCTAAAATTCTGAGGAATCGCTCGTCAGTGATCTAATATTTATATGATATAAATTGAAATTGAACATGATGACAAAATAAATAACAATAAAAATACATCGGACTGGAAAAAATAGCTGATATATTATTTAGCTAATTGAAATTTAGTAGATCTGGTTCTGACAGTTCTTTTGGCAGTGGAATGTTCGGGAGATGTAAAATTTTTTCTGTTGAGTCCGGTATCTTCGTTGGTTTTGTGGCCTGCCAGTAAGTCCGGGTTGGACGATAGATCGTCAACCGTATAATATTTGGTATCATTCACGAACAAGAAGTTTTGTCGAATGGTAGCTTTTAATCCGTTCTTTTTGGCAATGTTCAGGTATTGTCGTGAAGCCTTATATATAAGTTGATTTTTGGGGCTTAGATCATTTGCAACAGAATCCTTAGTAACGTACAATTTGTGACGAAGTTACTAATAATATACTATTAAATGAATAGCACCTGTTGGTGGAATATTATTATCTCAGGTATTAGTAGGGTTAAAAATACTGTTCATTTTGGAAACTATTCATACTAGTGTTTGAAAACTGTTGAGATAGCAAACACCCTCGCGTTTCACTCAGATGTAGAAAAGGGTTGAAACATCTTGGTGTCCAGTGGTGGTACCGAAACCGAGAATTGAGTTGCGCCGACTGCTGATTGTGAATGCGCTGGTTGCGCGGTGTTGAGAAATTCGAGTCCCTGGCGAGAACAACGATTTCAGTCAGTACCTGAGCAGCTGAGCCGATCGTACCGACACGAGACTAGCCGAAGTGAGCCAGTCCGAGAAAATCGAAGGAAGCCGAGAGGAACCGACGTACCACCTGTATTGGTAAGAGATTTCCGAATATTATTAGCTATATCAATTATATTCGTTTTGGGGGTTGTAGGGCTGTCACCGACTGGAATTGACCATTTCATTGTTCGCATTGAAGAATCCTCTTCTCATACTGCTGAGGAGTGCAGAATAGTCCAACTCAGTGGTACCGATCCATAAGGATAGTGGGGTAATTCCTGCCTTTTTTGGAACGGGTGCTTCTGGGCTGTACGTTTTCCCCGTATCTTTGGAAGTTCGGTGGAACCAATCAAGAAGGACAGTGGGGTATTCCCTGCCTTGTTGGATCATAAGCCAAGCGGATGCGTTCCTTTGCAACCGTGGGAGGTCTCGGGTTGTTGGTTATTCGAGGTTTGTGTAGGTCGCGTGTAGAGATTCTTACGACTCAGTGGTACCGATCCATAAGTATCTGTGATCCGAAACCAGCCAATCGCGTTGATTTGTTGCCGCCCGGGCAAAGTCTACTGAATAAGAATGGTGGGGCTATTTTTGTCTTATTTGAGTGGACTAAGGGGTTTCTGATTGTAAGATCCCTCCCCCCTGTAACGTCGAACCGTACGGAAGACAGCTTGAACAACCGCTTGGAGCTTCTGTTGTTTGCCGATTCCTCTCATCGGTACCACTTGTGAGGTTGAATAGTGCTTCCTAACGTATAGTTTTATAGAGCTTTCACCGGCACCGCTTGAGAGGTTTGATAGTATTTGCTAACTCAGTTTCATAGAGCTTAGAATTAACATTCTTGTGTGTGCTAAAACCGCTCGCGATAATTGTGCATGCGCGTTGGCAAAAGTTAGTGGTAACGAGTTAGTTAGACATAAAAATATATATTAAATTAGTTTTATCGAATCCGTTCCATTTATTTTATTTCCTATACATCACATTCTCAGCAGCTGGTAAGTAGTGTTGCATCTCACTCATGGTCAAGTAAAATCTGCCCTTCTGGGCACACTATTAGTCAATACACCGTGACCCCTGACTTACCGTGTATCAGAGCTGGGTAATTCCTAGTTAAAAAGTAATTAATAATTACAATTACTTTTTTTTCGTGTAATTTGTAATTGTACTTAAGTACTTTTTTTCTTAGAGTAATTTGGAATTGTAATTGCGGTAAAATCTGTGCAGGAATTGTAATTTGTAATTATATTTTTCATATAATCTAATTACAATTACTTCTCATAAGTAAGTAAATAATGTTTTTGAATATAACATTAGTCTTCGCAATAGACATATACATAGCATTGCAAAGTGTAAGGAATTGTGGAAAAAGGCAAATCGGCCGAAGACTGCGGAAATTATTCAATCACACTTGGGTCATACATTTAGTTCGCCAGGTGTAACTAGGTGGAACTCATTATATGACAGTATAAATCAAATAATTTCCGAAAAAAAAATACCTATGCTCTTTCAAAAATTACAGCTGCAATCGTTTACTGACAACGAATTTACTTACCTCGAAGAATACCGTGATGTTACTAAACCATTAGAAGAGACACTAGATTTTTTGCAAACTGAGACCAATATATATTATGGTTCTCTTTTGCCTAGCATAATTTCACTTCAAAATAAATTTATTAAATTGAAGGCAAAAACATTCAAATGTGATGGAAATATACTGGTGAATAGTGCAATTGAAGGTATAGAGAAAAGATTTAGGTGCAATTTCCCATCCAGAATTCAAGTTACGTTGGTTTCCAATAGTAGAAGGAAAAACTCGATTAAGCAAAGAAGTTTTAAAGCAACTTCTTATAGCAGAATGTGAACTATTGCATTTTCAAGATCAAGATTCAAATACTGATTCGTATCCTACACAACTGACCAAAAACAATCCAAATGAAGATTGTTTCGATTTCATTGAAGATGTAACACCTTTCGTTGAAAACAAAAATAGGGTACAATTGGAAGTTTTACATTACTTGAATGATTTGAGAAAAAATATGACCATGCTAGACAGTTATCCATTGGTGAAAAACGTATTTTTTTAATATAACACCGCACTTCCTTCCTCTGCGCCTGTAGAAAGATTATTTTCCTTTGCCACAATGGTCAACGCGCCCAGGAGGAATGCGCTTTGAAAAACTAGTTGTACTGAAAAGTAACAATAACAAAACGGCTCCAGACTAATAACACCTGATTTATGTGGTATACTATAATAAATCCTAAAACTTTTGTGTTGATGTAACTTTTTTGTCAATAAACTCTTGAATGTTCAAATGTTCAATTATTATTGAGTTAACTATAACTATACCGATATTTTTATAAATTACTCTACTTGTTATTTTTATTGATATTGTGCTTGATCTTGAAGATGTATAAACATTTTCGATTTGATTTCTCATAAATACCTAATTGAAATAAATTTTCAGATATATTTGTACAGGGATTCACCATTCAGTTGAACACTTAATTATGTTTTTTTTGTTAATATTAGGGTTCCTCAATTTTATTGTTTTATCGGAAAGTATTTAGAAAAAAGTAATTAGTAATTCCTTTTTTTAAGTCATGTACTTTGTAACTGTAATTAATTCCTTTTTTACAAAAGTATTTTGTTATTGTAATTAGTTCCATTTTGAAAAAGTACTTTGTAATTGTAATTACTTTTAAAGTACATGTAATTACCCAGGTCTGCCGTGTATCCCACTAAGCTGCTCCCGGTGCAGTGGTGCCTCTCCACCTGAAATAACGAAGATGTCGCCCGAGGCTACCGTCCGACACATGTGCCGCTTGTAAAGTGCTAGGAAAACACCTTACAAATTAATGAAGATTTCGATTTATTTCTAAGTTCTTCCATTAGAATAGTAGTTCAATTTCAGAATGTTGCCTTCACTCTTGTTATCAAAGAAAAAAGTATTATATATGTAAAACAGTGATGAATCAACCCGTAAAATACCACCCAAATGGACTGGACTGCATCGTCTCCTTGAAGATCAAACACAAGGATATTATTCCTTCACAGTTTGTCGTCCAACTGAGTTGATTTATCCTTCAGTTCCCCCTGCTCTTTTTCCTAACGACAAGTTATATTGTTGACGGTAGACTATTCTTCTTGTGTATGAGCCAATGTTTCCTGAGTTTTGTAAATTTTTTTAATAATGATGAGTTCTGATCATAAACAGATTCAACATACTCCGCAAATCCTTCAGGTATATCAAATGTGGCTCTAATCCACTTATTATCTTGCCCTAAAAAGTATAAGTTTTCAGAATTAGATTGCTTAGTCTTATTAACCATGTTCCAAAATGGATGTGGATCTATATTTGTATTATTTTCTATGTTTCCTATGTATGAACTATGTTCTTTTTTGATTTGTTGTTTCAAATTGGATCTCAATTCTTCATATTCATTCAACTGAAATTCTTTTTCTTGCAACATTCGGATAATAATAGGTGTAAACCAAAATAGAAAATTATTTTTTGTTTCTAAATTTATACTTGTGAACACAAATATCAACAATTTTATATATTTTGTGATAAAAAAAATACACTGCCATGTTAACATCTTGTATCGGTGCAATATTTTTTGTTTCTTGAACACTGTTCGCCTTTTTGATAACATCAAGTTCTAACGCCAGTACATCTTCCACTCTCAGGTGGTGATTGTCTCTAGAAGCAACAAACAGTTTTGTTGCTCAACACCAGGTGAACTGTTCATCAACTCAGAAAGAGTTGAATTTTATTTGATTTGCTTTTTTCAAAGTTATATTCAGCTACTAGGTATGTTGAAATCACCTAAAACTACCAGTGTTGTGTAAGCATAGGTCATGCCATCCAAGTTCAAGAAAAGTTCGAAAACATGTTTTCATAATTTGGTAAATTTGACAGAGGGAAAGTAGACATTAGCATTATATCCAAAGCAAGTGGGTATGTAAGCTCTTGGGATCAGACATTGACTGCTAGCGAGCACGTTCGAGTGCTTGTGAACACTTTTGTATGCTCGAGTACTTTTACGTGCACTAAGCGCTAAGCACCGATCTGCAAAAATGGTCCTAAAGGCACAGTGCTCACGAGCACAAGAGGGCTTAGTTCGTCCAAGCACTAAGCACAGCACAGCTCTGATATTATTTTGGACGAGGGGATTCATATGATTATGATCGAACTTCACCTAACGTAAGATTCTTCCAGAAGTCTTTCAGTGGCTAGCCCGCCACTGAGTCTTCCACCGACCACATCATCAACTATAACTGTTTGAATGGAATATCTGTAAGTAGCATTAATGATCGTTGGATTCAATCCAAGTTTGCCACCGGCGAAACAATATTATATGCCGCGGAATCGCCTGGAAGTTTTTGTAGTCGCGTAATGAATCTAGGTTAGGATTAAATCCACTAAAATAGCACAACAAAGCGGACGCAACTGTCTGATTCTCGGAGGGTTTTTCAGTTATTTATTCATAAAGTTTTTACGGATTATGTTCAGTATATGGGAGTTCAAAAGTTTAGCTAGTTTCCTTTTAGCGATATGTTAGGGAAGTAGTATCGTTGAAGTAATGAAAATAGGAAAATATACACAACGTGGGTTTCATACGGAGTAGTTTTGAAAAGTTTCTGTCCTGATATGGCAACATATAACGATTCATTCAAGTACTTACGTTGTTTTCTCTCAGGAATTGCCTGTCTTTGTGACAGAGCAGAACAGTCCCATAACCTGTTTTTCACAACTTTCGTAAAAGCGTAAAAATTATCCTGCATCGATCAATATATGAAAAGGCTATCCCACTGAGAAAGATAATAAATATAACTAATAAGTATGTTACATCAGTAATCATTCAACATAAGGTGTGAGGTTCGCATGAAGCTACTGGAGCGTCTTTGCAACTTCTGAAACTGCCGGACACTAAAGTTACGTATAGTTAAGCCGAAATAAAACAAGGCGCAAAACACCACTGAAAAATGAAGCTTGAATTTTACTTACAAGATTGTTTATGAGGCGTGATCAGAATAATAATGGCAATGATGCTTACACAAAAAATATCCAAAATTGTGAAAATTAAACCTGTTTCAGCCTTTACGTTACGTTATGAAATGTTATTAAGATGTCTAAAACTCTGGCAACGACTCTATTTTGTTTTGATCTTTTCGAACGGCACCACCTGTTGGATTACGTTTTAGTGTCCGATTCTCCGCTACGTTGTGCTTACATCGCTGACAGAAAACTGCAGCTTACGCGTTTTGCTTTAACGATTTTTATCTTTATTCTGTTATTGGTTTCTTCAAAAACGATTGAATCTGTCATATATTTGACATTATTATTAGTTATAGTTATAGTTGCATGTTATAATTCGTGTAGTTATTGTAGTTTCGAAAAAAGTAGGTGTATGTCCTATGTGAATGTCAAATTCATACGAAATTTCCACATATGGCTTTAAACATGATAAAAATTAAATATCCATGGGCATTTTCCGCGGAAAGGTATTTTCACATTTTTTTTTAAACATAATTCATTAAAATCGGTATATCATTGTATCTTTTTGGTTGAAACGCACTGTGTTAATCCAAAAATACTTCAAACATACTTCACTTTTTCATACCGATCGAATTACAAGGAACTTGGATATCTAGGTTAGTTAGGTTGGGTTGTGTCCTCTTCTTCTACGATAAGTATTACTAGGACTATGGTGTTCCGATTCGTGTTTAGAATAAAAAATACAGCATGAATTGGATATTTTTTATTTATTTTAAGGCCGAGCTCGATGAACTGACCTAGCTTACCGACGAAACCCGAACACTCCCAATCTCATTTTAGGTATGTAGATTATAGTCATTCAGTAAGTTTTTCTATTAAAAAGTAGTCTTTATATTAGAGAAGCCGAACGCTGAATTTCTCTCTCTCTCTGCGTTCTCATTACTAACGCATGTATATGCCCATGTTGACGCATATGTGCGCGCACATGTGTATTCATATTTAATAAAAAATACCCAACTTATGTAGTTTTGTATCTTAAACACGAATCTGAATGCCATAAATCTTGATATACTTATCGTAAAAGAAGGGGATACAGACTAACCTATTAACCTAGCTATCCAAGTTGCTGGTAATCCAATTACGAATTAGTATGAAGGTAAAATTAAAGCAGGTGCTCGCTGCTCTCGCACAAAAAGAGCCAATAGACTTATCCTTACCTAGCTTACCGACTAGACCCGACCAAACACGAACAATCCCAATCTCAGACTGTATGAAATTTTGATTCTTCATCAGAAGCATCAGAATAATTTTTTCTACTTTGTCAGATAATCCTACTCTGGTTATCTCGAAAATAGATGATACTTAGTAACTTTCATGAAAGTTTGAATCATCACTCAAAAAATTAAGATAACTTTTTCTATCTGAATGCCCACTGACTCCATATGGAGTCACATCATTTTGACCGATTGTATAGAGGTTGAAATTAAGTCAAATTCTAGTTTTGTTTTTTTTTTTCAAAATATGTATAAATCATCTTCTCAACTTACCTTTCATGCATAAACTTCCATTATGCAATTGAATATTACTAAGATAAGAATGTACACAAATTCTTGTTACGTCAAGTTTATGACAGTCGATCGTCAGCTGATATGCAATGTGTGATATTCTTCAGCAGAGTAATCTGCAATAAAATTGAATTTTTCGTGTGACCGCCACCTATGAGAGAATATTAGAACCAACTGGGAAATAAATTGCAGTAATGAATGTATTTATATGTGGAATTCAGACACGTATACTACAATGGCGCCATATGGCATCACTGGGCTGGAAACGGCGAACAGAGTTTGGGTGAAGTCTGTGGAGTTTTAAGAGTGAGTCTCGACATTTTATCAGTTTATTCTCCTCTTTTCGGACGATGTTCGTTTCACCAGGAGCCGAAAACTCTATGACGAAAATCGTCCTACTTTGATGGTCGAGAAGGACTACATCTGGCTTATTGGCTTGTATTTGCCTGAGGGTGGGGAATGAGTAGTTCTAATAGATTCTCATTCTCCACAACGGACTCAATATCCACCGGGGCATAAGGCAACACTGGTGTCTCGTCAATACCGTACGAGTATCGTAGATGGTAGTACATCGCGTTATGTCTGTGGATATATAGGCTGATACCGCATAAGCTGGACAGTCTGGCAGCAAATGCCATAAGCCACTGTGATGAATTCTTACAGATCCTCATTAGAATTGGACTAAAAACACTTTCGCCATCTTGTTTTATTGCTATAAAAAACATTATCACCCGCTTCCAATAAGAAAGTTTCTAGCAGATAACAAAGCTATTTAGGTGAATACTTTCAAAAACCTGCATTTTTCATTAAGCAGCCGCCATATTGCGTCTGCCATTGTGAATGCGTCAATTGTTACACTGTAGTTGTATTGATCGATCCTTAAAACATGTACATACAAATTTTGAAAAATATTTATTTATTGTCTGACTTTTGCCAGAGTTTTCTGAATTTTTCAACACTGTGAGCAGGCGGATTATCCACAAAACGTGGAAGCTCTTCGAATAAGTAAGAAGGTTTATCACGAAACTTTATGTTATCCGCGAAGCTTCCCGCTCACCTTACTAGTAACTTCTTTGCAGCCACCAGCATCCGTATCCTATCAAGACAGTTCTGTTATATGGTGAACAGTATACGCCTTGATTCAAATAGTATGGTGAGCTTGTAAGAGTGAAAGGCCTATTGGCCGCTATGTAGTTCACCACACATTCTGGTGCTGGTTGTCTCGCAGACCCGCTCGCAACTCATGCCTCCTAATTATTTATTATTATTATTATTATTGTATTATTTCAACTTTGCAATGTTTATAGATCATTCCAAAGGTTTGAAGAGAATGTTACATTTCAATAAGAAAAAAAAAATCGTAATGTCCGAATCCTATGAAAATTAAGTTTTTCAGAGGGAGAGGACCCACTCAAACGTTACTATTATAATGATTAATTCGTCCGATGTACCATCTTTATCAAGAGAACTTGTTCGGAAGAGAAAACAGAGATATACATTGATACACCCGTATATAAAAAATATGCTAGTCAATGTCTAGTTATTTGTTATTCCTTTCTAGCCATTGTTCGCTGTTGTCTCATCAAAAGCATCTCACGAACAAAATAAAACCAGAGTACCCAGTGGGTACATTTGACAATGCAAGATAATAAATAATATTACACTGAGCCATATATCATCGCACTTGTTTTATGGAGTCCATTTGCGAGTCTTGAGATGAGAATAGCTGCCATTAATAAATCTTATTTGTATACACGCACAGGAAAGTTCAGAATTGCTGAGGAACGGCCACAAACAAACTTTTCTTAGAGCATTGTGGGAGGAAAGCTCTTTTTCCGTTGTATTCGTCTTGAGCTTTTGTTCGAAGAGGTCGGTGGGAAAACACTACTTCAACAGGGGGTAGAGATGAATTATCAATTCAATTTGAATGAACGAATACCTAGTCTAGTCATAGTTTCAGCTAATCTCAAAATGATTATACCAGATTAACAATGAAGTTTTCAATACAAAAGAGCGGAATTATTCATTAGGCTAAGTTTATGAGAATTATCTTGAAAATGGAGTAAAATCAATTATTCGAGAAGTGGAATCGAATTGAGCATTTGAATATTCAGTATGAAGGTTTTTATAAAAAATGCATTGTTATGGAAAACTGTACTACTCAGAAAGATGATTGAATCGGGAAGAAAATGCTTCTGAAGAAGAATTACTTACATGGAACTCGGGAAGCATAAAAAAATAATTTGAGATTTTGATTATTTTTATTCTCAGTTCCATATTACATACAGAGTAGCATTAGTAATAGAAGTAATTGTGGGATGGCAGCTACCGCAGCCACATGGACCCTTTCTGAAGCCCATATCATCACACTAACTTCAGATCTTCTTCTGCCCAGTCAATAAGGGATGAAGGGGTTTGGCTTATTGCGAAGTAAGAGAAAGGCGTCGCTGCGTCTACCGACTCACTTCTGTGAACCCTATGACCTGGGACCCATACCAGCTGAACTTCCTCTGTTTCACCTGGTTTTTGAACCGCGTCTCTGGATTTCTGTAGAATTTCTGAGCTTAGTTTGGAGTGACAGATGGCTCTGAGCGCTGTATGACTATCTGAACATCCGATTAATTATAGGTTTCAGTTAACTCCGGATGGACTAACTTATGGTTTTGAATGTGAATGATACCCATTAGATAATGTTGTTAGAGTTCCCATCATAAACCATCAGTTGGTCGATCTGGAGTTAACTAGAATCTATAAAACTGGCCCTAAGTAACACAACCTAAATGAGTAATACTCGAATATTACTGAAGGTAACGTCTTTTCATAATGTTATCCCTCAAGTCATGACATTGCTGCCATGTCACAATTTTTGAAGGATACAATAATAGTAGGGGAGGTGGCGTCAAATTTTACCGAACTATTTTACCAAAGCTGAATTTTCTAGTAAAGGCTTTCCTTATAATTTTGAGAGAAAATTTCCATGTTAGCTGGTCCAGATACGTGACTTGAGATAATTATTATACATGAATGACAGGCATGGACGATATCGCTCCCGCCAGAGAGCGCTAGTGTGAGTGGAGGTCATGAGTGACAGTAATAACAAGTAATAATATATAATAACACTTTAATTAGTTGCTGTTATGGAGAAATACGGCCCTATAAGTGTAAAAAGCTTCATTTATGAATTGAAAAAAGGAAAAGCAAAAACTTCCAGCCGTAAAGAACAGTTGATACGAAAATGAGTGGATGGAATCGGTGCATGAACGTCAATTTGTAGGTTAACTTGTCTATATTTGGTGAAACTTATTTACTGGCTATAAATCTTATTCTTTCAGATTACTCGATTATGATAGGAATACACTTTTCATGGCCGTTATGCACTTATCAACTGATCCAATCTGACCTCCACTAACAATAACGCCATCTACGTTAAGCTTGCCAGAATACATGCCATTAATATTGAAGTGAATGGGACCAGCGCACACAGTAATGGTCTGACAGCGCGCTGCGCAAAGGAATCGCAGCTAACAGGTTAAATCACACCTGATCACCAGCTAACATGTTTCTATGTGATTTTCAAACTGATTACTATTCTGTACATCATTTTCAGCCTCGGTAAAATGGTCATATTTTTAAACTTTTTCTCCCTTGCAGTTAAATGCCTGCGCTCGATGTTTCGTTGTCAGTAAGATGTCAATCGACCGTACATGTATAGGGCTTCCTGGGTAAAACCCCTTCGTATTTCTTTCCCATTGTTCTCTGCTCGGGATAGTGAGAGCAAACTTTCTATCCCACCGCAGTCTATCCTCTATCATTCTAATGTCTGAAATATGTGCATGCCTTGTCACAAACAAGACGCTTCTTTTTCTAATCAGTCACAAGACACGATTACTTATACATCGGAGAGCTGGACCGAAGGTTGGCTGTCAGTACCACCTTGTTTGAAAAGTAAGAAAAAATGGAATTCTCTCGTCTTTTTTTTTTTTCATTTCCACCTTATAAAGTATCGTTTTAGAGTTTGGTGTTATAGTAGCTTAAACTAAACCTCACTAAATAACGCCAAAAATGAAAAACTCGGTTGGAAAAATGCGATTAATTTTATTTGTATACGTCGCAGACGACTCCAACTAATCGTGAGGTCTATAAGAACTCCATAATCTGCTTATGCTTGTTCCTCGGAATCTCCGTCGGAGAGTTTACCCAAGAGTGTATCCATTATTGAGCACTATAGATGAGGACAGCTTACCCCCTACTTTCACAGGATACCTCCACAGTTGTTCTCCTCGTTAGCGACGATACAACCGAACTGATCACAGAGTGAGTCGTTTGTTTGTCATCACTGCTACTTGTATGGTCGCTCTCATCGCCTTGACAAAACCACTTTTGCTATCAAAGAACACTCTAATGTACGTTACGTTTAGGAATGAGGAATGAAACCACCGTATAGAGAATAGATACTTTTCCTTCCAAAGATGAACGTACAAGATCCGAGAATATAGTGATACATCTTCCAGGCCCCAAAGGCACAGCTCGACAGGCTAATAGTTCAATATATTTTTGAAAATTGTTTTTCAGAGAAAATATTCTGAATGATATGAGCACTGTTCATTCTGATACTCATCAAAAGGTAGAAAATGCCTAGAATATTATGAAAAAATCATTATTCATGGAATCCAAAATCAATTCATCAGTTCAGTTATTTTTTTTTCATTTTCGGGTCTGTGCGACCCAGCGCCAGCTTTCGTGTTTGGGTTTGGGGCGCCAGTACCGCAGGGGATGTCACTTTGAACATCTGGAACCCTAAAATTGTGAAAATATAATTATTTCATTTTCAAATGTTGCCTAATTTTCAAAAAGTTTCAACGTAATTTTTCCCAAGATTTTATCGGAAATTTATTCCTTACTATTGTAAAAAAAAATTATTGTTTTATCCGTCAACTGGCTGCACTCTTACGAGCAACCCAAAGAAGTCAGAGACTTGTGCGAGCTAGAAAGACCTCAACCTCCCAACGTGTGATGCCATGGACGAGACCAGTGACCATGCTGGGAATCAAACCCGCGCCCCTGTGATTGAGAGGCAAGCGCTTTACCATCACGACCACCACAGCCCATGACTAATGGTGTATGGAATGAAATTCATCGTATAGAAATACTCTTTTTTCCCAACCCGACAAGCCACCATATTGCCATTTGAAGAAAATTATAATAGAAAAAATACAATCAAATATCACATTGCTGAAACATTTCGACCGAAAATAGTGAATTTGTATTTCTAAACAAATTTTAGGTCTGAAAGAAATATTAAAAAATTGTTGCAAAAAGTAACATGGTGTCCCATTAAAAATCGAAAGTTTATGTAAGTTCCGGTGAATCCGTAATTTGCATGGAGTTGGGTTGCTTGTCAAAAAATGCAGTTCAGCTTCATACAGATCCATAAAATTTCATTCCATTATCTCCGAAAACAAAAAAGTAATAGATAGGGGCAGGTCACTTTTCGCGGACACCAGGTAGAATGCAATACCGATCAATATAACGTCCATGAATGACAAATTATCCAAAAAACAGTACAGCAAATATCTCCTCCAATGATAAATAAATTCTTTTAGCTCAGGTTTCACCATCCTTCTATCTCCTCTTCTTTTCAATATTATTGTATTACCATGATTTCTTTTTGTACAATAATTTCTTCTCTTTATTATTCTTCAGTTAATATCATTATATTAGAAGCTACTAAACATGTAGCACTGCTCTTAATTTTGCCTGCTGCAATGGAATACATGATAAATTTTTTTTTGGCTTGAGAATAGTAATCGCAGCTCATCTGAACTCTGTAAAATCGCTTGCACATTTAGTTCAATATCCACAGATAAAGGACCCCGCACCAAATACATGGAAAAATGGCGTTCAGCCAATTTTGATAATTTTTTGGGATATTGTAGTACAAGTCACTAGAAGTTACCCATGCAAGTTTTAAATTAGTTTCTATGTCCAATTTCGGACATACGAATTTTTGAAAATCATAAAAATTGCTGTTTTACCAAAACATAGCAAGGTTCACTCATCCAAAAGTATTACTTCTTAGATGATTAGTAACAAAATTGTTGGTTTGAAGAAAGTCGAATAGCATGTCAGTCAGTCGGTCGTTGCGATAGAAGAAGCCACCTATTATACAGGGTGGTTCAAAAATAGCGACAATTTAGGATATTTTGCCAATCTTTATCAACGGTCCCATTAGTGAGACTGAGCATTTTTCATTAGGAAAATACCTATTGGGATTCTTTTCTTATGACAAGAAGATTTTCTGTAAAAGTTTCGACTTTTTCAAATGTTTGTTTTTTATACTACGTGTTTTTAACAATAGACACACAAAATAGTCTTTTTGAGTCAATAAATCCGCTTTGGAGCCAAAACTATTTGAGAAAGACTTATGGTTATTGCTCGACATGATCAGCTTCAAAAAGATACGATAACATTTAATACGGGGGCTGTTTAGAAATATTAGTTGAAATCGGTTTTGTACGTAATATTTATGTTTGTTAATTATTTTTGAACGGATCTCCCAATTTAAATCATATTTTTCAGTTATACTTCCAAGTAAATTACCCTACACTCGGGTAAGTTTCATTTATTTCCTAAGTCTGGTTTTTGAACTATAAATTAAAATTGATATTCTATAGAAGATATTATCCAATCTTATTTCTTGATGAAAATTTGGTATCCAGATCCATATAAGTCGTTCTTTACACCTCGTAAAGATTCCGTGAATAGCTAAAATAGTAGGCTATTGACACGTTGGTATGCGGTTTTCCACCAGCTTCGCGAAAATTCAGTATCAATATCTCTACGCTTCGTAACGATTCCACGAATATCTACAAATAGTAATCATAATGCCTTCCCACAGAAGCCTATAAGGTATCATTGTATTTCCGGTGTTGTTTTCTGTTAACGAATTTTTTTCAAGGGGGTAAAAAACTACGCAGGTATTCGAAGTGGAGTTTTTGAATAGTAAATATGTCCCGAAAAGCGTCGTGAGTGGTACGAATTCCACTTCTTCAATGATTTTTGTAACTGAGATATATATTTTCATCATGGATTATCGATGACCATAAAACAAGCCACTATTTGACATTACTAAATAGTTAGTTGAAGGCAAAGAAGCATTGTTTACAAAGTATTTAATGATGCCTTTCAATAATCGCGTTGATGATTTTGAATTGAAACGTCAGCTTGCAATGAGTAGGAGGGAAAATTTCAACCATCCTCCACTAGAATTCACTGATGATTGTCGTATTTGCCGGAATTGTAATCGACTTATAATCATTGAAATTCAGGTGAGAACAATTTTCATAAACTGTAATCAGGTTGTGTGCACTTGCGTCTACCCAGCGAACATGTCATATCTCAGGCAGTTTTGCGATGTTTTTTGAAATATTGAATAATTTTAATCATTGTATACAAATGCAATTTTGTCTACAGGTTTTACAAGAAGACCCTAATTGTCCAAGGCTAAACGTCCTTAAACAAAGAACAACTCGGTCGTGTTCGATTTGTAATGAAGTGCTCAATATCCGCAGAATAACTACTAATTTTATAGTCAATATCTTCATTGAAAGAAATATATACGTCCCGGGCCATCATCACGTCTGTGATAGACATTTGACTGAAGATGGACTTTTATTGCCAGCTCTTTTACCAGGTTTGGAGTTTGTTAATAGAGCCTATCGGATACCTGTAACTCAATTAACCGATTTGCTTCAAGCTTTCAGAGAAACAATCAAAGGACATAGATCTGGCTACTCAAAGCCACAAGATTTTACCAACGAAGACTTTATACAAGCGACTTCAATTACAAAGGAGCAGTTTGAAATTCTTTATCAATATTGCGATCCTATGTCCAGAGAAAGAGAAAATTCTGTTAGACATGTTTCTACCAAAGATTTATTAACTTTTCTATGTAAACTAAGACAAGGTTTGCCTGATGAATTTCTTAAAGTGATATTTAATTATCCTTCACGTCAGGCAGTAAGCATGGCAATTCAAACAACACGAAAATCATTATTACGGCGTTTCGTGCCAGAAAATATAGGGCTTAGATCTATACCCCGAGAAAATTTTATTAGAGATCATGTTACTCCTTTTGCAAATGAGCTTTATAATCCCAATCCAAATGACCATAAAGCTATTATTAATATTGATGCGACTTACAGTTTTGTACAAAAAAGTAAAAACTTTCGCACGTTGAGACAGACATATTCAATACATAAACACGCCCACCTAGTCAAACCTATATTAATTACCGCTCCAAATGCTTACATTTTAGATATATTAGGACCTTACTTTACCGATAGTCATAACAACGATGCGTCTTGTCTGGTAAATGAGTTAAATCAAGGGCTGAATCAGTGGCTACAAGAGGGCGATATTGTGAGATTCTGTACCAGCTTTAGAGAACTTGGGTGTTACATGTCAAATTCCTGCCTTCATGCAGCCTGGTGAATCCCAATTATCAACCCAGGATGCAAATTATTCTAGATTAATAACTAAGACTAGATGGGTGACGGAAGCTCATATGAAACTCATTTTAAAATTCTTCGAGGGACAAATTCAAATGCAACATGTAATAAATATTGGGGAATTCTATAAAATTGCTGGTGCTCTTATACATAGGTTCAAGGGACAAATCTACATGCGAGATGCTGATATAGAATTAGCTCGAACAATGCGAGCTCGAGCTAATCTAGACAACGTTCTTAAAAATAGAGTAGAAAATAATAATTTGCAAAGTATTCGTGGGAGGTGGGTCCGTTTAACAGAAAATAATCTCCCAGATTTTCCTATCCTTCGAATGGAAAATCTGAGAGACATAACAATGGGAGTATACCAAATAGGTCTTGCTCCTTCATATATTCAAGACAACTTTGAATTGGAAGGAGCAAACCTATTTGAAATCAATGTACGGAATGCTGAACCTAGACTATTGCATTGTAGAATTGCATCCCGGTTCAGGAACGCCGTCAAACATCAACTCTGGATAGCGTATAATTGGGAATTGAACTCGAACGTGAACGAACGGGACAACGAACGTGACAACGAACGTATACTGGGATACTACTGCACATGCAAAAGTGGGGCCAGGACTGTATCTTGTTCCCATGTTTGCGGTGTAATTTGGTGGTTAAGTTACGCTCGTCATCAGGAAAACATAAAATATCCCAGGGATATACGTGTTGCAAGAAACAGACCAGTTAATTATAATGATAATTAGCTGTTTATTGCATCACTTCTTTCCTCCTGGTATTATTTGCCCAGTTGTAGTTTATTTGCAAAAGGATGTTCTCCCCTATCAACAGCCCTTATTATCTGTACTCACTTAATTGAAATAAAAAAAATTACATAGTACACAGTAGTTTATGAGAATCTGTTATTTCTGTAGTATGTTCTTCAGTTGAAAATAACAGTAGTTCATTAGCTGTTAATCTTGTGTTGACAAAACACTATAGGCTTCTACGGAAAGGGTTCATGATAACTATTTATAGCTATTCACGGAATCTTTACGAGGTGTGAAGAACGGTTTATATGGATCTGGATACCGAATTTTCATCAAGAAATAAGATTGGATAATATCTTCTATAGAATATCAATTTTAATTTATAGTTCAAAAACCAGACATAGGAAATAAATGAAACTTACCCGAGTGTAGGGTAATTTACTTGGAAGTATAACTGAAAAATATGATTCACATTGGGGGATCCTTTCAAAAATAATTAACAAACATATATATTACGTACAAAACCGATTTCAACTAATATTTGTAAACAGCCCCCGTATAAAATGTTATGGTATCTTTTTGAAGCTGATCATGTCGAGCAATTACCATAAGTCTTTCTCAAATAGTTTTGGCTCCAAAGCGGATTTATTGACTCAAAAAGACTATTTTGTGTATCTATTGTTAAAAACATGTATAAAAAACAAACATTTGAAAAAAAAATACTGTGTTGTGAAAAAGTCGAAACTTTTACAGAAAATCTTCTTGTCATAAGAAAAGAATCCCAATAGGTATCTTACTAATGAAAATTGCGCAGTCTCATTAATGGGACCGTTGATAAAGATTGGCAAAATATCCTAAATTGTCGCTATTTTTGAACCACCCTGTATAATAGGTGGCTTCTTCTATCGCAACGACCGACTGACTGACATGCTATTCGACTTTTTTCAAACCATCAATGCTACTATTTTGTTACTAATCTTCTAAAAAGTAATACTTTTGGATGAGTGAACCATGCTATGTTTTGGTAAAACAGCAATTTTTATGATTTTCAAAAATTCGTATCTCCGAAACTGGACATAGAAACTATTTTAAACTTGCATGGGTAACTTATAGTGACTTGTACTACAATATCCCAAAAAATTATCAAAATTGGCTGAACGCCATTTTCCCATGTATTTGGTGCGGGGTCCTTTGTGCCAAAACCGAAGGATGAATTGTAACACTATGAAACTTGGCACGTGACTTTTTGACATCATGTTCGGTTGAAAAAAAAATTCTTACCAAAAAATCAGGAGTGGAACACCAAAAAATTTTGACTTCAATAAAAATAAAAAAAAAAATTGGAGTTTTTCCGGAAAGTAAAAAGGATATCGTTAATCGGCTTCGATAGAATAAATGAAATTACAAAGCAGTCTTGTGATACTTTTAGGAGGTTGGGTTAGGTTAGGTTCGGTGAGGATATTGCTTCATATTTGAAGCAAATCCGTCTTTTCGAGCTCTGGAAACAGTGTTAATCGTCCTAAAATTGCGATTAAGAATAGCCGCCATTGTAGACAAAAAGTGAGAATATTTTCATTATTATGGATAAGCCTCACATCTCATTCATGAATAAGTATTCTGAGAATTATGAGATTGGCCATTCTCGGTGATATTTTGCAAAAACCGTTACCAATTATACATGGGCTCTTCATAACTTTTTTCGAAATTTCAGACTAACAAGTAGTCGCCAATTTATTAATAGTTTCGTTTGGTGCTTTAGAAACTGTCCTGAGCGGTCGATTTCATTCTTTTACACATTTTTGGACACAGATCAAACAGCAATGCGAGGAATCGAAGCTTTCTGAACTGTTCCTGAGTTTGGATTCCATTGGAGAATATGAACCAATCGAGGGTCAGGGCTATGAAATTTTTCATTGCCATACTTGAACTTTATTTACTCTGACGTCCGCCAGTTCATCGAGATTTCCGTGTAAGAACCCCCTTTCTCTGCTCACAGAAATCAATGTTTCCAGCCCTGCTGAAGTGAAAATCACCAATCATGGCAAAATCTGTCTGTATTGCAAATAAAACAAATCCCTCTCTTTCGTGACATCCTACAATTACATTTTTTAAGATTGAACCATTTAAATCTACCCCTATATGTTCCCTCTTATCCGATATATAACATTCTCTCAAACAACTCTAAAAAATTATATATTATTATTATTATTCATGAAAATACATTGAAATCGTATTTATTCAAATAATTATCCTGGGACAAAAATATTCCTATGATTTGTGTACGTACTCTCAATTCTGCATGTACAAATTTGCGTTTACTTCAGAAAAGATCAGTGCAAGATAATATACAAAATTCCATTGTTTTTACTTCAAATACCCCTAGGGAGAGAATATTCATATGACTTAGTTATCAACTACTTTAGGAAAAACTTCTACATAACACATTCAAATGGAATATCACTTTTTTGGAGAGAGAAAATAGTGCTATATGCACTTGACAACACTCTTGTTTTTTGCCAGAATAATTCAATGCCCTGACAAATTTTCAACCTACTTTTTGTAAAAGATAAGCAATAATAATTTCATAGGTACCACAGCATTCAATACATCTCCAATCCACTCTAAGAATTTTTAATGTGTTGTCTGCTCTGAAATGAATTTCTACTCACTTTCAGACGGACAATCGCAGCTGGATCTATTATAATCTCAATTAGTGTCTTTTACCATGAAATTTCTCAATAATAAACTAAAATTTTCACATCAAAAACAAAAAACTACGCATGACAGTAGGGTTTGACATGTCTATAATAAGCCGGAAACCGGACTCGAGATACTACGCTCGCAGCTCATGATCTGAACTGACATTATACTGGTAAAACTGCTTCGAAAGTGTGGCCATTGTTGGTTTAGATATTATGGCTCGATGATCCTGGAATATGTCGTATATATGGAATGAACAAATGAATTCATCTTCTTTCGTTTCGGATGGTCAGGGGTTTCAAAATTATATATCGTTTGAAAATAATGAGTTTTTGGACATCTACAATTTTTTTTTTAAATTATAACACATTTTGGAGTTGTTTTTGTTAGTTCAATAACAGAAATGTGAAGTGAAAACCTCCAGCTTGAAATTGCATACTTTATTTTTCATGAAGGTTGTGAATTAGCGATTATTTCCAACATTAACTGACTGAGATGTCGGAATTTTGAGGGAGTTGAAAATGGGGCGAGAGTAACACCCAGTTTTTTTTTTGGCGTGTGTGAGACCTGTCTCACTACTCCTTAATCATTGCCTAGTGTCTTAAGAGGGTAATAGTTCCTGCTTGAGTGCAATTATTCCGGATTAACTGAAATATCTATGATTTCTGCATCCTTCGTAAAAAACGCAGTTGGATTATGTATCGTGGTAAAAGCAACCACTTAGGTACTCAGACATGTTATATTTGCATGAAAAAGTAGAAGTCTTCACGACCAAAATACACTTTTATTTTAAATTTTTTGATCATTTTTGACACATAGAACGTTCGGCACCGCCGGAACTTGCAGCGGCGGGCTAACACGAGCCTGAAATTTGAGTCGGCGTTCAAGCACGTTTTATGAGAAAACGGGCTCATTTTATAGGGAATTACTGGGAATCATTCTTGTAGAGAATTAAATGATTTTCAACCCTAATCGAATCATATTTTTTTAAATAAAATTTTTTCCGGGATGAAACCGAAAAAAAAAAACATTAATTTTTCAAAAAAAAATTTTTTTTGGCTTCCTTCCCGGAATTCTGGTAAACATTTTTTTTCCTATTTGACATGATATCAACTACTAGCATGCCAAATTTGGTGGTGTTACAACCGATCCTCATCTCAAAGCTGAGTATAGACTGTACTAATTGTAGATCACATATTCAAGCCCTTATATTGGTGCATATTGATAAATTGCCGATCAATTCAGAAACCGGCAATGAATATAAGTTAGGTGTTGAGTTGTGACTGTCTAAATGTTCATTTTATTACAAATATTAAACGAGTAAAATGCGTTTACTCGATTACATAATCGATTCCACGTGTTATTCTCCTAACCCTGCCTGAACATAAGCCTTGATCGCTATTTCGATGTATTATCCTGAACTATTTCATTCGCTCCAGAGTCCCGTTCCTTTTAGAATCCTCATAAATCATTCACCCCACCTCTCATGGTTCACCTCACTTCGTGATGGATATATCAGCTGAGACAAACATACGTTTGTTCAATAAAACCTTCCAGTGACAGGTTGCGTTTTCTTTATGTTGATAAATTTATTGGATTCAGTGCGACAAAAGACCCACGAATAAAATTGCCTCCGTTGCGTTGCATCCAGCCAATAAAAATTTTGTTGTCAACTTGACCTTTGGCGTTTAATACAGAATTTTATTTTTATCTGAAGAATCTCGTATCTAATTAAAGCCCAGTGAGCCCAGTAATAACTATATTCCTTCAGATTTTTACAGTCAAATTCGAAGTTTTACAAATTAATAATATCTGAAAGTAATAACCTGAGATTGCAGCATCGAAATCATCTAACACTCCCTGAAATTGTTGAGAAAGTAATATCATCCTATGATGATTCATTGGCTCAATAACCTGAACAAAAGTTGAAGTTGTAATCCAGGAGCCTCTAATTGATTCAGAAATGTAGAACATCCGTTCTTAAAACCAATTAAGAATTTGAATTCGTAGTTGCAATTTCCATCAGATTCCTTTTTTGATCATTCATAGAAAAAGTAATATATCCATAGTGTGGTTATTAATTAATACACTGGTAAAAACTTCACGGCACTGACATATAAACGGTACTCATCACGTAACTTTCCTAATATACCGGGTGATAACGATATCACTAACACCCCTATCAACTCGAGACAGTCAATATAAACCTTAAATGCCATATTTGACATCAATCCTTAATTTTTGAATGTACTACCCTGTATATTATTGCATTTTCGGATTCTTGGGGAAATTATAATTAGTATTTTCAATGGTTCTTTACAACTACCTAATTTTTTGTGAATTTTTTTTCAGTCGAGTGTTGGGATAAAAATAAATGACATAAAAAGTAGTGGGAAAATAAAAATTTGTTTATTGACCAACAAATTCAATGGCTGGGTGTATTTTTATCTTTCATAATTACCTTTTTTCAACCAGTGAGATTTTCAATGGCACCATCGTCCGACAAAACTAATAAGGATCTTCAGCAGTCCGACGCTCCATAGATGTCGATTTGACGACAAAGGAAAACTTACCTCTTTCGAAGTTTCCTCTCTGCGACATCTTGTTAGATTTGGCACACTTGAACAGTATACAAAGTTATAACTTGCTGGTTATCACTTCAGATTTTGTACGAGGGCTCGCGTACCCTACCGGTTGCGAAAATCGTCTATGAAACATTATAGGATATTGCCATAGCAAGGCCGCTCGGCTTGATGGATTACCGCCATTATTTTGAAAATATACTCTAAATCTCTAGCTAAACCCCTATCGTCAATGTTTTATCAAATAATTAATGTCGAACAATTTCCCGAATACTGAAAAACGCTGATGTAATACCAATATGCATTTTCTCATGAAATTCATCAGCATATCAGAACAACATGTTTCTTGCAAGGCGATAATTGGAATCGAATTTTATAGAATATAGTGAATATTTATACAGTAGCATGGACGGCAGATTACAAATTGACGCCATTTACACCGACTTGAGCAAGGCGTTCGATAAGACTAGCCACAATCTTTTACGTGGTACGGGTACGTGGCTCACTTTCGTCATAGGTGAAATCTTATATAACAAATAGGCAAATAGGGACACTTCAAGGATTTCATTTAGTCAATTGTATTACTTAAACAGGTGTTCCTCAAGGATCACACTTACTGCCTTAATTGTTCATCAAATATGTATATAATATAAATTCAACTTGAAAATATTAAAAAATCATGGAGGGTCAAGTTTCACGGAATTCGAAAAAATTATGGTTAAAAGATAATTGAATTATCTTCTCAACGATGTGACACATGACCACCATGCCATTTAAAAATTTTTATTTGATATAACCTGCGCACCATCTATCGAGCAATCACAATGTGTTTTATTTCAAAAAGTAGTATCGGTGATAACCTACAAACAATTTTTTAAGTTTGTTTGTCAAACCATTTGAAAGTTATCAGAAAAACATTGTTGTGTAATTTGACGCAAACAAATGTTACTTAATTGTTTTGTTACAACTGTGCAAATACAGCAACGTACATACCGATTCCGGCTGTCGGAAGAAACGCATAGCAGCAGTATGTGTAGTAATTTGTATAACAAATAAATAGAAGAGGAAAAAGATGTGGATAAGTACATTTTCGAAAAGTAGGAAGAGATACAGCGGTGCTGATTTACTGGAAGACCTAAAGTATGATCACTGGGAAGATTCTTTTGCTCATTCTTGTTTTATCTATCCGCTGCATTCCGGCGAAGGATTGTTTTTTCACGAAATAGTTCTATTAATTTACAAACTTTTACCCTTGACCACTCCATTGCGTGCCAAGTCAAGACAAAACACAAAATATAAAACAATGAATTCTTCCGCCAAAAAGCAAAAAATACGCCGTCCACATTGAAGTTGCTAACATGTGCTGAACACATTTTTTTTTTATTTTTACCGACAAGTGATGGGAAACAGAATCTTGTTGTTAACACTGTTAGAAACATATTGTCGATAAAGTTTTCATTAATGTTTTCTACATTTATTACCAACAAAGTTACTCAACAAAAGTTACAAACAAATGTTGTTAACTTTTCCAATAAATCTTAAAACTTTGTTAGTAACATGTTAAAAACACCATGTTTCCATGTTTCCATATTGAGAAATGAACCTGTTGAAGTTGCAGTTTTAGGACAAGTACATGCAGAACCAACATTGAGCACAAGAAAATTGGCCAATGTTACCAATATCAGTAGAACCAGCACCCGCCGAATCCTGAAACTTCATAAATTCAGCCCCTTCAAAATACATTTGGTACACCAATTGATCAAAGATAATTTTGATAGGCGACAGGTATTTTGTGAAATTATAACTAGGAGAGTGGATGCTAATACGAATTTCCTCTTAAACATCTGCTTTTTTGATGATTCTACATTCTCTTCAATTCGACTGTCAATCGTCATAATTGTCATTATTGGTCAGATGTCAATCCTCATGTTTCAACGAAGTCCATTCTCAAACTCCCCAAAAACTCAATATCTGGGTCGGTATTTTTGGGGACCGTTTGATTGGACCAGTATTTCTCGACGATAACCTGACAAGAGAAACTTATTTGGGATTATTGGATTAATTTGTGTATCCACAATTAGTAGATATCATTGAAAATGACGATCGTTACCATGAACACTATTTGATATGTCAACAAGACGGGGTACCTCCACATTATGCACAACTTGATTGGGCGTATTCGGATAGAATGTTTCCTGGAAGTTGTGTTGGAAAAAGAGGCTCTATTGAGTGGCCAGCCAGATCTCTAGATCTAACCCCACTCGACTTTTTCCAGAATATATGGAAGATTTACTAAGTAGAATTATTGAAGAATGTCGTTGAATAACGCTGGAAATTCTACGAGCTGTGTGGTCTCATTTTGAATAGAACTTATACAGTTTTATGGAAATGGGTGGTAGGTAGACATTTCAAGCATTAATTTCATTGACAATAATATAATTATTACGACAGTTGCTTCATAAGATATTGTTTTTTTTGTTTGAGTGAATAAAAAGTGAAGTCCCAAATTCAAATTCCTATATCTCGAAAACGAACCGATGAAATTATTTCATTTTTGTAAGAAGCAAAAACTTTCCAAATGGGGTGTCACTTGCCATATATTGCCATTTAAAAATGTACGGGTCGCGGTCACAGCTCCGAGTGATGAAATTTGTTTCGGGTAAATTTCATCGCGATGTCCCACTTGAAAATTATAGTTGACGTGTCCGAGCGTTTTTATATAATTCGGTTCTGCCGACCTACACAGCCGCTGTTTCGTTTTCAATGGCCTACTCGGTAATAATGTAGATACCTGAGAGGACTTTTTGTCAGTTTGTATCTTTCATGACTATGAAATCAATGAATAAATATCACGTCATATCAAAAATTACAGTATTAAAGCATGAAACTTTTTCTGCTCGTCAGCACAGTTACCACGCACCTGCTAATTCGCGTATTTAGTAGTCAATGTTGTACGTTATCTTTGTTCACAGAACATAAAGAGTGGAAGGAAAGTAGATGAAAATTGGTGTTTGTATTGAATTTCTGCAAGGAACACCTCCCGATGCAGTGAGTTTCAAAGCTTTGCCGTTCGCTGGAAGAACGAGCCTTGGAAAATAGATGTTTGGTATATGTCTAGTGTGACTACAAAGGAAGAGAATTGAGGAGGCTTTTGAGCAAAGCATCATAGATAGAATGTTAAAGTTTCAGTGTGTGTGTATATATACTGGGCCTCTACCACATATTATATGCTAACAGAATTTAGAACAGATCGGAACCGAGCATAAAGAATCATAATTAGTTGTCAGAGAATGAAATAGTTCTTGAACACAAAACGAATATAGTCAATGGAACTCACGTAGTTTTTCCATGAGAAGGCATTCCTGATGATAGGACCAGTCATAGAAATGGAAATTGGTATGCATACTCAAGTATGATATAAATTTGCTGACTACTGTGAGATTGGTTTTCATATAGAAAAGACATGCTTATGTTCTGTTCGCACACTGTAAAAAGTTATTGTTTGAAAGAAGACAATGAATATTTTTGACAGTAATATCTCTGGTGAAGAGTATATTTCTTCAAATCAATAATCTCATGTTCAACTGAAGGGATGCAATTACTTACATCGAGAAATTGCATTTCTTGATCATTTATTAAAACGGAACACTCCAACAACTTGTCTGAAATGAAAATACTTTGGAATAAGATTGATGATTCTCATTTCGAAACTGGCTATATCTTTGGAGTGAGAAATATAAGATTCCCTATCGAGAATTTGACTAAGTTGATCTAATTATGTATATTTCATTCCAACTCAATGTTTTTCCTAACTTGAGAGATCTAACTCGTTTGTAACCAGAAATTGAAAAATTTTCAAACGAGTATATTTTACTATTATGAAAAAAAATTAAAAATTATTCTGAACTGACAGTGGTGTCTTGCAACTGACTCATTATTCGTATCATTTCAAGATATCTTTTGAATTGTTTGGAAGATCTCAATTTTATCATTACAAGAAATTGAAAAAAGTCTGACAGAAAAAAAATTTTCTTGTTTGTATCAAATTGGTTTTTCAATAGAATATAACTATTTCTGGAACGGATTTCAAATGTTGATTTTATTGGAGATAACGCATGTATTCGATATGAATGAACTACTGCAACATTTAAAATAATTCAATAGTATATCCAGAGTAATTTTAAAGCTTTGAATTGTGTCAATACGACTTACTTATTAAAATCTGTAGACATTGTTTTTAAGAGTAAGGTTACTTCAAATTTATGCATAATCGATTGTATGAAACCATTTGATTTATTCACAAAATTTCAAGTTTGAAATTGATCAAATTTTAGATTCTAAAATTTTTTCTAACCGTCATCGGGCTGCACCCCCTCAAGCATCCCTCAGTCATCAGAAGACTTGTTTGAGCTGGGGATGAAGTGTCTTACTTTTTAAGGTTCCATCCCAAGCACTGTATATGACTTATACAACAAATAAAATCATATCGAGATGAATCATATCATTTGTTAAAACTGTACAGGCTTGGCACAAATATTTAGAATAAGTTGATATATTCCAATAGGTAGGTACATATGGGTTATATCGCATCATAGTTTTGAAACTTGAAACAAGTAAAAGTTTACCTCAGTGCATGTATAGGTCTGATGTATTCAGGAAACTTCGGGAAATATGTATGCGTATACTAAAAAAATTGTAATCATATCGGTATGATATTACATAACTTTTTATTTTTGTTGATAATTAATTTTATAGATTTTTTCTTATACCTACTTCTTCCATATTCGAAAAATATTGAATCAAAAACAATGTAACATACAACACTGCCTATTGCCGGTTATTACCCGCTATATGGCGACCGGCAACGCGGCAACATTTCTGAGGAGAGGGGGACGACGATTTCACCTGCACGCGCTCGTGTTCAGTTATTCTAGTATTGTGTTCGTTGAGAAGTGGCGTGATCCTTTCCAACGCTCCGACCAGTTATTGCATACATTTCAGAAGTGAAAACAGTTAAATTTAAGAAATGGAAGAACTTCTACGAGAGTGGGAACTTCCACAATTAATACAAGTTTTCCAAGGTAAGTGATAAACGGTATATATATTGTTTGACCACGATGGTTAAAAAAATTGTTCTTCCCTACATCTCTATGTATTCGTTATGTCCCGCCCACTACTTTACAACATAATCATTTAAAATGAGTTACATACTTTCATGAAATCAATAAATCCCTTGATTTGATAACAACAACGTATTTTTTTATTGATTTTTCAGATGTCGGTAAGTGGGTAGGTGTTATAGCACGAAGGTTTTCAAAAATTCGTTATGTTTCATTCAAGAATGTCAGTCTCTTGTTTCAATAATTTAATTTTCTCAATAGAAGAAACCATTTTTGTGTTTAAATCTCATGATGAAACCGTTTAATTTCTTTCAGTAGTTAGGTAGTTATGACTATATAGAGTTTAATATTGAAATAATAATTTATTAGTCTCATAGTTTTGGTTCACCTACACTCTACTTTATTTTTAGCAACGTCTTGAATTTTTGTAACGCATTTTTCTCAAAACATCAAATATGCACATTCGTGACTTTGGCATTGGACTGACGATGTGGTAAAATTATCGCGTGGTCGTAGGAAAAATAGTGTACATTACTTGTGCAAAAGTAATTTTTATTCTCGTGGGATTGTCGCTCTCGGCATGCGTCCCGTGTAAATATTTCCCACAAAAATGTTACTTTCCACACTCTTAATGTAATATACTATTTTGAACAATTGTTAAGATATCACAAAATGTTTTTCATCTAGAACATATAAAGGTATATAGAAATTACTCGAATGTTCCAGATTGCAAGTTGGCTGTTTATCTATTGATAACTGTTCACTGTTCAAGAATGTACTGAGTCAATTATATGCCATGCCAAGGTAAGACTGGAATAATTCACTCTGTATATCTATATTTTGTATATAATTTTCGTTCCTGTTCTTTTTGCCATATGGGTGCTCCTCACCTATTGAGACATTTCAGTGGGTGCATGTGTTCCCAAACATATTTATTACTGAGTAATTAATGTCTACAATTCAGTCGAAGAATATTTCATTTCCAATTATTAATTCGATTCTAGATTATAGAATAGTGGTGAAATTGTAAATACATTTCTGACAGATAGTAAACTTAAATAGGTCTGATTCGAATTTTATTTCAAATTATTTTGAAATATTTCATATTTTCTTTCTTCACTGTTTCTTCTAGAATCTAGACTATAGCGTGCTATAGCAACTGGTTGTCGAATCAAACAAGTTTTTGTCTCGATATAAAAAAAAGATTTTTCTGCAAACCTACTTAAAAATACTTGATACCCGATCAATCAGTTTTGATCTGCCGAAATCGAGTTTACTTATTCATGTCATTGATGATTATGAATACCTATGTATCAACCATTAACTACCTACCTTTCCTCTGATTTATTCCAGAATTCAAGTGATGTAACAGAAATAGTGGAAGTTCAAAGAAAGAATGCTGCTGCTAAGTCAGTTATGGTACAACCGTATCTTATTATAGAAGGTCAGGACATACGAGACATCAAGAATACCTATTGTTCGACTTTCATTTTGCAAATAGACAGTTAAGAAAATTGATGATTCTTTAATTTTTTTCAGACAATCTTCAAACACCTAGTTCACTCTTCACAAGGATCTATGAAATCAGTACAGATAAAAGCAGTGCTTATCTCAAGGTTTTTTCCTGTAGGTATAATTTAAGAAAAAAATGTGTATATTGAATACAGGGTTTGTATTATCCTATATTGGATACCAGATAGAAAAGACTTCTATCAAAAACTTTAAACATTTCTTACAGAGAGGATATCAGAAGTCACTATGAGTTTTTTCCGTAGGGTTTTACAAAACTTAGTGTCCATGTATTATTTAAAACTGTAGCCATTTCTACCAGATAAACATAGTTTTCACACGAAAAATTTATGTTTTCAAATTTGATGAATTTTTGTTTTGTAATGACTTGTTTTTTAAGAAAAAGTGGGTCTGCTCCAAACAAGAGCAACAGTTCATCAGAATATTTTTTAATCTACGATTGAAACCTGATCTATTTATCTCATTAGAACTTGTCAGTCTTCCAGCAAAGGTATGGTACTTCTTGATCTGAGAAATTCTATAACATTGATATGAGAATCAAGAGTCTCATTTTATCACTAGTAGTTATTCTAAAGCTTCATCCATCTTATGATCTCAATGGAAGATATTGAAGTAATCAATTGATATAAAGTAATATTTTTATTTGAGAGAATCAGTTATATTCATACAAGAGAGTGGGTCTTCAAACAAGTGCTTCATGTTGTCTTGTGAGGAGTTATTTCACATTCAGTGTAACAACTGATTCATCTCATCCGAAGTTTTCTAATTGAGTGAGTGATATTTCTTAATTGGAGTAAACCAAAAATTTACTAATTACTGTTAGTGGAAGTTTTCAAACAAGAACATCTAGAATTTTCAAATTGAGTTTTCAGTCTTCTTCAAATAAGCTCAATGCCTAATTCAACATAAAATCAACACATTTTTGATCAGAGAGCAGGTTGTATCTTTCCAAATGTTAAAAAATATCTACTTGAAAGTATCACTTACTTTGAGCAAGGAATAAATTAATTTCAAGTAATCATATCTGGTACTGTTGTCTGAAAAACTAGAAGTGTTTCTTTTGAAGACAAAGTTTGATGAGAAATTTTATTTAATCCTATCAAAGAAATGGTTTAGTTGCAAACTGAGAGAATTCATTTCTCAATGTGTGAACATATTTCTTTATGTATATAGGAGACAGGGATTTATTTGATCAGAGATATTATTGTTCATTTCAAGATTTTTATATTTACTGTGCATTGAATTTCCCTTCGTTGTTGGATCCCCATTATAAAGTATTTTTTTCAAGTCCATATTTAAATTGCTTACATTCCTTCCCTGTTCGATCATGGTGCATGACTAAATTTAGGTCATAGGGTATATTTTCAACCTGATTTTTGTATTCCAAAAACCTGGTATCCTGGAACATCTTCTCTTGGTACATTTTATAAGCACTGTAATTTCTGGGAATTTCAAAATATTTGATGTGGCTTTTTAGGGTAGGTACGCTGTGTTCAATAAATTCCTTTTTTGATCATGACATCAGTCTGCCGCACCAAATAGGTCAACTCCAAAAATTATAGATCTTTAAACTAAATGTCCATACATTAGCTATAGCAAATTTTGCGTAATTCTTCTATAATTCATAAGAAAATTTTTTCCTGGGTCAAAAACCTTAATTCTACGAATTCCGGAAAGGCAGCGGGCTTCCCCTTCTTTATTAGGTCTGCTAACGTATATTCATTGCAAGGGAGAAGAGTTTCAGTGAAAAGTGGTATGAAACGCAGTTGGTCTCATAAACCTTCTCCCATAGGTATAAAAATTTCATTCTACAAAAAATAAATACGATAAATTGTTATGATACTTATATGTGTTTATTTAATTTTGTAGAAAACTGATTGAATGAAAAAGAGAACAACTTCTAAATTTCGATTATTTCATTATGTATGATTGCACAGGTAATACCTCTTTTTTTGGTAATCTCTTACCATTCAACCTTTAATTCAGCAGCTCAGCTCAGTCGGAAGGTACTTTAAAAAGAACAGGTAGTAATCTATTTCTCAATATTCTTGTAAGCAAGTTCAATTTCGTCAAAAACCTTGGCTGGACCACCAAAAATTATAATTTTGGCACATTATAATTTTTATATATAAATATTTCATAATGGGGATTCAACAACGAAGTGAAATTCAATGCGAACAGAACATAAGCATGTCTTTTCTATATGAAAACCAATCTCACAGTAGTCAGCAAATTTATACCATACTTGAGTATGCATACCAATTTCCATTTCTATGACTGGTCCTATCATCAGGAATGCCTTCTCATGGAAAAACTACGTGAGTTCCATTGACTATATTCGTTTTGTGTTCAGGAACTATTTCATTCTCTGACAACTAATTATGATTCTTTATGCTCGGTTCCGATCTGTTCTAAATTCTGTTCGCATATAATATGTGGTAGAGGCCCAGTATATACACACACACTGAAACTTTAACATTCTATCTGTGATGCTTTGCTCAAAAGCCCCCTCAATTCTCTTCCTTTGTAGTCACACTAGAGATATACCAAACATCTATTTTCCAAGGCTCGTTCTTCTAGCAAACGACAAAGCTTTGAAACTCACTGCATCGGGAGGTGTTCCTTGCAGAAATTCAATACAAACACTAATTTTCATCCACTTTCCTTACACTCTTTATGTTCTCACAGCGAACTGAACAAAGATAACGTACAACATTGACTACTAAATACGCGAATTAGCAGGTGCGTGGTAACTGTGCTGACAACGAGCAGAAAAAGTTTCATGCTTTAATACTGTAATTTATGATGAAAATGGCATAAAAAAAATATTAAGACTAAAAATGGCGACCGACAAAAATTGCAAAAGTTATTAACAATAACGTTGAGAGCAATAAATACTTTTTTTTAGCAAAATAACTGTACCGATAATATTTATAATTTCAATTCAGAGGTGAAAATAGAGCTGAAAACTGGTAGTGGCTCTAGCGGGCGCGCTGATCGAATAAAAAATTTATTAAAAAAAATTATTTCAACCGATAAAATATAAATATTAAGGAAAAATAATTAGGACAATCCACAAAACTAAACTAAACACTACGCTAAACATAAAAATAAACAATAATTCGTCAACAAAAATTGAAACCAATTTCTTTTAATTACCCATGCTACTGTTAAGTAGTTAATTTTTTCCTGTTAAAACTGAACAAAAAACGATGATTATTTCAGAACTCAAAACCTAGAAATTTCTTTTTACTCTTTGGAGCTACTCTTGAAATGATCCCTATTAAAAAAATTGAAAAGTGTTTAAGTTTTTTATTAACAAAGGTATTAAAAATTAGAGGAAATATTTTTTCCGTTATTTCAATCATTTTATTTTCTCATTACTGAAAGGTATATAACTATAAATTTTTACAATTTTTAACTTTTATTATTTAAATAATTGTTATAAACGAATGCATTGTTATTGGGACCTTTTAAAAAAAATGGAAATCTTATTCTTGATGAAGATAATGATTTTTAGGAAAAAAATTATTTCTTAAAATAAATTTTATCGACCAAAAACTCACTCGTTAATTAACAATTTTGTTTGTTACTGAATATTGAAATTGAAGAATTTTTTTTTTCAATCATAATTTATCACGTTTTTTCATATTCTAAAAAAAAAATTAATTTTTTCATCGAATAAAAATTGAAGTTTTCTATAATTCGTTTAACAGTGTTTTGTGAGGGCTTCTGCTTCTGTGGATACCGAATAGCAAATATATCACATATTCTTGACATAACCCTATTACATTCGCCATAAATAATAAATAGATTTAAATAATCTTCATTATCTGCTGAAGGTTATTTGGACGACTCCGTTAAAAAGAAGAAAACTATCTCGAATACATTTTTTTCATGCATTGATAACTTACAACCGATGCCGTCTTCATCTCCATGCACTTTGCAATTTGCGAGTGTTACTCTTAACAGCCATAGTAACCACCAACTAACTACTCTGGACCGGCTATTCTGACTCGTTTGCAGAATGCAACAAATTGTTTTTTTAACATTAATATTTATAATAATTTCAAATGAAATATATATTTTCAATATGTTTTTGAAACTTTATGGGATCGTAGAAAAAATAGTGTTTCCATAATTCATGCATAAAGTGTCGTTCGGGTCAACAGTAGTCGCATGCGAGAAAGTATCACTTTTAGCACTTCTTAGGAAAATAACTATATTGGTATCCCACTATGATATAAGGCCTGTTATTGTAAACGCTACAGGTAAGGTGCACCATACTTATTTCGGTTTTGAGGTATATTATTCTAGTACCTACAGTGGTGGATGTGTTCCGTATTAAATACTGGTTATATACAAGGAGGACCAATGTAAACTTTCTACCTTAATTTTTAGGATTCAAAATCAAAAAATGGTAGTTTTCGATTTGAGGAATAACAAACTTTCAGTTTTTTTCACCCAGATAGCATCACCCTCGTAGCTGGGGGGTGACTAACCTTTCAAATTTGAATACGGAAAGGTCCATAATTTTTATGGAATCATGGATTCCGTACTCGTTGTGAAATATAATATTTTTTGTTAAATATCCATATTTTTGTTCAGGTTTTGTATTGATTGAAGTTTCTACTACTTCTAGTTCTAACAATGAACGATAACATGACATTTGACACATTCATTGGCAAATTTTTCCAATTTGTTGCATTAAAAATTAAATATCCGTTCAAGATTCAACATTTATTTGGCGAATTGATCTTAAATATCACACAAAATTGAAAGAAAATTCATAGGTATACCTGAGACCATAGGGGTATCTTGACCCCTCGACATCCTCTCTGAATCTGCCCTTGAATTATAATTGAATTCAATATAACATGAAGAGATGCTATCCATTGAAGTTGGAATAAATGTAGAAGACATTTTCTGCCCTCATTTTGATATATGTACTCATAATCTTCGCGAAACGACATCATTTTCTAGAAATTATCACACGGTTCGCGAGTGTTAAACACACTCTTCCATTGCCTGAACAAAATACAGAAATTTATGGTCAAAGATATGTTCGCAAAATCCATATATAAATATATCAGACCACATACATATGAAATGTACCACGATGTTTTATTCTTCCATAGAAAAGCATTTTCTCGAGCACGCCTTATCAATAGATATCAGTGTGGAAAAGCTTGGAAAAGCATCCAACGATGTATTTTACTCGATCTTTCTGAAAAGGAATAGCTCTACGGGATGCGACATCCCCGCAGACCACTAGATACTTCTCGCCAAAGCAATTCACTCGCATATATAAATTGAAATACGATTCGAATATTGATGGCATATCAAAATGACGTCCATCATGAAAGTTTTCAGAATTGTCATAGATCTAATTTCACATTGATAATGATAATAATAATTAATAGTGGTAGGTACACAAAAAATACTACATGTTGCAGTTATTGCCGTTAAAATGATTTCCATGTTTTATAATTCATTGTTATCACATTATTTTAATGTTATATGTATCCATTTAAAAATAAATTTATGATTGATATTCAGACAGACGCAAATACAATTCGTCCAGTAGTACCTATAGTATATGTGGGGTGGTCGCCACTGCAGCCAGGCAAGTAGGCCCCCATCGAATCGTAGCGTGAGAGCGTGTTCACACACACCGGCAAAACCGGTGCCGGTGCCGACATCGAATGCAATGTGATTATATTGCAATTTTCACACATAGCCCGGTCCGACCTATTTGCCGGTACGGCCGCCGATTCCGATTTATCCATCCGGTGGGGATCTCGACAATCGGAAGACGGAACGGTCTCCGATTTGTCCATTTCTGTGATTTCTTATGTACGTTTGTCCACACACACAGAGGTTCTGACATGTCGGTGACGGAGAGTAGGTTTTTTTGATACGTGTTGTTTATATCGCTTAGTATAGTGGGACAAGACTGCAGATAGCTTCAAAGACAGAAATGGAAAAGAAAATGCGTGGAAGGAGGTATATGCGTTCTTGGAGGACACTTTTTTACAAATGGAAAAAAAGGAAAAACAAAAAATTAGTACGTAGGAATGTAGTCTTTCACGGCTGGCGTCAATGTTTTGGTTGGTTTCCGGGTTTTGCCGTGGTCTTCTTTGGTTTAAATCTTCAAACGTTTCAACTGCAACTGCGGCAGTCATCTTCAGTGGCGTGGTCGAGGTACTCTTCTAGACGTATCAACTGAAACTGAAGCTTTCAAATTTGCCATGTTATTTATAGTGATGTTTTTGCGCGCACTTTCTGTAATGGCGGGTTCGCGCGCACTTTCCACGCAATTCGGGTGACTTGGCTTCGTTTTGGCCCCTTTCAATGCTGTGTGCCAGATCTTTGGTAAATATGTTCTCTCTTCTTTTCTGTTGAAGTTATCTTGGTATTTGTGTTTTTCTATTGCTTCTAAATACATTCTTGTTGAATAATGATTCGACGTTGCTAGTCTCTCGGTATTTTCGAAAAGGATCTTGTGTTCTCCGTTAGACAATGTATGCTCGGCGACTGCGGACTTCTCGATTTGTCCCAAACGACAACTCCGCTTGTGCTCGACTAGGCGGATACCAATGCTGCTTTTCGTTTGTCCGATATAGACCTTCCCACAGTTACATGGAGTTCTTTAGACTCCCGCTGATTTGAGTGGATCTCTGCTGTCTTTGGCTGATCTTAGATATTCTAATATCTTCTTCGTTGGTTTGAAGACGGTGTTAGTTTTCTCCTTCTTCAGAATTTTCTCAATTCAGTTGGTGACACCTTCTATGTATGGCAGATAGACAGTGCCTTGGGGTTGCTCTTCAGTGGTGTTCCATTTCTTCTCCCTTGGGCGCGTAGCACGGATGATGTCTTACTTGTTGTACCCATTCGCTTGTAACACAGTTGTAAGGTGTTGCATTTCCTCGTCGATGTGCCTTGATTCACATATTCTCAAAGCTCTGTTCACTAAGGTGTTGATGACGGTTCGTTTCTATTTTGGATGATGGTTGGATCCATTGTGTAGATATCGATCGACACCGGAAACGGTTTTGCCGGTGTGTGAGAAAACGCTCTGAAGATTGTGGATGTGCCGTGAATTGCCTCGATGTCTAAAATTGTTCTTATTTATTCATTTCAATAAATGCAGATCTTCTGTGGTTACCAATTTCCATTCTGGGTTATGCTGTAGGTTTTTCGGGTTTTCCTACAACTGGAAAGTGAATACACCACCAAATAACTTAGATGTCGGAATTCCGACATAGATCTCGGAATTCCGACTTACAAGTCGGAATTCCGACTTGCAACTCGGAATTCCATCTAAATGAGTTACGTTCCTGCTGAGTCCTGCCCTGCAACCTGCACCCAGACAAATTGCAACTCAAACATCTGCCGGGATTTATCTATGCTGAATTGCTTTCTACCGTAATTTTATGATGAATTGTTTTCTACCGGAGATTATCTCATATTAAACATGATGTTCCATTGTTTGAAATGTATTATAAATATAACCAGGGAAATATTTTATCTCATTCCAGTTTTGTCACTCGTAACCTGCATTTTTGATGTTCATTAAAAGCATTGAGTAAAGAAAATCTTTAATTGTGTGAAAGGTGAATGTTAGAAAAGAGTTATTCAAAACAAAATTGCTTTCAAAAAGTACGAGAATGCCTTACGAACCACACCACTGCTGAGGCATAAACGTAACTAAAGTACAAACATAGACGAGAGACGCGGTAAGAGGCCAGCGACGCGACTAGAATATTTGAATGCATTTTAGCCGCTTTCCAATTGCCACAGGGAATAGCTCCGAGTAACTCCGGGTAGCTACTGAAGTGATCTGACAGATGACGATAAATCATGTTCCAATTAAATTCCATTCAATGAGTCAGGTGTGGTTCACTTCAGGTTCAGTTCAGGGGTAACAAGCTCCACTGGGTGCTTCTGCCCCTGGCGATTGGAAAGTAGCTTTTGTATAGGTGTGCATATTAGTGAAGAAGTCAGCGACGCGATGACGCCTGACGTATTCCGAGCGACGAGACTCGATGTTTATTGACGGAGGGTGCATTTTGTGAATTTCATCATTGTTAGCAGTACCTGATACAAGACAATCAATTTTTTGATAGCCTCTTACCACATGTTGAAAAAATACAGACTCTAAGGTACTATAATTTAGGAATGAAGTACAGAATTTGGTTCAGAAATACGCATATGAAATATCAGCACCCGCAGAGATGTTTCAGTGCTTTAATCATGATACACTAACACCGACGATGGTGTGAACCTATATGGAAGTAATTTGTGGTTACATAGAAATGAGATTTATTTCGAATTTCCTGAAGATGGTTATACAAAGAAGTGTTGGTTCAATTTAAATTTTTTATAAACGCAAGGAATTGTTTTGGTAATTCTTTTATTTGATAAAGGTTTTGTTTGATTATTTACCTCAAACTAACAAAAAGTATTTCTGGTTCTATAGGCTGGGGTAGAAAATTTGTTCATTTTGTTACCAAAAACGGAGCAATACTTTCCATTATGTAGCTGAAAGTGTTTATATCCATTCGTAGATACTCAAAATTCATCTAGATGGTTTTTTAATGTCAAAAATAGAGAATGATATTGTTTCAACGCATTTCTTTTTAGATTTATGGAAAGTACAGCGTATTCTCTATTATAACCCTTTGCAAGTAACAAACGCAGTGTTGGGTTATCTGATAAAAAAATTCGTCCACTCTGTTCAAACTTATGTTTTCACGCAACAGTTTCATAACTGCACCGAGAAAAAGTTTTTTTTGTAGATTTTAAATCAATTTTTTCAAACGTAGTTAGCTCAATATTAGCAATTTTGTTTGGTATTCAAACAACCTCGTTGAACTGAACACAGTTATTTCAGAAATAAGTATTACCATACATCAAAATATTCGTTACCTGCTCATTTTTTGAAATTAAAACATATTACTTTGCCTGCAAAATCAAAAATTTATAGTTAGCATATTTCTTATTTATCAATTTCAAGAAATTTAATTTTTTGATGATTATTCGTTGAATATAAATAAATGTTTGTTAGATTTGAGTCAGTTTGGGATAAAAATATGACATCATTTGGAGAAAACTAATAACTCTGTGAGCTACGGGAACTTTATAGTCACCAACACAATAATATCCAGAAACCGTAAATATGTGTTAACTGTTAACTATGAGGATATGGCGGTTGCAAATTATCCGACCTATCCAACCCCTCCAAGAGGCACGTGTCATCGCATCAGCATTTCGATACGATGATCGACTTTATAACGCCATTGTATTCATGTCTTGTATCTTGTAGCTTGTTGGTCAACCTGCTCAACCATATCAAGATCATTCATTTCTTTGTTATTGGCAATATAATCATCATTACTTCTGGCGTGAACTGAACCCACGCACGAATGTGCATATGGATTGAAGCCACAGGAGAATGTGAATTGTGAATGTTTGTGCCGGTTTGCCGCTAAAATCGTGGAGTGGACGCAAGGGTTATCCTAGGCTCCTACCCTACTAGTACAGCGATGACGGAAGGATTGTTGAGGGATTGGAACCTTCACGAATACATTACACGATTTCAAGGTAATATGTGATCTAGTCAGGAAGAGTGTTATGTTATTTATTCAGAATGAATGTTATGTTATTTAACAAGAGAGAATTTAATTTATCCTAATAAAGAGTTATTTGCAAACCTTTGTTTTATTAACCTTGGAGGTCACTGCGGGACTATATAATATATATATATATATATATATATATATATATATATATATATATATATATTCAAGTTACTGTGAGATATATATATATATACCGGGTGTCCCACATTTTATGTGACAGACAATATCTGATTTGTCGGAGGAGATATACAAAAATGTTTTATACAAAAGTTTTATGAGTTTATGAGAGCTATATTTTGATATAATTTTCAAATATACAGGGTGTTTGGTGTAGGTGCTACAGACCAAAATGCCATTTTTTAAAATAGAACGCACTGTATATCATTACATATTCAGATTCTACGCTTGATTCTGATATCATTTCATGTTTATTTTTTGAAATTCGGTTACGGCGTTTTTGAGATATTGCACTTAAATCAAGGTTTAATATAAGGTATCAAAAAATCTTCAACGCGTACACGAATCCTGTCTATATCTTTTATTAAATTGAACTAGAATCCTACTGAATAATAGCTATTAATGTAACGAGATTATTATGCGATTTGTGATAATCGAGGACGTGCAACTTCCGAGATTTAATCAAATTGCATAATAATCAAGTTATTCACAGCTTTATCATATCATTGACAACGATGATGTGAAAATAAAAACAACAACTATGGTTATTGTCACATTATTGTCATTTTAGCGTGCCATTTGGTATGATTTGATCCAGTTGATGGAAGATATTCCCATAGCAGAACGACAAGGAATTTGGTGGCAACAAGATGGTGCCCCTCCTCATAATTCACAGGTTGTTACTGAATATCTGGATAGAACGCACCCAAATAGATGGATTGGTAATAAGGGTCCAATTCGGTGGCCGGCTCGTTCCCCAGATTTATCACCGCTTGAAATTTTCCTATGGGGTTATTTAAAAGATATTATTTTCACCACTCCCCCTTTGAATGTGGATGATCTGAAAATGAAAATTCGACTAGCGTGCAGTGATATTACGCCTGATATAAGAGCGACTTGTTCGAGAGAAGTGATTCGACGTTTCGAAGCCTGCATAATATCTAATGGGCGTCACTTTGAACATTTTTTATTGCATATCTAGGTACTATTCTTATGAAATGATTCATCAAGTTATATTACATTGTTATTGACGATTTGTTCCTGAATACACCTCTTTCAATTTCGCAATTGTTTCATATTCAAAATGATTCCTGACTGAATTTCACAACTCAAAATTGAAACCATAACTACGAACACCCATAGTTTTGACTAATTTTCATGTGATCTGATGCAGAGAGAATAGTTATTGTATGAGATATTTTTAAAAATAATAGTCGTTCTCAAGACTTTACATTTTAAGCAATAACTCAACAACGCCGCAACCGAATTTCAAAAACTAAACATGAAATGATATCAGAATTAAGCGTAGAATCTGAATATGTAATGATATACAGTGCGTTCTATTTTAAAAAATGGCATTTTCGTCTGTAGCACCTACACCAAACACCCTGTATATTTGAAAATTATAACAAAATATAGCACTCATGAACTCATGAAACTTTTGTATGAAATGTTTTTCTATATCTCCTCCGACAAACCAGATATTGCCTGTCACATAAAATGTGGGACACCCGGTATATATATACTTGAATAGTAACACAAATTATATCACAGTCAAAGTGAACATTTTATTGTAAATAAATGAATTTCTATTGTGAACTTCATATAAGTAAGTAAATAAAAACAAATATTAGTTAATATTGAAGTAATATGTTTCTCTGAGTTAACAAATATTAAGTTTGTATCAAACATCTGATTCATTTGAAATTTCCAAACAAATCATTTATTAGTAGTAAAATTACATTAGTTTGGCCATATTCAAAAGCATAATTTGTTAACATTTAAGAAAATTTCTTTACTGCTAACAAACTGTTCTCTCAGTGTGTCGCGTTACTATGTACCTGTTTTTTGTCTCGTCGCTAGTCGCGTCGCTCGTCTATGTTTGTACCTTTAGATGGAATTCCGACATGTAAGTCGGAATTCCGAGTTGCAAGTCGGAATTCCGAGATCTATGTCGGAATTCCGACATCTAAATCGGAATTACGAGATCCAAGTCGGAATTCCGAGATCTGAGTCAGAATTCCGAGATGCAAGTCGGAATTCCGAGATCTGAGTCGGAATTCCGAGATCTAGGTCGGAATTACGAGATCTAAGTCAGAATTCCGAAATATAAGTCGGAATTCCGAGATCTAAGTCGGAATTCCGAGATCTCAGTCGGAAAAAGCTAAGAAATAAAAAAAAATATTTGTGGCCCTTCTTCGCTTTCGTAGCATTCCACCAAGTACCCCTATGATTAGAACTAACATTTTGACTTAAAGGTTTTCTCGGACGATGTTCGTTTCGCCAGGAGCCGAAAACTCTTTGCCTGAGGGTGGGAATGAGTATTTCAAATTAATTCGGCATCTTTCATTCTCTACATCGGACTTGATATCCCCCGAAACATAAGGCAAAACCGCTGTCTCGTCTATACCATACGAGTATCGAAGAAGAACACTCGTAGTGCCACATTTTTCCTGTGGATATAGGCTGAGATCGCATTCGCTGGACATGATGACTGCAAATGTATTATGGTCTCAGCTGCCCCACGACAAGTTCTGCATCTAGTGTCAGGGACCTCTATACCCATCACGTGACTACTGTAGACGGGGATGACACCATCTTGGCAGGCTATTATGAACCTCGGTTTCTGTGTCCATCACACAACTCGGTGACAGAGTATGGATTCGTTTGTTCAGTGTCGAATATGAGAGAGAGAGATAACATTTATTTAGCTAAGAGCTAACAAAAACAGTAAATACAAGAAATAGTACAAATAGCACAGTGTATAAATGAAAAATTTTAACCAACACAAATTTAAAAACACAACGTCACTAAAAAAGTCATAAGGAATATCGTCAAGTATTTAAAAATATCAACAAATGCTCTTTCAATCTATGAATGAATATACGAATGTTTCTTGATGTTGTAATAAATTCAGGTAAGTTATTATATTCAGTCATTCCTTCATCATATACAGGCCGTTTCTTTTATCATGTGGTAACATTGCTATATTCTAAACCGTAATAGATACAAAGACGATTAAATGGGAAAAAAGGTAACTATTGTGGTGAGCAGTTAATTGGTCATAGAAAATTTACGGGGATTCTCGCCCTTCCCAACTTATACAGGGAAAACTGAAAATGCTGTTTTCAGTTTTTTACGAATAGAATTGTTATTTCAGAAAATATAAAAATATTAAAAAGGAAAGTTTTATTGTATTCAAAATGTACTAGAACAACGTAACGATAAATTTTCAATCAAACGGTTCGTGTCAACACAGCCATCATTTCATCACAAATATTGATAGAGCGATAAAATCAAAATTCAGTGGTATATCACACTCGACATTTTTATAACGTTTCATATAAAATATCTAGCATCATCAGTGACAACAATTTTTAATTTTTTCACAAATATAGTCAATGTGTGGTGAAAATGACAATTTTTGATCGAGGATGATTCCCAAATACTTAGTAGATTCCAGTTTCTTCAATTCTACACCGTCAAATTTCAACGTGGATTTATATTGCTCTACCAGATATTTGTTTTTTCCTGTTATCATATATGCTGATTTATTTGGATTCACAAGCAGTTGGTTCGCTTTCATCCAGTTTTCAATATTTAATAATACGTTGTTCAACTTTTTAATTACAGCATCAACGCATGTACCAAAAACATATAAAATTGTGTTGTCAGCAAATAGGGGCATTTCGCAGTCACCCAAATCAATCATGAAAATATAATTATGAACATTATGAAGAGCAGAGGCCTCCCCTTGAGGTATTCCACTGCTCACCTCAAATTTGAATGAATATTTATAGCAAATTTTTGTCTTTTGGTTTCTATTCCTCAAATACGATTGAAACCACTCGTGCGTTGATTTGTCAAAGCCATAGTAATGTTTTAATTTCAATAGTAAAATGTTTCTATCAACCACTTCAAAGGCTCTTCTTAAGCCTAGAAATACTATTACCGTAACAAGATATTTATCCATTGGATACTGAGACTAAGTTCATCGGCCGCACGGGTTACTGCCTTGAAAAGATTTACATACTCCAATCCCTGTTTTTTTGTGGTCACAGACCATGCAGAGAAGGGGATCTGAACTACTGAAGACTTCACATGCTCCATCCAGAACCATTCTGTTTTGTAGACCAGATGATGACCAGATCTATCGGAGTTTGTGCTGATACTTGCCGCGGAGAGAGTTTGTAATAGTGACTACTTCTTGGGAATGGCGTTGCCCACCCCTTATTGAGAATACATCTTTCCGGAATCAAGATGATGAAGGATGCTTTCATCTACGACCTGAATGTCTTCTCCGTATTCTTGACTCCATCCTCTTTTGAGATGAACCGTGGCACATTTGTCGATCCCAAACTCCGTTATGATAGCATGCGTGTACTCTTGCATCACCCTTAACGACTGATGAGATCCTTTTCTCCCGAGGCATATAGTTTAACGTCATCCATGTGAAACATATGGATGACCTTATGCCTCCTGTTGCTGGAGGTACCGCAGTTATAGGGAGATGCAGAAGAGAAGAGGACAGAGGGAGTCTCCCTGAAATACACATGAAGGAGTATTATTATAATTATTATTGTTTTAATATACTTGAGAAATTCTCCTAAGAGAAGAGGAATCAATCGCAAGAGCTCTCCTGTAACCAACTAGCACAATTGTTTTGATTCGGAGAGTAACAGCCTACGTTGTAGGAGTATTATGGTGTAAAAAAGGGTGATACATCGATCGGCAACGACGATATAATAATATCATAAATATAGTAAGCAAAAGTATTTGAAGTCGCTCTAGAGCTCATTAGTAACTAAATTAAAAATCGATTGCAAAATGTTTACTGAACAGACAAAAATATAAGAAGCTAGTTGAAACGTGGTAAAAAATCTTTGATTAGAATATTTAGAGCGTTATGTAAAAATATACTTCGATATCATTACGAAACACCCATTTACTGTTTCAATTTATTTGTATTAGTGTGTAGTAGTTTATATTTATTGTTCACTTGCTGAGCAGTGCATGAAATACCCAAAGCTGACAAATCCTCTCGTAGCCAGAAATTCAAGATGCGCATTGGTCCTAAAAAAATAAAACTGTGAGAAAAAAACATCAAATTTATCGACTTGAGTGCAATTACTGGTTCTTTATAAATAAGTATTATTCTGTGACGTAGCCCTTACTTTTTTACGTGTGATGTCATGCACGAGACTGATGATTTCGTGCTGATTCGAACCCATGCAACAACGGGAGATTGGATTAAGAAGCGAGCACTCAACCCGCTGGCCACCACGGCCCACGTATCCTCAACAAATTCAGTTCCCAATTATATTATTCGTCCAAAATGTGATAACTGCATGAAACTCGGAAAATATATGCAGAAGTGTACCGATGTTGAATTCACGAAATTTCGACCGCAAATACCAACAATGTTTCGACTTCAAAAATCGCGACATACTAATATTGAATAGAACCGGAAAATATTCAATAAACTTGTCCGACATCTTGAAGGTGCCATTCTGTTTTTTGCTCTAATAAAAATTTCGTAATGAATTGTCACCGAAATTATGATAACCCGTCAAATTTCAAGTCAGTCATAGTACTAGAAAACGATTAAAGTTCACTTGCAAGATTTCACCCGAAAGTACAAATGAAGAAGGCAAGTTAAATGAAATCTTGTAACTCTAATAATGAATGAAAATGCGGGAGTACTAGCAAAACTACAAGATCATTTTTGAAGGTGTTTTATCAACTGCGACAGGTTGTGGGAATTAATAATCTTAGTAAACCAGAGCTCTGCACTCGAAATCAACAATAAACAATTCCAAAATTGACAAAAAAAAAGTTATATTAGTTTTGAATATTCTACGTTATCCCACATATTTATTGAACAATCAATAATTAGGTAAGCAATTCATTGGGACATATTTTTGATTAATGCGTGCTCGGACTTGAAGAATTAAAAAACTTTTATTTTCATTCCAAAATTATTAGTTTTCCAACTAGGTAACATGACATGCGAATACTGTGAAATTGTCGATTTTCAAACCTCTCTATAATAGGTACCATGTCATTTCTTGAGTCAGGGCCAGTTTATCAATGTCGTGTTAGCGTACTTTGACACCCGGTTAAATTTGACTCGTGGTTAGAATGGATATGACATTTGCCAAATGAAATAATCGATTCACATTCTAAACATGAGATAAATTTAGCTCGAAGTTAAAGTACATTAAAAAACCGGCCCTGAACGATGAATACTTGGAATAAGGAAGGCTATAACGGGAAGTGTATCTAAACTCCAACTGGAATTATTTTTGCAGAGATAGCTGTGGAAATCAGGAACTGAAGCGAACCAATTTACTAGTTTGACTGACACTTGTTCGGTAGTGGTTTTGGTGAAATATTTTTGATGCAATGAAATATGTTTAATAAAATCGGTGGAAACATATAGTGAAAGTGTTTTTTCTTCGGAGAAATGATGTGAACTAACCTGCATGAAGGACCCCACACAAAAGTCGGGTGGGCATTCCCCCCCTTGTGCTCGCCGCTCTGCGAAAATGACAGCTTCATTGGATTTCACAAGATGGCCGGCTGACAGCAGACAGCTGGCAGCATTAATTGCACAGAATCACAAACATTGATTATGCCCGTACTTTCGGCTACGGAATTAAGAAAAATTGTATACAACCAACGGCCCGAAAGTTGGATGACCTGGCATGTGTGATAAGAAGGCCTCGGCTTTCATATCGCATATGCCAGAAAATCAAACTTTCGGGCCTATAGGTATGTAATATACTATTGTTTTCGAAAAAATTCATATCCTCCTCAATTGCCCTATTGATGCACGGTATTATTTTCAATAAAAAAAGGTCCTATGATGTGTTCACCTAAAATTCCTGCACAAAAATTCAGTTCTTGAGGTCGTTGGGTATGAACTTGACGGTAAAAATGAGGATTAGTATCATTCTAATATCGACAATTTTGCCGATTCACCTCTTCATTCAAACTAAACGTACTTCAATCCGAAAAACAAATTTTGTACAAGAATTTCTGATACAAGTTGATCCGTTCAGTGAGACTTCACAAAACTCGAAACTTCTATCGAAATCATCTTCGTTCAATTCATGAACTAGTCTAATCTTATATGGATGAAATTTGTACTTATGAAGGCTCTTGAAAACATTTGTACGACTGATTAATGATTCTCGAGATAACTTAGTAAATGATTGCGTATTTTCCACTAGTCCAACGTGGCCTAAAACTGCAATAGAAATAGCTTCATCGTTGACAACTCCTGAACGGTTGTGCTTTTTATTGTTAACAGATCCAGTTTCCATAAGTTTGTTCTATAATTCCGAAACGTATTTGTATCGTACATTTCTTCCTGGATGATTATCATTGAACATACGGGCAGTAGCTCAGCACTATTTCCATTCTGGTAGTACGAACTCACTATTTCAATCCGTTCTCGAAGCGTATAAACCATTGCTTCTCAAGAATTCACAAAAACAGAAACACCAATTGTAACTTCACCTGGTAGGTAATCGTTACTATAGAATGAGACAAATACAAAATAGAGAGAATGTCGAATTCAAACTTAAGTATGCAAAAAATGACTTTTTTGAAGTATACTTAAATGATTTTTAGCTTCCAAACTATGAGCTTCAGACCATAATGTATTCTACTTTGTTGAAATCTGTTTAAAAAAAATGGTGACATGCTCTGAGGGTGCGATAGGGGAAGTAACATCAAATGTGAATATGTCAAAATGATTCCCCCTGTATACTATTTTTGACCTGTTTTTAAATTTTTCCTGAAAATCATTGTACCAAAAGTTATTCAGGGTGACTCGTTTTAAATGGAATGCACTGTATAATCATAATATATATCTTGTAACATTGCCAATTTTAAACATACCTAATATGAACATTTTCAATCAGCTTTCAGTTTTACAACAATTTGGCAATGCTGGAGCAGAACGTCTGCCTTGCACATGTCAAGTTAGCAGGTCGGTACGATTGTATAAACAATAGGGTATTTGAAAAATAGTGCACTTATTCTCAGCATATCTTTCTCCCCAAGAACTAATGAAGAATTTAACTAAAATATTTTCGTTGATGTGAACTTTCCGATTTCACCGGAATTGACGTCATCTTGGTTATTTTCAATAGCACTCCTTGTATTTCTCCTCATTTTTTAATTCTCCTTATGATTTCGATTCTAACTCATGTATACCCAAAATGAAACGTTGTTGAGTTATTCAAAATTTTTTAAAAAGCCATTTTTATGTAAATTAACATTTTTATATGCACTGTGTAAATTGTGAGTATTGAAGATTGAATGGATCATGTACCATTTTCACATCCACTGAATAATCCACAGGGTGTGCAAAAATGTGGATCCAATAAGAAAACTGAAAAATCCCAACTTTTTCAAATGGAAACCTCCTTTTTTCTCAATAGAAGTTATTTTGACGCGACGATTTACATTTTAATAATAAAATTTTATTATTACCTGATTTTCATTAAATATCTCATGAAAAAATAATTAGTTTTATTTTTATTTTATTTATTTAAAAGCCCTTTTAAGAAAATATAAATAACAATAGCACAATGATAGGCATAATTTCATGTCACAACAAACATCTGCATCTACATCTACATCTGCTTTCTGAATGAATTCTAGGGACAACGCTGTACAGATATCTGTCAGATTTAATTCAACGTCCGTATTAGCCAGAAAAGTAGTTGTTTACTGTCAGATATCTACCTAAATTAAGGAGAGAATAAAGGGTTCTATACTGAAACATCTATAAGTTTAATTGATGGAATCTTGAATCTGCTTAATGATACACCAAATAGCATCTGTTCATGAAGGGAGTTTGCTGATCTAAGTGTTCGCGAAATATAATTTTCGAAGCCGTGATTTGACCTGTGGAAAGGTATGTGGAATGTTTGAGATGTAACGAGCAGGTAGATACCGAAAATTTAATTTTGGAAAGGAGATTTGAGCAATCATATATGTCATTATAAATATTAGAAAGAAAAATAAGATCTCTACGTTTTCAGCGGACCTCGAGACTGGGAATATTTAGATCATTGTCCAGTATCGCATATTCACATTGAATACCTAACTTGAAAGCTATGTACCTTGGAAAGTTATTCTGAATCCTATCAATTTTCCTTGTATCAGTTACATCTTATAGAGACCAGACTGTCGATCAAGGTGACACCTAACTAATGAATAGTATAGGGTTTTTATCACATGTTGTTCTCTATATGAAACCAAGCATTTTCATGGCTCGCTGCACTATGTTTGTGATATGGGGATTGAAGCTGAGGTGAGAATCAAGGATATCACCATAAGATCTTTGATTTGGCCACAGTTCAACGAATGGCTATTGATGTCATAATCAAATAGAACTGGGTGATGGGAACAGTAAAAACCAATAATGTGACATTTATTGGGATTTAAGTCCATGCCATTTGTTAAGCACCAGGTTGTTAGGTTATCAAGATCAGATTGGAGGAGAAAAGTATCATCAAGAGTGTCAAAAATTCTGAAAAATTTAAGATTATCCGAAAATAATAGGGCATTGCTATTTTGAAAACAGGAAGTGATGTCATCAATGAACAAATTGAACTAAAGGAGGCCAAGATGTGACCCTTGGGATACTCCTGATGTTATTTGAAATTGATGGGAATAGTAATGATTAACTCTGACTGTCAGTGACCTGTTGGATAAGTAGCTGCCAACCACTGGAGGACTGACCCATCCAAGCCATAAAGGTTAAGTTTGTGAATGAGAAGTTCATGATTTACCCTGTCGAAAGCCCTAGAGAAATCAGTGTAAACCGAGTCAATCTCTTGACTTCTCTAGAGGGCTTCCGGCAGAAAATTGACATATGTTATCAAGCCCAACTCTGTTGATCTTCCAGAATGAAAACAATAGGTACTGATCGTTATTGTGAGAAATAGCACATTCAAGCATTACTGTGCTCGGTGTTGATTAAATTCGGAATGATCAAAGGTTTCTTCTGAAAAAGTCTTTGAAATGGGATCAGCTCGTGAAAAATAAACACTTTTGTGGTATTATTCGTTTCAAAACATTGAAGAAATATAAACTATCCGAAGCATCCTCAGGAGTTCAAATCTAACTGAACTACGTATGATATTCCTAACCTATTCATACTTGTGGCTAATTGCACTAAATTATCCTTTTATCAACTTTCCAATTGGTAAAAGAACAGTTACCTGTTCACATTGAATTGTTCTCCTTCTCTAATTAATCATTTATTCACTTATTCTACACTATGAGTGCTATTATAATATACAGCGTGATTTACGTAGGCCGTGCATTAGAAGTTTTTCAACTTGCAGTTGCACTAGAAACTTGAAATTTGGTATGCTGTCATAATTGATTATGTGCGTTCTACCTCAAATGTTTTTAGTCCTACAATTATACAGGGTATGTCAAAAGTCGGTACCAACTTTCTTATTTTAAATGGAAACCTAATGTTTTTTTGTCATGGTTCGATTGGCCTTCGGATTATGACTTTAGACAACCTAAGTTATGTTTACTTTTCATCACAGTTTTTGAGATATGTCCATTTTTCTGAAAAAAATTACGGCTGTAGTAGTTTACGAAAACACGTGTAGCCCGCAAACTGTTCAAAATTGGGAAACCAAATTTATGGAGCAGTTAGCTGGTAGTCCAGGCTAACACCTGATGTCCCATCGACGGTCCCATTTTGTACCATATGGGCACAGCCGATTTTTGAATGTCGCGATATAAAATTGTCAAAAACTTAATTTTTTCAAATGGCACCTACTTTTTTTTCAACCTTTCAAAAGAAAATTGAATTTTAGGATGAGTTATTTCAGCATTCCCTATACCCAAGTTCCACCTCTATCGACTTATTCAATAAAAATCAAGAAATGCCTTATCCTGCCGAAAGCTTTTGTATTTATTCAAGTATGCCATGAAAACAAAAAACAACTGTTAACAAGAAGCTGCTATTCTGTCAAAGTAAAAACGAGTCGTGCTAATTCTTAAATAAAATTGATTGAAATATGGAAATTATACAAACGAAGTTGTGTTTGACTTGTTTGTTATCCACGACATGTGTCAATAAATTGTGCAGCGAACTGTCCGAGAGTTCTCGGATATTTTCAAGCATATCCTGAATCCTCAATACGAACGGCGTCTTTGGAATTGGGATTTTCATACTCTGCAATACAAACCATTTTACTCCGCCATAAGCTACATCCTTTCAAATTTATACGATTGCAAAAATTACACCCAGGTGACTTTCCCCGTAGAGAAAACTTTTGCGAGGACTTATTACTCAAAATACAAGAGCACGCCGGATTCTTAGACAACATAATTTGGACTGATGAGGCAAAGTTTTGTCAGCAGGGAGTTTACAATAGGCGCAATCGACATTTTTGGGCTTCTGAAAATCCACATATGGTGTTCGAAGTTGAAAATCAAGTACAATTTCGAATAAATGTGTTTTGTTTGGTAATGAACCAAGAGGTACGCTACTTTATTTACGATAAAAATCTGAATAGTGACAGATATGTAGAAATTCTTCAAAACGTAATAGAAACATTTCTTGACAATTTGCCACTGGCTAGAGCTGCACGTTCATGGTACCAGATGGATGGGGCACCACCGCACAATACACGAACTGTGTATACCAAATTGACTTCCATGTTCGAGCACCGTTGGTGGGGATATCGAGGACCCTTTCTCTGGCCTGCAAGATCTCCAGATCTCACCCCTTTAGATTTTTATATCTGGGGTAGGGTAAAAGATTTGGTCTATTCTTCACCAGTTCACAATATAGATGAGTTAAGACTTAGAATAATACAGACTTTTGACAGTCTCGATCCCAACGAAATCAGACGTGCTACGCAATCTATTGAAAGTAGAATAATAGAATGTTTGAAAAACAATGGTGGTCATATTGAACATTTACGCTAGAGTTCTGTCAAAATTGTTCAATATTTTTGATTAAATTATTACAGTTTTCTTTTGTTTCCATGACATACACACATAATCATTCTGTAAGGTAAGGCATTTCTTGATTTTTATTGAATAGCTCGATAGAGGTTGAACTTGGGTATAGAAAAAGCTGAAATAACTCATCCTAAAATTCAATTTTCTTTTGAATGGTTAAAAAAGAAATGGTAGGTGCCATTTGAAAAAATTGAGTTTTTCACAATTTTATATTGCGACATTCAAAAATCGGCTGCGCCCATATGGTACAAAATAGGACAGTCGATGGGACATCAGGTGTTAGCCTGGACTACCAGCTGACTGCTCCATAAATTTGGTTTCCTAATTTTGAACGGTTTGCGGGCTACACGTGTTTTCGTAAACTACTACAGCCGTAATTTTTTTCAGAAAAATGGACATATCTCAAAAACTGTGAAAGATAAGTAAACATAACTTAGGTTGTCTGAAGTCATAATCAGAAGGCCAATCGAACCATGACAAAAAAACATTAGGTTTCCATTTAAAATAAGAAAATTGGTACCGACTTTTGGCATACCCTGTATAGTTGTAGGACTAAAAACATTTGAGGTAGAACGCATATGATCAATTATGACAGCATACCAAATTTCAAGTTTCTAGTCCAACTGCAAGTTAAAAAACTTCTAATGCACGGTCTACATAAATCATGCTGTATATTTTAACCACTTTGTTTTGAATCAGTGACTAACGGCTTCTTCATGTACTATGAACTTGAACAAGGGGCTGTGTGATACTGGGCCCTCATGCTATTTAACATTTTGGTATTTCCAAACTCTCGAATGCATCGAGAAGTCTATGGTCACAAACATGCCTACCTATGAACCCGTTCTTTTCGCACTCCTGCGAGACAAAATATGTGGGTCAAACTGAAAGGGGCATGAAAGTTCGGTTCAAAGAGCACATTTGCTCATATCCAAATCTTGAAACTAGAAAAATCGAGAGTGGCCGAATATGCTTTTGATCACGACCACCGGTTTGATGACGCATGTTTGGGATTATTCAGATAGGTTCATTACCAAAGACTTCTCTATGCGTTTGAGAGTTTGGAAATTGCAAAACATAAAAATATTTTGATGCGGATACAGCCCTATTACCTTACAGCCCCTTGTTCAAGTTCATAGTATAATAACGGCTTCTTCTCTTCATGAATGAAGAAGCCATTAGTCATTAATTTTCAAGAATGTTTGTCATGGAATACTGAACGATATAGGTAGAAGATAGATTATTGCAGATGCATTCTGAGAAGAAGTAAATCATTACAATAGGTACGCAATCTGATCCAGACAGGTATAATGCAGATAGTAGAGTAGGTAAAAGGATAAGTTCATATGGGCCGCAGTGGACGTGATGGTAAAGCGCTAGTCTATCAGTCAGAGGGACGTGGGTTCGATTCCCCAACGTCACTGGTCTCGTGCTAGGAATCGAACGTTAAAAGGTAAGTCCTCGCTAATCCTTAGCTCGCACAATTTTCGACTTCTGAGGGCTGTCGTTCGTAGGGGGGATGACAGTTGGTTAACAGAAAAAACAATTTTTAACAATTTTTTAAACAATATAGGATTAGAATATCATAAGTAGTTCACTAAGCTTTAAGCTCCTTAGAATACCAACTTTGTTGGCGAAACGCGCATCTAGTAAAATTGACATTGATTTTGTATTTGGATGGTTTTGATTTCTTGAATATTATTCACACCAAAGGATCCGAATCGTCATTTATTTGATGACTTGACCAGTTTTCGGCCAAGCACGCAAGCCACGATATCGATATACATTTTTTTAATGGACCTCAATTATGTTATTTTCTGTCATGTAACCTAAAAACTACCATATTCTGACACAGCAAAAAAACTTAATGACAATTTTTCTGTTTTGAAAATGAACTATCAATTTTTGATATCACTTCTCTATCCCTATTGGTTGATCCTAGATCACTCACTTCGTTCTACCTTCACTGATAAATAGGATTTTTTGCATCAATTCATAATTGCATTGATTCAAGAAGATTGTATTCTTGAATAGGTCTAACCAAATATGAGTTTGATTTTTGACAGAATCCTCTTGACCACAGGAAAAGAAAATATTTTGAGATATAACATCACTTTCTTCTTCGAATGATGGGAGTTGGTTGAGGCAAGAATATTTCAACTTCAATAATGAATACTATCCTTTCATCAATGTCATCCTTTAACACCTGTGAGCGTTGAACCTCTTGACACAAGAGGTTTCATGTTTGATCAGGATGAAAACATCTTCTATTAATTATTTGGTATTTTTCCATGAATCCTCAACACTTTTTATCGAATATGTATGTATTCCATAAGAAATAATAAAATGCTCATAAAAATAATATTAATTAAATAAACAAATACTCGTTGAACAATTTTTCAACAATAACAATTTCAACAAGGGAATAAAAATTAAATTGATTATAACATTAACATTACATACAATATAGATTAGCAAAACTTTTCAATCATTGTTCGTTATTCATATGACCATACTTGTTGATGAAATGGTGCTAGAACTGGCCTTCGTCAAAATAGCTTGTCCCAAGAAATAATTTCTGAAAAACACAATTAGGTCAAAGTTTCTCGTCGCATCTGGAACAATATAAAAATTAACTCTGTACAGAAACTTTTTATAGGCTTTCTTATGATGATATCAGTTTCATTGTCAGACGTATCGTTATCGAAAAACCATCAACTTATATTCTTCAAATACTTACTGCCTTTTTTCGAATAAAAGTTTTATTAAGTTCTTTTTTTCTGAATTCAAATATGTATGATGGCTAAACAGGATTTGGAATGAACATAATCTTGAAATAATGAGAGACAGGTGTATGAAACAAATATTTTTGATTCAAGATTATCTGCATTTAGAGGTTGAGTATGTGGACTGTGCATGCACTTGGTAATAAAAATATGCCATGAAAACAATTTTCAAATAATTGGGATATTTCGCATGAAATGTTCGAAAAGGAGCTGGTTTTGGCCTATTGTGAATACAATAATTATTGATGAATATCGTTAACTACCTCTTTGTTGTGAATTGTAACGCACGAAGTTCATAACAAAGGTCAATTGAACAGAAAATATTGCATTAACAACTTCGAACATTTGAGGTATAATGGTTAATAATATAAATAATATAATAATAATATAATAATAATATTTATTTGAATTTCAGTAACATGTTTGATAATACAGTTCAATATAAGTAATAATGCAAAATGGAGCTGAAAACAATTTGGAAAAGCTCTAGTTCAGCCCCAAGATAAAATAATATTTAATTAGAAAATCGTTCTTGTGACTAGGTATATTAAAAAATTTGTTATGCTGCGGAAGATACGAGTCATACATATGTGGCTAAAATACTTTCTCTGATTTTCCTCTTGAAAGGTAGTAATTTCATTTGTTTGATTGATGGTTGGACTTCAATATACAGTTTGTAAACATTATATGAGAAACTTCTTCGAAATATGGTGGTTCTATGGGGTGGAAGGGAAATGTTACCTCTATGTCGTAAATTCAGATTATGAACGTCTGTCCTATATGTTATTTTGTTGTAAAGATATGGAGGACTGCGATTGTGAATTATTGAATGTGATAAAACTAATTAATGGGGTTTTCGCCGATCTTGCATTTTCAGCCACTTTGAGGGTTTCAACATGTGCGATATTGGATCGTATTTCCGTATACCACAGATAAATCTAAGACACGATTTCTGCACTTTTTTAACTCGATTAATATCACTTTGATCCAGACAGGGTCCGTATAAATAGAACATCACAAAAATTAAAGTGGCTTAAAACCATTGTGTCACTCAACAGTTATTTTATTGGAGTCGAAAGCAAATGTCTGTGCGGATAAAGCATTTTCAAAGAGCAATATGATCTTTGAAGGCAATGATTAATTTGCCTTTTGAAACGATGATCTGTGTCCAGATACAACCCAAATTTTTCACATTATCAACAAACTGTAATTCCTCGCCTTGAATTTCTATTTTCATAACTGGTTTGATATGCTGTTTGCCTTTTCCAAAAATCATAACGTTTGATTTCAGAGTATTGATTTTTAGTGAGTGCAGGGTAGACAGACTTTCTAAACGATCCAGATCTTCGATTATGGCTTGTTGTGCCAATAGCCAATCGTCAGGACTGAATGAGTGATACAGCTGTGTGTCATCAGCATAAAAGTGGGAGCTACAAGTTTTTATACTTGATAAAAAATTATTGGTGTATATGCTAAATAATGACGGACCAAGGATAGATCCCTGAGGTATACCACAAGTAGCTTTCTCTCTTGCTGACTGCCCGATAGTGGTCTCTACATATTGGTATCTATTTTGTAAATAACTAGACATAAGTTTGATTGCATTGGTCGAAAAAATCTACGAAATGAAGAATGGAAAGCAGGACTTGGTGGTTTATGGTATCAAATGCCTTAGAGTAATCTAAAAGTACTAGCACTGTTGTTTTACCATCATCTGTAGCCCTTAAGATATCGTCAACAATATTAAGTAGAGCTGTGGTGCAACTGTAACCCGATCTAAACCCGGATTGTTCAAAAGGCAATATCGAATAATGTTCAAGGTGAAGTCTTACCTGTTTGTTCATTATTTTCTCAATTATTTTAGACATACATGATAATATACTTACTGGTCTAAGATCATTGTGGCTTAATACATCATTTTTCTTAGGTTAGATACATCCCTAGTATCCCAAGTAATATCAGATTCATCTTTCGAGATTAATATTATATCAAGGAGGCTATTAAATGTTTTGGTAATTCTGGTGGCGGACTCAATAATTTGTTGTAAATTTGAGGTATCAACAATTTCTAATAAAGATCCAGTATGCTGACTATCCATATCTGAACAATTTATGTTTATATCACCTCCGCATATGAATCGGTCACAATATATTGTTAATTCAAGCGGTGAGTCTTCTAACACATTGAAAAATTCATTAAGATTCCCCTTGGGTGGTCCATAAAGTGTCCCTACAATGTATATCTGTTTGTTGAATTTAAATTGTATCCACAGTTGTTCCAAGTATTCATATGACACATATTCGAGAACTTCAAATCTAAAACTGTTTTGGAGATACATTCCTACGCCTCCACCCCTTGAACCTCTGTCTCTTCGAACAAATGTATAACCATTAATATTCAATAAGTCACTTGTGATATTTTCTGATAGCCAAGTTTCTGATAACCCTAAAATATCAAACTTTTCCTGCAACAACAGTGATTTAACTTCTGCAAAATGTCCAAACAGTGATCTAGTATTTAAAAAAGCCACATGTATACCTCTCATCTTCCCACTCGTATAACTATATTTATTATTCATGATATAAAGAAATTAATAATAGAAAATATAAAGAATGAAACAATATTCCCAAAACAATATTATATGTGTGCTCGGCTATTCACAAAATTTCTTGACGCTCTCTTCTGATTTCAAAGTGGACCTCTTTCCATTGAACATAGTATACAGATTGCCATCAATTGTCCAAACTTTGTCCTTTCCTAACTTTTCTTTAGCAAAAATCAACAAATCATGTCGACTTTTGATAAGATGTTCAGCAACCATTAATCTACTACCTTTGAAATATTTTTTTGCAGTAAATATTGCATTTCTATTTTGAATATTGGCCAACTCTATAATAATAGGTCTAGGTTTGGAACTAGGAAGCTTTCTACCAATTCGGTAACATTGCACTATAGTTGAATAAGAAATAAGAATAAGAATAATTTTGTAATATTATTTAATGAAAACCGTTAGCAGTGATGCACAAAAATGCGATCGAATACAGAAAAAATATTTTTCGCCATTATACATACAACAATTGAAAACGAAAATATTTTCAACCTAACTTTACAACTGGCCCATAAATGATCTGAAGTCCAATTCTGCAGGAATAATTCAACCTCCATATTGCACTTCCTTAGTGGCACATCTGCACACAAAACCACTGAATACTATGACGAATATAACAACTTTGATATTCGAACTCACCCCTTCAAACAGTCAGTCTAACGGAATATGATTACAAGATGGAGGTCCTGGTAGCAGTTCTCGCTTTCGCGTGGGTTCGCAGGGTTTCGCAAGCACCCGCTATAGCTCAAGCTTATTGGTTGACTGTATCACGTGCTTCCTCCAGAGCTCTGCCAAAGAATTATATTTTCGAATCAAGAGGAACATGTTCTGCAGATGAGTCAATGTTGGCGTTCTCTAGGTTGAAGAGTTAGAATCTTTTGCTGCAATCAAATTGAATCCAAGAGAATTTATGTAAAGAAGCAAACAGCTCAATTAGTTTGAAATAAGAGTATATTCATCAATTAGAAATAATTATTCTTCTCCGTAGAGTAGTCTGTTCAAGAGTTTGTATATATTTATAATAATAATAATAATATTTATTTACCAAAGAATACAAGCTTCACTATAAAAGTGCACTGCATTAATTGGGCAAATGAATAGAGAAGACCCACAAAGGCGCAGCCTGTGCGTGGGTAGAAGATAAAAAAGTTAAAAAACATGTATCATAACACTTACAGTACCTATTTAAAACAATATTGAAATTACATTCAAAATTATAAAACGGGTATTTATACTAATATAACTTACAACACATTTACACATAAAAACACAATTACAAATAGACTTACATAAACACAATAGTATACAAATTTCTATAACTACTCGATTGATTTAACTGTCATGATCAATTATTTTTCAAGTCAATTGATTGGTGAATAATTGCTCTAGGAGTGAACAATAGCCATTTCTTAATTTTAGATTTGAAGAGAATAAGGGAATTGATAGTTTTGAGATAGACGGGTATGTCATTATATAGCTTCAGTGAAAGATATGAATAGCTGCGTTGTCCAATAGTTTTGGACATCTTTGGAACATCAATTGAATTTTTCCCATACCGTGTATGATATATGTGGTCAACAGTTTTTGCTTCCTTAAGATTCTTCCGTTGGTGAACCAATAATGTCAGAGCAAAGATTTGTCGAATGTCCATCAGATCTGCTTCAGTGTATAGATCGTCACTTGGATAAGTGTACGGTATTTAAAATGATCTCAATTATCCACTTCTGAACTGTTTCCAAATTCTTCAGATAATAATTAGTAAACCCTCCCCAATAATAATACCATACAGTATATGTGTTTGTACTAAGGCATGATAAATAATTTTGAGGTGTTTAAGGCCAAGGATGTTCTTTAAGAATTTGAATTTGTATACCAGATATCTTAGCTTTTTTGTAACATTGCTAATATGCGTGTTTCACTTTAAGTTGCTGTCAAGTGTAATACCCAGATATTTCACTGTTTTAGAAGATTTGAGCTGGACTACTTTATCACCCGTGATAGGGACATCTATAAATGAGTAGTTGGGAAGATTTGTCTCATAACTGGTGCAAGGTGTGAATACAGATTTCTTCAAATTCACTGAGAGAAGTTTACTGCTAAAATAATCCATAATAATGGGAAATGAAGAAATAACTTGTTGTTTCAATGCCTCCCAATTTCATTCTTTGAAGGAGAAAACGGTGTCATCAGCAAAGCTAGTTATTTCAGCAGGAATTGGTAGGTCAAACAGTGAGTTGGGATATAGAATGAACAAAATTGGACTGAGCACTGTTCCCTGGGGAACCCCATATCTTACAGTTCTACTGGTACTTGTTTCATCATCAATTGTGACACATTGCATTTTCGGTCGCTGAGATAGCTTTTCATCAATCGAATTGCAGACCCCCTAAAGCCGATGTTCTCGAGGGTTTCTAATAGGTCTGGATGACTGACTGTATCAAACGCTATTGCGAGATCAACAAAGAGGCATATGGCGGGCTCTTTTGAATCCAAAGCATTATACAGTTTTCCAACTAAATCCGCCATAGCATCTTGAGTTGATCTCCCATTCATAAACCCATATTGTTTCTCAGAAACCAACTTGAATTTTTCGGTGTAATTTACAATTCGAGCTTTAATTATTTTTTCCAGAATTTTTGAAATATTTGAAAGAAGTGATATGGGTCTGTAGTTTGATACATCTTGCCTGTCCCCAGACTCATGAATTGGTTTGATTTCACTTATTTCTAAGGATTTAGGGAAGATTCCAGTTTCGAGAGATTTATTTATTATGTAAGTAAGGGGTTTAACAAGACTTTAAAAACATTCTTTGAGTGTATTTGCTCCAATCTTGTCAATCCCGGGTGCTTTGTTTGATTTCAGCTCTTTAATCAATTTGATCACTTCAGGCTCCTCTGCTGGGTATAGAGCGAATTCAAAACTCTTTTATTCGGAAATTTTTTTCACTTTTTATTTTGTTTGCCAAATTTTCACCAATATCAGTAAAAAATTCATTGAGCTTTTCCGCTATTACTTGTTTATCTGGAATCAAATCATTTCCAGTTTTAATTTCTTTTATTACTATATCGGTTTTTCTATTTTCAATGTTTTTCAGGCAACGCCACATATTTTTTGGTAAATTTTCGTTTTTTTCACTTAATTTTTGTAATAATTATACTTAGCGGTTCTGATAAGATCATTGAGTCTATTTCTATAAATTTTGAATTTGTTTAAGAGTTATATGTTTTCTGGGTGTTTCATTGCTCTTTGGTACATTAGATATACCAAACCATCCGAAATCCAAGGATTTCTTTTAAGGTGCTTTCTACTTATTTCTACTTTCCGAGTACATTTTGATATACACTGTTTCAGTACTGTGATGAAGGACTCGGTTACTTCATCTACATCATTACTCTCAAAGATATTCATCCAGGTTAGTTCCGCGAGCATTGTTCTCAGTTTATTATAGTCAATAAAGGATTTGTAAAATTTTTTGAAACTTGTGTCTAAACTTTTTTCAGGATGTAGTTTATACTGGAGTATGGCGCAATAATGATCTGAAATGGTACTTTTCTACACAAGGGGGCGCAAATATTCATGACTCTCTTTTGTGTTAACAAAAATATGATCTAAACACGTTCTGCTGTACGCGTGTTTCTTTGTTTATCATCGAAATGAAGTTTTGTTCCTGTAGTAAATTCAAGTATTCATGGCAGTAGTCAGTTTCACTCAAAATGTCCAAATTCATATCGCCTGTAATTATATTTAAGTCACATACTTTCTTGTTATTTTTCAGATAGTCATATAAGTGCGTATTGAATGTAAAAGGGCAACTTGACGGTGACCTGTAAATTGAGAGAATGTTAATTTTTCTCATATTTTTCATGACTGAAACTTCAATGACTTTAGAATTGTTCAAACTAAAGATTCGATGTGTGTAAGCTAGATTGCTTTTAATATACAACACAATGCCATCACACTTATTCTAATCTCCTTCCGAATATATAATGTCATATCCCGCCATTCCAAAAATATCTAAATTATGTAATTTCCAAGTCTCAGTTAATACTATGCAATCAAAATTTGAATGGAATCCTTTAAGCATCACCTGCAATTCATCAAAATTTTTATGAAGACTTCTTACATTATTTTGTAACAAAGAAAATGTATCACCTTTTGTTTCATTTAGTTTTTTATTACAGTCTGAGAGATTTGCAGTGGAAAATGTATTCATTTGAATCGCCTCATAATCTCTAATGAATGCATTCATCACTAGTTTTTTTTGTGTTCTTGGTTATTGAATTCTTCTCGTAGTCTTGTTCGAGCGGGTTTCTATTATATTTTTCTGTTCTAGCTCTTTCTTAGCTAGTTGTTTCTTGAGAGTTTCAGTAGATGGGTGACGTGGAGAAGAAATGGATGGCTGCCTCTGTTGCTGTCTTGTTTCTATAGTGGTTATTTTTTCGAGATCTCTTTGATGACTTTGTGATGAGGGAGTTGGTGTGCCTGGAGCACTATTATATTTTTTGCTCTTCAAAGCTTTCCGTCGTTTTTAAATCTTCCGCAGTGTATATTTTATTATTGACGTGAAGCCTATTGTTTTTGATGAAAGATTTCGTTTGGTTATCTTGTTTGGCGAGGTACAAATGTTTTCGCAGAATATGGTTATCTTGACGCTGTTTCAAGGTCATATCACGCGCGATGGATATATTTGTTCCTTTGAGTTGCTTTGTATTCATCAACACTGAAGATTTTTTCAGGTACGAGGCGAATTCCACTTTTATAGGTGCGGTTTCACTTTTCCCAAGCGGGTAAAAATTGTTAAGGTCTGACGCCTGGACTTCAACTCCAACTAATTTCATCAGTTCGTTTGAAATATATTTTACTGTGATACTTTTTTCTGGGTGTTTCAGCTCAAATATAACAATAGTATTCTCCTTACTCCTTCTTTCGAATTGCTCAAACTTTTCTTGGATTAGCGTATTTTCTTCTTCCAATTTATTCAGTCTCTTACTGATTTCTTCAACTTTCAATGGGAGCCGAACTTGATTGAAGAAATCCTTTTTATCTGTGTTGCCACCTTCTCTCGTCCATTTTTTATATTCAATTTCATTTTTCTATTTCACATTCGTCATCATTATTGAAATCTGTTATCAATAAATGTAAATGAACATTTATTATAAACCACTCCAAACACATCCTTGAAAATTATATCAATTTTACTCTGATCATTCTGGAAGTTCCTATTTTATTCAATTTCGTTGGTTCATTTCACACAGTTTGAAACATACCAATAATAAATATCACGACACTTCAGGGCAGTTTGATCAAGTCACAGGCTTAACGGTAACTGACAGCAAATATACATTACTCGATTTTCATAATTAATATTGATTCCTATTCATTCCCGAGTTCCTCTGCAAACCAAACTCGAATATTGTTTTACCGATCCTTTTCACGTTCTCCGTCCAAATTGGCCTGCAAACAAACAATGATGATTAACGTCAATGATTCTATTACAGGACGAGAGGCCGTTTGGTCCGGCACCGGATGTTACTCGACGAATGGGCTCTTCCACAACGGTAAGCAAACCGGAACCAACTGGATCACCTCCATACTACCGTTCTACGTCAGCGACGAGTAGCAGTTCCAATTCTGCATCTTCCAGTGAGTATTTGTTATTGATTTGTCTGTAACATGAGCGTTGATATAGGTTGTCTTGTTAATTAATTCATTATTTCGGTTGTAGTTTCGATATGTAGTCGACGGATATTCCATTTGAATGAAACAAATCATTTCGTTAATATTCAAATATTACTTATCTTGAGCAGGAGGTACGGTCCGGAAAATTATTTGTTACTTGCATATCTATCGGATGAAATGGAATATTTATTTTGCCATTCGCGGGTTCGGATCCAGACTCGATTTTCAGTGTTGTAACTAAGAAAAACATAGGTTTAGCAAGATGCCCATTGCGAGCGTAGCGAGCCCAAAGTCAAAATTTCAAGGTCACGTGTTGAACAAGTACCTCAAAATAAACTATAACTCTCTGTACTCTCTAATATTAATTAACACTTTTAAATGAAGTTTTATTGAGAAATAAAATTGCAGTGACTGCTACATAAGAAATAACAAAGATTATTTTATATAAAACAACTTAATAATAAGTAATTCAAATAACAAAATCAAATCGCCGTTTACTTGCCTTAGCTAATTTTTCGATAACATTATCAATGTTAACATTTATATCTTGATGTATATTTAAAAGACATAATCCATTCAAGCGATCTTCCGTCATTCTTGTGCGCAACCAAGTTTTTAATCTTCGCAAAGACGAAAAAGATCTTTCAGCAGTTGCAACACTCACTGGTAGGCTTGCAAAAATGAGAATCAATGCATGAATGATCGGAAAAATATTCTTGTCGCATATATCAATGACTTCCATGAGATCAGTTGGATAAGGATATTCATTATTTTGTAAATAATTTTGAAAATTAAAAAATTCTCAGTCATGGCAATTTCCCTCATTGCCCCTCGCTGGATCCGCCACGGCTATACGTAGTTCTTTGAGAAGGTAGTATAAACCCTTGCTTAAAATTGCCTCATTCAGAAAACCCCTTTCCATAAGAATATTAAAATTGAAGCAATTCTTTTTGAATTTTAGTAGATAGACAATGCCGCTTCTGTGACCGATGAGTGTCACATAATCGGCATTGCTCCACACGGTAAATCTCTCGATGGCCGCGTCCATCGAGTTCTTGCCGTTGGTGGAGGGTTGGTGCTGAAGAAGATGACGTGTTCGCCGAAGAGTTTCGGGGTGGGGGGGTTCAAAACGTTTCACCCTAAGTGGCACGCGTCTTTTCTGCAAAAAAACATGGCGGCGATGCAGCGGAAGGCAAAAAAACATGGCGGCGATGGAGCGGAAGGCAAAAAACATGGCGGCGATGGAGCGGAACGCAAAAAACATGGCGGCGATGGCGCGGAAGGCAAAAAAACATGGCGGCGATGGAGCGGAAGGCAAAAAACATGGCGGCGATGGAGCGGAATGCAAAAAAACATGACGGCGATGGAGCGGAAGGCAAAAAAACATGGCGCAATGGCGGAAGTTATGAAAAATCTTCTTTCCCTCACGTGATTCGCTGAGAGCAATTGGCTGGAAGAGAAAAAAACATGGCCGCCGCCGCCGCCACCTTTATTGACAAAACGAAAAAATTAAATATGAAAAAATGTCTACTGTCTTAAAACACACACAACAGAAAATTATGATGTACGACTTATTATTAATTCATTCGCTCTCGAATGAAATTCTAAAAGAAAAAAAATACGTCTCCGCGCGCTGTAGTCGTAAACAGCGATATGACACGTATCTTGAATATTTACTGTCTGCTCTCTCAAGTTGAACGAAATTCTCAGTAAACACGACGATGATCTATTTTTGACCTTGAATTTGTTTTTCAGATTTATCTCACACATCCGGTGTCTGTTTACGCTGCTCGAGCTAAATTGACCTTGGAGTTGTTTACTGTTATTGCGCAATTTGGGTTTTTCCCAGATCGACCGTTGCATACATTTGCAGCGTGGGTTACGCGAACTCGGCGTGGAGGTGGACGGCGTGGGTCACGTGACACAGAGAGTTAATACGTACGTTCACAGCGAGCCTGCGTCATTTCATTATCTGCGTTCGGAGCAACAACAAGTGCCTCTCTGCCGCTCATCTGTCTCTTGCTTTTTTCTATACAAGTGCGTTGTTTTTATTGTGATTGCCATTTAATTCGTGATTTGCAAAGGTCAGTAGTAGTAGTTATTCTTTTTTATTTTTCGCGATTGTTTCAAGTGTGCCTATTTCTTTCGATTCACTTTTTGTAGTGTTTCTTTTTCAAAAAAAAAATCAGAAAAGTTCATTTGTCATATTTGTTTTTCGTCTCATACAGAGTGTCTCTCTCACAAAACGTCATATTTTTTTTGTTTTTCGTACAGTGTGTGTGGATTGCATTTTTATCATAATTCCTTCTCATACAGGGTGTCTCTCACAAAGTTCCATTTGCTATATACAGTGTGATTGGAATATTTTATTTTTATCATATTTATTTCTCATACACGGGGTGAATCATAAAAATCATTTTTCATTTTGAGTGAGTGAGTGAGAGTTATAATACAGCGTGTATGAATTTTTTTCATTTTTCAAATGAATTCGCAGATGTTGTCTGAGCTACCGAAGGGCGAACCCCATCTGATCCTCGGCGCTGAAGCGAAAACAACCAAATTTGGAGAGTCCATCCTAGTGGAGTTGGAGGAGTGTAAAGTATTCCTGCCAAATCGAGTGACTGGTGCATTCAAACCCATCCTCGACAAATTAACCAAGTCCCAGCATATGCTCATCTATAGGGGCGAGCAGAAAATTGCCAATCAAAATCATCCGCAGTAGCTGTTTGAGATAGCTAAAGCCTGAAGACACTGACGACGCCGCCGCCGCCGTTGAAAACAAAGAGTGAGTTTCTTGTATTTTCATTTGACATTTTCTTGATATTTTGTGTGTCTGTTGAATAATCATCATCATCATGCCATCTGACGCTATTGTTGCACACTGTATGGAGATGGTAGCCAAGTTGCGTAAGGTCAAAAAAATCCTCAAAAAGGGTTGTACTGATGAAGAACGCAAACATTGGCTGGCCCATTGCAAGTACACCGCCCGCCTGATCAATAGTGCGATCGCGGCAGTGGATTGCATAGGCTCTCTGAGAAAATTACAAACTTTATGCGGACACTTGAAAATTATACGAAATTCAATCAAAAAGTCAGGTCAACAACAGCCAGGCGTCGACGTGGTGGTGGGAGAGGGAGTCAAAATTAACATCTCGAGTTAAGTGGGAGGACTTGAAATCGGCATTTTCTTCGTGTTTACGCACCGATATAATTATAAATTTGAAACATAAAGATATTGGACAATTTTTTGGTGAAGCATTCATTCTATTCAAAAGCAGAATTAAAAGTTTATTGAAAAAACATCCAGTCATCAAAGTCAATGCGACATTTTGTGGTAAATTCGTGAAAAATTCCTTGAATCAAGAACAAATATTAAGCGACTATAAATATTTCAACACTAAAAACGTTTTTATCGATAGGGGTTCACCTTTGAAAAAGTGGTTCCTAGAAAATGTCATCGATCAAATTCAAAACAAACTGTCGGAATTTGCGGACAAAGAAAGTGGCTGGAGTTTTCAGAAAATTGTTAGTTTGGAAATCAATACGAATAAATCAAACGTGGGAAACGGTTCGTCTTTCATCGAGTTGCCTAAATCTATTGCGAATAAAAAAGCTTGCATTAATTTGAAAAATAAAGATGATGCGTGTTTCGCTTGGGCCGTCGTTTCGGCCTTGTACCCTGTTGAATCGGGTAAAAATCCAGATAGAATTTCATCATACCCTCACTATTCAAATGTACTGAACTTGGATGGAATCGACTTCCCTATGAAATTAAAACAAATTACCACATTTGAGCGATTGAACAACATATCTGTGAATGTGTACACCTTGGAATTGATTCAGCCGCAGGCGAACAAGGAGGCATTATTCGTTACTGTTCCGAGCCGACTCACGAAACAAAAATTAGACAAACATGTCAATCTTCTCCTCATTAAAAATGAATATCACCCGAAATTAAATGATTACGAGGCACCACCACTGGAAATCGCCGATGACGACAACGCCATCGGCGATGACATAAAATTCCATTTTGTTTGGATAAAGGATTTATCTCGCCTACTCAGTCACCAACTCAGTAAAGATAAACATAAATCATTCATTTGCGACAGGTGTTTAAATTATTTTACGAGTGAGGAGAAACTCGACAGTCATACTGTTGATTGTCAAAAATTAAACGAGAGCAAAATTTAATTTCCTTCGTATGATCACGTAGAATTTCGGGATTTTGTACATAAAGAAATAGTGCCCTTTGTAATTTACGCGGATTTTGAGTCGATTTTGGAACAGTTTAATGACGAAGAATGCACCTCACTTATGACAAAGTACAAAAAACACATTCCTTTCAGCGCTGGATTTTATTTCAAGTGTGCATATGATGATACTTTGTCATTTTATGATAGTCATCGGGGCCTGGGCTCGATGGATTGGTTTGCGGAGAGAATGGGGGCCATAGCCAAATTTGTGGAAGCCAAAACTTTGGATATTGTCCCCACGATCGTCTCACTTCCAGATAGAGCGACAGCGCCATGTTGCCACATCTGCGAAAAACCTTGGAAAACTGACGACAAAATTGTAATAGATCATAATCACTTCACGGGAGCGTTCCGTGGATATGCGCATGCGCATTGCAATTTGAACTACAAAAAGTCGTTTGTTGTGCCAATCATTTTTCACAATTTATCCGGATACGACAGTCATTTTATTATTCGAGATATAGCAAAAAGGGGTCGAGTCAGCCTGTTACCTGTCAACAAAGAAAAATACTTTTCTTTCACCCAGTAAGACGGCAACACTGACATTAAATTTCGATTCATTGACTCTTTTCGCTTCATGGGCATGAGCTTGGAGCATTTGGTGCAAACACTGACCATCCATGACTTGAAGATTTCAAGGCGCGAATTTGCCCATTTCGATGCCGACCTGTACGAGTTACTCACTCGAAAAGGGGTATTCCCATACGATTTCATCGATTCGATGGAGAAATTGGAATGCCCAAGTTTACCGGCGCGCGATCAGTTCTACAAGTTGAACGATTGTGGCATCACCGATGCCGAATACGAGCATGCGCAGAACGTGTGGCGGTCGTTCAACTTGACAACACTGGGCGAGTACTCTGACCTATACATGAAAACCGACATATTGCTCTTGGTGGATATTTTCAAAAATTTTCGAAATATCTGTCACGAGACGTATGGGCTGGATCCTGCGTGGTATTACCCAGTGCAAATTGCAGATACTGAAAGACGTCGACATACTTCTCTTTGGCGAGCGAGGAATTCGTGGCGGCATCAGTCAGTGCTGCAACAGATTCTCCTCGGCCAATAACAAGCACATGGGTGAAAGGTATGACGCCTAAAACCGTCGACCTATTCGCTATATCTCGACGTGAATAATCTGTACGGTTGGGCCATGATGGAATATCTTCCGTACGATGGCTTTAAATGGCTCGAAAATGCAGCCGATTTCGATGTGTCGGAAGTATCGGACACCTCGCCCATCGGCTACATTCTCGAAGTCGATTTGGAGTACTCCGAACATCTGCATGACAAACACAAAGATTTACCCTTGTGTGCCGAGCACCGTACACCGCCAGGCTCGAAATTACCAAAATTGATGACCACGCTGTACAACAGGGAAAAATATGTTGTGCACTACAGGATTTATACTATACGTAGTGTTCGGGAAAACCATGGAAAACATACGGAAGCACCGTGTGGTGAAAATGGTCTCCAAGCGGGAGGGACGATATGGCGCAAAAAATCTGATTGCCAGTCCAAATTTCAGGAGTCGCACCATTTTCGACGAGAGCCTCGTCGCTATCGAGATGGCAAAGACGGATTTGTTATTCAATAAGCCCTTGTACATAGGAATGTCGATTCTCGATATTTCCAAGGTATGCGTGTACGATTTCCATTACGGCTTCATGATGAAAAAGTACACGCACGATCAGTGCAAATTGATGTATACGGATACTGATACGCTCATTTATGAAATTAAGTGCGATGATATTTATCGGGATTTGATTAGCAGTCACATTGAAAAATTCGATACGAGCGACTACCCAAGCGACAACCCATTTGACATTCCCCTCGAAAATAAAAAAGTATCCGGCTTAATGAAGGACGAAGCCAATGGTCGTATCATGACAGATTTCTTGGGCTTCGATCAAAGTTGTACACCTATAAGATATAAGGTGGAAAAACCGTAAAAAAATCCAAAGGGGTCGAATACAGCGTTGTCGAAAATCACATCACTTTTGAAGATTATGTGGAATGTCTGAAAAACAATGTGGAAAAAATAACTTCGTAACGCTGTATTCGATCCTTTTCACACAAAGTTTTTAGTGTAGAGCAAACAAAGATCGCTCTCAACCTCCACGAAGACAAGCGCTGTTTGATTGTCGGCTCTCATGACACTCTGCCGTGGGGCCATTACAGTCAGTTAGATATCTAATAGAATTTAAATGTTTTTTCAGAGAGTACATACCCACACACGCACACACACCACCACCATGGTAGACACTTTGAAAAATTTATGCTGTCTGCAAGTAGTCAGATGTACATCATCAATAGTTGAATTCATCGAGGCCTCACCTCTACCATGGACGCTCACTGATCGAATTTTGAAAATGTTTGCCGATGAAAAGTTGGTACAAATCTATAAGCAGGCTCAGAGCGTCAAACGAAATTTCAATGATTTGAGTCACGAGAGAAATCAGCTTTGAAGATAGGTTTGAAGCTCTCAAAAATCAAGACTGGGAGGGTCATTTGCACGAAGACCAATACTGTGTGTGGGCGAATGCATATCGTATTCCAAAATATAATTTACGATTTTGCCACACTTGCTATAAAGCATTCAGAAGGGCAATGCAAAACCATCCGGTTCACAGCATCAGAGACCATCAACATATGGTGTTCGGTGTAAAGCACATGGACAATATATATCAATGTTGCAAATTTTGGTGACACAACAGATTTGATGAAGTACTGTTCACTTTGAAAACGAGCAGCCAATAATGCTACTGTGACCTACATCTGCGTGGTGGTGGTGAGCCCTACGGATTAGATCTCACATATAAACGCTTCATAGGCTCAGGAGATGAGGATTCAGAATTCGATGAATGAGATTGCCAAACACACACACACACAAAATTTCATGAAAAATGTTAAATGAAAATGCAAGAAATTGTGCTCTTGTTTGTTTCTTTCCACACACACACTACATTATATATTATTATTCAAATAATAGCCGATTATGTTTTATATTTATGATTGAATACAATCAATATGTAATCCGTGTCTGGATATTATTATATTTTGTTTCACCCTTCCAATCTCCCATTCAAAATCTCACATATTTTTAGAGATCACTTTTGCATCAAAAAATGGGTTACTTTTTTGCGCAAAAAAGTATTATTTTTTTATACGAAAAAGTGTCACTTTTTTCATACAAAAAAGGAACACTTTTATTGAAATGGTGGAAAAAGCTGAGTGAAAGCTGAGTGAAAGCTGAGTGACTCACTCAGCCACTCAGCTTTCACTGAAAATACTTCACTCAGCTTTTACCATGTCAATAAAGGTGTCACTTTTTTTCATTCAAAAATACATGTATTCTTATGGGAAAATGGCTATTTTTTTTATAAAAAAAATTACCGAAAATTGACATGGTGGAAAAAGCTGAGTGAATGCTGAGTGAAAGCTGAGTGACTCAAAATTCACTGAAAATGCTTCACTGAAATCCTTCCACCATGTCAATTTTGGGTGGTTTTTTTTATCGAAAAAAGTGTCACTTTTTTGCATCAAAAAAGAACACGTTTTTGCACCAAAATTGGAAGAATAATTCAATAAAAAATGTGATAATTCTTTACATAAAAATTTGCATGTTTTTGAAGCAAAAAAAAATGGGTAATGGTATTTTCGAGTAGCAAAATTAAACTCAAAAATATTCTAAGATATATATATATATATAAATATATATATATATATATATATATATATATATATATATATATATATATATATATATATATATATATATATATATATATATATATATATATTTTCATAAACGTATTGATGGGTGATCTACAAACTACGCATGTGTCGCACCTGATGGCGCACGGTCTACATGGCATAAACAATACATTTAGTTCATTCACAAGACATACACGACACATCATCACCGTGTTCTGTGAGTCTATGTTTATGACATCTGTGGTCACTTTGCTGCTCATGTCACCTTTCACTTGTCGTTCTTCTGGAGCAACATCAGCGCCATCTGTCGATGGTGGTGGTGGTGGCATTGTCATCCATGTGTTATCTGTCACTCTGCTAATGACATCTGACACTCTTGGTTATGGAGGGACATCAGCGCCATCTGTCGTCGGTCTGTGTCTGTGCTCAGAGTAATAACTACGAACGAAATCACAATGGGGGCTCCATCGACGATGGTCAGCCATAGGATCGTCATAGGGCAGCCATCTGAACCCTTCTACTTGGCACAAAAGACATGCAACTACATCTTCCGAACCGGTATACGTAAAGCTTGCTTTGGCTAACTTACTTGCAGGAAATGTCGAAATCCAGCTACGATACGAGTCGAGTCTTGTTTCGTTCTGCTGCATCTCTCTCTCTCTCTCTCTCTCTCTCTCTCTCTCTCGGCATACACACAGACACACTGCACACTGCATAACGAATTAAAACGCCAACTCTGCTCTCAATATATACATTTATTTCGTTTCGTAATCAAAAATTACTTTATCCGGCAAATAGCATAGGTATTCACGAAAACATAGATGTTTATCATCTTTTGATGATATAGTACACAAGTTTATAGCCTCATCAAATGACAAACCATTGTTTTTAGCTAGAGTTTTTGCACTGCTTAACAAATCGTGATAATATTGACTGAAGTTCATATTCAATAGATATTCAAATCTTGTCGCCATCACAGTAGCATCTAGATGTAGGATTTCTTGAACATCCGCTTCCGTCAGGTAGAAGTAGGTGTCATTCTTGGAAACTCGCACTTGTTGACTCTCTGCATACGTGAGTAATTCCAAATCCATAACATCGTCACAGTCGAGTTTGATTCGGATAGTCTTGGCTGCTGCTGCTGCTGCATTCGGGCCATTTCGGCTAGTGTAAAGCAACTGATTAATGGCCCCCACGAATTGGCCCCATTCAAACATGCTGAAGGACAAGCTGGAGTATATGGTGTATTGGACCTTGCACACGAGTTTCACTGCAGGCACGAAACTCCGAGCAAAACTTATGCCGCATTGCAAGCTCAAAACGTCGGTGTTGCGAAACTCGTAGGTGGCGTTGCACGCGAAGAAACGTTCCGCTTTGATGGCCTCCTTGTACATGTCACATATTCTATCTAAATCTGCCATTCGATATGCCCACTCTCGGTCCGATGATGATGATGAAGCTGACGCCGCCGACGCCACCGACGCCGACTCGTAACCAGAGGACTCTTCAGAAGACTCGACAACGACGTTGTTCACTGCACCAAACATGTTGACTGACTAATCTCTCTGCACCGTTTGGCATCGGTTTATTTCTCCGCTGCCGCCGCCGCCATCACCCCCCACCCTCCCCCCATACACCGGCTCGAGTTTCTACGTCGTCGAGAGCTGAGAGACGACGACGATGATGAAGAAAGGCCTCCACTTCCAGTTGACATTGTGCCAATTTTCCATTGAATTACATGCGATTTGTCGCATCAATCCAACTATTGTGCGTACTATCGAACCCCAGCCATTTCACAAGTACTTCACGACCCTTAGGCCTGATGATTTTTTCCACTAGATAGACTTCGGGATATTTTGTTTTTTGTAGTTCTTGTTCGTAGAAAGCGCCGCTGATTGGTCGCCCTTCCAAATCCTCCAGCAAATACGTTATTGGTTGGGTGATTTTCACTTTGACAACTTTGAATAGTTCCGTAGTCCAATTAGCCGTATACCCTTTTTCGAAAACATGCTTGGCCTTGCTAATTCTCAAGAAATCGCCAATTTTGAATTTTTTTCGACCAGCACGTTCGGCATAATCATACGTTGACTTATACACCAGTTTTTCATTGTCTTTGGTGACGTCACAAGGTTTCATGCCGATCGTTCGATGTTTGCGCTGGTTGTAGTTTTTGGCAATGTCCGGCAAAATGTCCAGCCATTTGTAGGTAGCGTTCAAACTGAAATACTTGAAGAGATTCTCCTTGAGAGTACGTATAACCCTCTCTGCGATCGCGGCTTTCTTCACGGTATACGTACTGTAGTGTTTGACTTTTTCAGGAGAGTCTGAAAGCTGGAATTGTAAAATTCAGTTCCGAGATTTGACTGGAGGAGCTTGGGACATCTTTTCGCTTCCGATAATATGTCACTCATCGCTTCGGTGACGTCTCGACCAGTTTTGGTCTTCAGGGGGCGCACCCATAGGTACTTGGAAAAGGTGTCAATCACCACGAGAATATAATTGAAGTTTTTATTGGCTTTGGAGTATTTTTGAAGATCAGCCAAGTCCATCTGCCACAGATCGTCGAGTCCTTTGATGATGGTACGTCTGCGAGGAAAATTCCTTCTGGCTGGAGCATGGAGCTCATCAACCAATTGTTTTTTCTCAGATGATGATGATGATGACGTCATTTCGCTAATGGCGGAGTCAATACACTAACTGCACTGGGCGTTACACCTTCTACTTAAGATGCTGGAATATCAACAATATCCAGTGCCAATTTATCGAAGCGTTTCTTGGTATTTTCATGCTTTTTCATCGAAAGTGACATGAATTTCATCACTCGAATTTCCAAGGCTGTTAGATTGTTTTTGGTGGTGTCCAGCTCGTCTTTGAGTTTGTGTATGACGTCATCTTTGAGCTTCTGTATGACGTCATCAACGTATTTTTTGTTGGCAACATCATTGAGTGCACTTGGCGTTTCCACATTACATAGTTTCACATGTTCAGCATCAATGTCCTCATTTGTCGTATAGTTGAGTATAACACCAGGAAAATGATAGGGCTGCTGCTGCCGTGCACGGCGAGCTGACGAAGTTTGACCGAATTTGTTGATGCTCATGATGCGACTGTGGCATGCAAAAAAACGTCTACGCTTTTATTTATCGAATATAACCTGCTTCTCTCAATTCATTGATGATGGCCACGATCTCGTTGTCGGTAGAGGTGCTGCCGGCATTTTTGGCGGCTACCAGAAGCCTATACCTGTCAACGAGCTCGTTCACATCGCCCCAGTACACGTATTCTATGGGTTTCGTGTTGTATGTCAACTGATCTGGGATACCACTGCCATCGGTGAAACGACCTCGGCCTCGACCTCCACCACCACCTCCATAACCACCTATTTTTGATTGAGGATCTTTGAACATTGGTCGAATCAACTGTTCGTATATGGCAGTCTGAGATGGATTCAACCTACCTCGCGCATCTACATGCGCACCTGTAGCTGTCAAAATTTGCTTGTCGCCAAATCGGCTTTAGCGTATTTGAGATTTTTGTAGAAAATCAAACTATATAGCCCCGGAGTGCCCTTGTATGTTACACCATCAATGCGAATGTCCCCCGTATCTTTGTCGAAGTCCATCAGCTTTCTACCGAGCAACCATTGCGCTCTTGGTTTGTCGTAAATGGAGCCGTAATTCACATCTATTTTGCCGGATTTGGCGCGATGTTCATTCACGAATTCAGTTGCTACTTCGGGATAAACTTCCAAGTAGTCATCCTCATCATCATCATAACCACCATCATCTGTGTGGTAGCTTTCTTCGTCTTCTTCCTTTTTCATAAAGTCTGGAGTCGTTGGCGTCGACGGTTCCTGTTTCTCTTCTTTTTTCACTGCCAGTCGTGATCGCTTGGTGAGTGGCGGCACTGACGCACTCAATCTTTTCAGCGGCACCGTAATGGGTTAGAATAATTTACTCAGTGCTTCATCATGCTCGGATTTTCCGAGTTTCAGACTCAGATACTTTTTTCGCACAATTTTCGACAACTGATTGACTTGACGTTTACGTTCAGCTTTAGCAATCTCCGTCTCGATGCGGGGTGATGTGGTCGGCGCCATGGCTTCAGTACGAATGCCGTGCTACCTCGCATCACATTTGTATATATTTGTCAAAGCCTAGGTGGTAGCGCCCTTTGTTCACATCAAAGTCTTTGACAATGACCAAAGATCCGAATTTTTCCTTCCAACACGTACTCGTCGAAGGCGTGCTTCAAATTCATATCGTCTTGCCGAAAAAGCACTATAATGTTGCAATTTTCCCTGATCAGCTGTTTGGGTATTTTAGACTAGGTTTGACACAAGTAGGTTGGGTCAATACCCTTGTGGCGTGCCATGGCATAGAACTCTCTGATTAACTCTCTGAATAAACGTAAACATTCTCGAAGCGTGCTCCGTTCGGGCTGATCAGCAGACTGAGTACAGCGTTGGTCTTGCCACATCCGCTGGGGCCACAAAATATCGCTCGGAATGAATTCGGTAGCAGGGAGCCGTGTTTACGTATACCGTCGTCGTCACCGCCAATACCTCTCTTCCACCTATGGTATCCGAATTGACTATTTCCAGAGCCGGCTCTTGTTGCACCACTTTCATGTTTGAGTTGATTGATTTTTTGCTGAAGTGTGTGTGTGTGACCACGCCCACATCTGACATTCGAATGACATTTTGAGTGGAGTACAGTTATGTAAGTAGGTGTGCAACATCATTCGCGTCAGTGTCATGCTGACTGTCGAGCACGAAGGTCGTGGTGTGGTGAACTCTCTAATTAATCATCTGCCATTCAAGCTTCATTTGCCTGGATACCAGTACTGTGGACCGGGTACCAAACTACAGAAGAGATTGGCACGAGGAGACCCTGGTGTGAACCCTTTGGATTCGGCTTGTAAGACTCACGATATTGCATACTCGCAAAACAAGTCTTTGAAGGAGAGACACAAGGCCGACTGGGCGCTGGAAAATCGAGCTTGGGAACGTGTCAATTCAAAAGACGCCAAATTTGGTGAGAAAGCTGCTGCTTGGCTGGTCATCACAACCATGAAGGCAAAACGTAATTTGGGAATCGGTCTGAAGAAGAAGAAGACTGCTGCTGCTGCAAAGCCAAAGTCTTTCCGTCGAGATGTGGTTAAGAAAATTACCAAGACTCTGCGAAAAACACTGAAACCTGATCAGCTGAAAGATTTGAGTGCGAAGGCTCTGCTCTCCTTGGTGGCACTGCGTGCTGCCCGTGCTCAAGTGAAAAAATTGGGTGGCCGCAAAAAAATCAGAGTACCCCGAATAATAACGTTCGAAGCGAAGAGCGGTGGTGTGCTGCCTCTGCTTCCGATATTCGCCGTTCTGGGAGCACTGGGCTCGTTGGCAGGTGGTGCCAGCACCATAGCCAAGACCATCATATCCTCGGCCAATTCCAAAAAGAAATTGGAGGAAGACAAGCGTCATAATACCGCAATGGAGAGCATTGGTGGTGGCGGCGGTGACAACAAAAATGTAGGAGGTTCCGGTTTGTTTCTGCGCAAGACCGCTAAAGGCGGCTACGGTTTGTTTCTCAAGAAGAAATTTTCAAAAAACTCCCGCTGAAGCTGCCTAATAGAGCGTTGTACGATGAGGAATTACTTAAATATGTGAAACGTTTGAAAATACCACATTTCATTGGTGTTTTCATGCGAGACAACTTACCTCGATCCTCATCATCATCGAAATTTCCCAAGTACAGAGAATGCACAATCATCAATCTGGACTCGAGCAGGAATCGCGGAACGCATTGGGTAGCTTACGTGAAACGCGGACATGTGGTGAAATACTTTGACAGTTTCGGCAATTTGAAGCCGCCGGTGGAATTGGTGCGATATCTGGGTAAAAAAGTGAAAATCTTCTACAACAACGATCGCTATCAGACATTCAACCAAGTTAATTGCTGTCATTTGTGTTCGATACGAGAACACACACTGTGTGTGTGTGCGCGCGCGCGCGAATATGAATAGAAAAGTGGTGACCTTTAATGACGAGCGCAATGCGGTTCATTATAAGGTGACGTGGCGTTTTGCATACAAAACTTCGCGCAAATCTTATTGGATGCAAGTGACCATAGACAGGATACGTTTCCCTAGACGAATAGTGCGAGCCTCACGCGTCTTGAATCCCATACTAGACTCTGAGCACAGAGCGCGCATATGTAATGGTTTAAATAGAAGTACATAACCCCATCCAGTGTCAGTCATGTCTTTGCTGTTGACAGTGTCAGGTCAAACGTCGACGTTAACCGCAGACTTTTCTCCGCCGCTCCAATTGGACGAAGATAGCACTTACGGCTTGGCATTGATTGGTTTCCATTCATACAGCAGCATACCGAACGGTCGATTCTATTATTCTGTCAAAGGAGCGCCATCTGTTAGCATCATCCAAATACCGACTGGGTGTTACATCGATAGTAACATCACATCGGGTGCCTTCTTCAACAATCGTTCGGCTCACACCATATACGAGTTTGCCGTTCGAGAAGACCCCGGCTTTGCCATCGACGAAACGCCCTCGAATTTAATTTACATGCCTGTGAACAAGACGGAAATACACAACATAACCTTGAATATTCTCGACCAGGACTGTTACAGTGTGAATTTCCGTGGAGAGATCATCATTATACGACTTGTGCTGCGCAAGCTGTCATAAAATTGGGGTTGGTATTTGATCAGAATGATGATCATGATGCCTTTGGGCATAAAAGTGCAGAGGGTGCTGCCATCAATTCAGTCGCGCAGACGCAGTCGAAGAGAGCAGACGCACACACTCTGTCTCACTCCAGAATACACTTTCTCCAATCGCAAGGACATCATGTTATCAAAACAAGTGTTCGACGTGTACAATCATCCTAAGTTCGACGAATCCATCAACAGAGTTGAGACTCGAACGCACCACCCGTACGTCAAGTCCTTTCAAAATAATGACATCATCGAAATTGTCATTCAGCAGAGCGATGTGTGGATACTGATGAACGATGCCCTTGTGTGCATAGAGGGCTCTCTGACTCGTACCGCAGGAACGGGCAATGTTAGATTTATCAATAATGCCGGCGCATACCTTTTCGAGGCCATCTACTATGAAATCAATGGCAAAGAGGTGGACTCTGTTCGATCGCCGGGTATAGTGAGCACCCTTCGTGGCTATACTTGTCAAGAGGAAATTGATGTGCGACACTTGAGCACATCCGGCTGGACCTATCCTGGCGGAACGGTTCACAACGCTCCCGACGGTTCGTTCGCCATGTGGATCCCGCTTAAGCATTTGTTGGGCATATTCCATGACTATAGATATGCCACCATTGGACGACAGTGCATTCACTTGGTGAGAAGTAGAAATGATAATAATTGCATGCTGATAGAGGAGGTGGCGAATCCAGTAGTTGAAGCCACCACAGCCACACTGACGATCACGAGCGTTGTACTCAGAGTCAAACATATGGTGCCCAATGACGACATTCGTCTGAAATTGCTGCAGTCCATCGAAACAGACGCTCCTGTAGTGATTTCGTATCGCAAGTGGGACATACACGAGTTGCCTGCACTCACTCAGGGTTCCACCAAGGAAGTTTGGGCTGCGAAAACTTGCACGGCCATGGAGAGTCGCCGATTCGTCATTGTGGCCTTCCAAACAAATCGGATTGGCAATGCGGCTCGAGATGCGTCCTATTTCAATCAGATCGACATCAGCAACATACGCCTAACCATGAACAGCGCATGAACCTATGCACTTGGAATTCAACAGAAACAACTTTGTCGAAGCCCATCTAGCCTACACGGAATTCTATCCGAGCTATGCCAATTGTCCGAAGAAGCGCTCTCTACTCGATTACGGAGCATTCAAAAGCAGAGCGACCGTATTCGTAATAGACTGTTCCCGCAGAGCGGAATTCATGAAATCCTCCACTGTTGATGTCAAACTTGACATCGAGGCCAGAGTCGGATTTCCCGCCAATACTCGAGCCTATTGCACCATCATTCACGACTGTATGCTGGAACACTTGCCCTTGAGCGAGATTGTACGCCGTCTGTCATAAAAAAAAATAGTGACATAAAGTAGTAACAGTAAATAGTGGGGGAATCCACTCTTTGTTTGTGTGTATGCATGTAATGCAGGCATCGACAGGTCGAGAGCGTCAGTTGTGAGCCAAACGTTCCGTTGTTCAGTCGGTGTTTATTAATCTCGCTCTCTCTCTCCGAGTGTGTGTCTCTCAGTTAATCAAAGCAGTGAATCAGTTCAACAATCATCAAACAAACAAAAACGCAACAAGATGAAACTCGTAGCCTGTGACATTCAGGGTTTCACTGTGGGCGGTGAATTCCAACCCAAAGAGCTTTCCATCACCGACGGGCATCGCACAAACCACTTTTTATTCAAAGCCGTAGTGCCATTCCATAACCTGAGCGAAGCAGATAAACGGCAAGTACGATATTTGGAAAGAAATATCCACGGCATTCCATACTCTGATGGCTATATCGAATTCAACGAAATCCAGGAAGTGCTGCGCCCCATCATCGAGGCTGATGTGGTTTACGTGAAGGGTAATCAAAAATTCGATTTTTTGCTGAATTGTGTGCTCGTTCTGCCTAAGAGACCACACATCGTCGATATTGCGGCTACTTCAAGTACAGTCGTCACAACGCCTCCACCGACACTCGAGAAGCAAAGCCCGCTCTGTTTGAATCATATAGCATTGTGCCGTGAGACACTGTTTCGATATCTGGCAATGGATATCGTCACACCTGATTTGGTGTTCCGCCGCCGTCGCCGCCAGTACCAAGTCCATGACGTCAGCCACACCAAGACTAGCCGAAAACACACGAAATATTATTATTCATATTGTATTATTATTCATATTATATTATTATTATTATTATGTATTAATAGATGTATGAAACCAATTTTTCTCGATTTATTTTGCGGATCGAATGAATGAGAGAGAGAGAGACTGAAAGAAATACGAGTCATGTACATTGAGCAATGGTGTATGTGTGTGTGTGTTCCTCTCAGTGTATATATTTGAGTGACATATACGCTGTTTCTCAGTGAACATTGAGCTGTCGTCACGATGACAACAAATTATATAATTCTAGCAGCCGTTCTGTCGAAGGTACTGTATATTAGCCCGCCATATGAGTACGGTGAGGTATTGGTATCGTATTTGCACGACGATGATTCGAGTACTTCGAATTGGACGAAAATGACTCAGGCGCTAGCCAATGATGGATATTTGCCTGTGTTGAGAGCCGAAATCCCGATGTACACCTCATCGTACAGACTGCGGAAGATTTATACAAATCTCACCTATAGCGATACGCAGTGGTTTCCACTGAAGATGTCTTGCCCCTCTAGCAGCAGCACTTCGAGACCATCGTCGTCTTCATCGTCGTCCCACCCAACTACCCAACCCGTGGACGTCAAGATGCAAGCCCCTGCTGCTGCTGCTGCTGATCGAGAAAGTAAGGATTCCAAATGCGAGCTGCCGCCGCCGCCAACACTGCACGATTGGTTTATATTTTCGGTGCATTGGTTCTGAGTGTTCAAATATCCGAATCCATATATAGGTTGATTAAATCCATGTATCAAAAATATTTTTTAATCGATAATGATACTTCATACTACGCCACTGGCACTGAAGTTTAATTTTTTTATGTGAAAAATAAATGTATTTTTCTCGAACTGACGTTATTCATTCCAATAAATGCAGAGACAAAGACAGACATACAATGCCATGGGTTAGAGTGAGACATTTAAAATGCCTTGAATCGATCAATTTGGCTTCAAACTCGACTCTCTTATCTCTTCCTGGAAAACAAACATCTGAGACAGTAAACAACTCCAAGGTCAATTTAGCTCGAGCAGCGTAAACAGATACCGGATGTGCGATTAAATCTGAAAAACAAATTCAAGGTCAAAAATGGATCATCATTGTGTTTACTGAGAATCTCGTTCAACTTGAGAGAGCAGACAGTAAACATTCAAGATACGTGCTTTATCGCTATTTCTTAGAATTTCATTGGAGAGAGAGTAAACACCAGATGTGGCTTATCGCTGTTTACGACTACAGCGCGCGGAGACGTAGTTTTTTCTTTTGGAATTTCATTCGAGAGCGAGTGAATTAATAATAAGTCGTCCATCATAATTTTCCGTTGTGTGTGTGTTCTAAGACAGTAGACATTTTTTCATATTTAATTTTTTCGTTTTGTCAATAAAGGTGGCGGCGGCGGCGGCCATCTTTTTTTCTCTTCCAGCCAATTGCTCTCAGCGAATCACGTGAGGGAAAGAAGTTTTTTCATAACTTCCGCCGTCGCGCCATGTTTTTTTGCTTTCCGCTCCATCGCCGCCATGTTTTTTTTCATTCCGCTCCATCGCCGCCATGTTTTTTGCCTTCCGCTCCATCGCCGCCATGTTTTTTTGCCTTCCGCGCCATCGCCGCCATGTTTTTTGCGTTCCGCTCCATCGCCGCCATGTTTTTTGCCTTCCGCTCCATCGCCGCCATGTTTTTTTGCCTTCCGCTGCATCGCCTGCATGTTTTTTTGCCTTCCGCTGCATCGCCGCCATGATTTTTGGCCTTCCGCTGCATCGCCGCCATGTTTTTTTGCAGAAAAGACGCGCGCCACTTAGGGTGAAACGTTTTGAACCCCACCACCCCGAAACTCTTCGGCGAACACGTCATCTTCTTCAGCACCAACCCTCCACCAACGGCAAGAACTCGATGGACGCGGCCATCGAGAGATTCACCGTGTGGAGCAATGCCAATTCTGTGACACTCATCGGTCACAGAAGCGGCATTGTCTATCTACTAATTTTATTCCAAATATTCGCTCACTTGACTTGTAAAATTTCCTGAAATTATGTTAATGAAATTAGTGAAACAGAACAAATTCTGCAAATTGATATTGCAACGATCCAAGAAATGTAAAGATGTCAACTCGTAATTGAGTCACTTCTCATTTCAGTTCAGTATTTCCAAAACACTCTGTAGTTCAGATGAAAATCTACGTCAACATGGAATATGACTCTAAGCTTTCGAAAAACTGCAATGAAAAATATAGGTCCTCATTTCAAAATAAAAAGTTGAGGGTGACCCAATTTTTTTTATATTTTGAATAAAAACAGTTATTACCTTTTCAATGATGTATCATAAGTTATCATTCTTTTTAAAAAATCCAAAGATATTAAAAAAAATCTTATCATAAGAGGCTTTGACTTTGATATCTGTAAATTTGGCATTCTATTTGTTACACTCAATGAAATTTTGTTATTTTACAATTCATTGAATTTCTGGCGAAAAATAGCTTTCACGAATGGAAAAAAAAGAAATATGATACAAATGTTTTACAAATATAATAGAAATTGATTTAGGCCATTCCAAATGTATTCAAACTTGGATCCCGAAAGACTTTAAGCACATTGAACTATGTTTAAGTTATAAGATCAAATTCCCACCGAGTTTGGTTCAGTTGAGAAGCCAATGAAAAAATATGGAGACAGAATCAAACAGGAAACTTAAGAAAATTTTATAAAGGTTTGTATGAGGTAAATTAAAAATTGTGCACTTTTCAATGAAAATAGAACAAATAACAATAATTTTCTGAAATGTAAAGACAAACGTAAATCACAGCAAATTCTAAAAATGCTGGCCTTGTTCATGACACAACTGTACGATTAATTACCCTGTGTATTTCCAATACTGTGTTGAAAGTCCTTAATATTTTAATATTCCCTCTGACCATAAATCATAATTTTCAGTGTTCCCTATAAGAATGTATCCATAACATTTAAGTCTGGAGACCTTGATGACCACCCCACCGGCCCATTATTCCCTATCCATCTGTCATCAAACCTTTGTCAGGTGATTATATACTCGTATGATATTGTGCAGTGGGGCACCATCATGTTGAAACCTGCTGTTTTTATAGTTAGCCAAAGGTAGATCATCCAAATAGTCTTCGAAAATCGACATTAAATACTGGTGATAGGTTTCTCCATTCAGAATTCCGTCAAATAAATAAGGACCCAGAATTCCATCTTTGTAAATTCCTACACACACGTTAATAGGAAATCGCACATGAGGTCGAATTTCTCAGAACTGCGTGTAGTTGTTTATGCTCCAAAGTGTTCGTTATTTTGGTTGAATATCCCACAATTCGTAACAGTACTTTCATCTGTCTAAATAACATTTCCCAGGAAAACAAAACAATCAGTTCTTCTTATAAGCCAATTACAAAATTCTAATCGCCTTTCGGGATCACCTGGTTGCAATTTTTGAGATATTTGTAATTTGTAAAATTTGGAACCTTTTTTTAAGTTATCTCCAAGTATTTGAATGATAAATATATTTATATCGAAAGAAATTTGACCTGTAGATTTCCACGTGTTCATGTTTATCTGCAAATTATTAATTTTTGTTGAAAAAGACACAATGTCTGATTTACTTCATACATACCTGATTTATCAAATTTTCTTTAGTTTTCTTTCTGTGACTGAATTTTTCCTCTGCATTTCAAATGAACCAAACTGGTGAGATTTTGATCCAATAACTTGACTATAGTTCTATTTGGTTGTCGTCTCTTGGGATACAAAATTTAAAATAAATTTCTGATGTCTTAACACTAAGTCTATCGTATTTGAAATAAATTTGTATCATATTATCTCTTTTTTCTTCATTCGTAAAAGCCAAAAATTCAATGACTTGTAAACAAAATGTCATTAAGTGTGACAAATTGAAAGTCCAATTTAGAAACATCAAAGTCAAACCCTATTATAACAAGAATTAATTTTTTTTAGTATCTTCGTTTTTTCGAAAAAGAATGATAACTTATCTTACATCATTGAAAAGGTAATGTCTGAAAGAATCCATAAGAAACAATAGAGTTGATGATAGTGGCCGGAAGACGAAACGTCGGGTAACAAATCTGAAAACACTATTATGTAGCAGGAGAAAAGTGGTTGAAGTCAGGAAGAAATAAAAACCATTTTCCAAAAGTGTCTTTTCCGGATATCTCCGGATGTACTCGGAATTTCGAAATTTTCTAAACGGCATATTGTTAGTCAGGAAATGTGCAACTCTGCCCCACTTTAACCATCTTCGTATCTCTCATAGTTTCCGAGATCTCAGTGATGAGGATTGAATTTGAAACACCCTATATATGTCACTTATTCTACGATTAAATCTTCTACGTTAAATTAAGAGAATGCACTCACCAGTTTTCTATTATCGAAATTATCGTTTTGATTTCCATCATCAGCACGCTTCCGAAATTCCGTTTATTCAGATAAACTCATCAATTGCAAATCTGGAATACTTTTCCCATATACAGAGTGTAGCCCCTAAACACCCTCTAAAACTTTTACCATATAATCTTTCAAAAAACTATAGCACATCTCTTTCTTCTATATCATCTTTTCAAATTTTTTTGTAAATTTGTTGATTTGTGTGACATCTTCAGCTGTAATGGTGGTCTGGCACTGATTTTTTTATTTCATTAGCATAATATACCATCATCTACAAAATAAACAAAGATGTTCAAATCGAACGAATCTTTCTTTCTCGCAATTTTTTTATGTGTCTTTTTTAAATACACCATTAACATTCATAATCTATTGCTATTTATAGAACCCAAAAATATACAGTGTGTTTCAGTTATCATGGAAACACCTCCGTATCTTCCATGATTTTCGACGTAGAACCATGAAATTTCCAGGATCTATAGATACACTGAAAATGAACTCACTGCACAAAAGGTGTCGTTTTACGTGATTTACACTGAACGCCAACAGCGACGGAACCACCAATTTTTCGGGAAACTTATATTAGGGGGCAAAATTGGTCTGAAATTTCTTCAGATTCGTGTTTAGGATCCCCAAGTTACTTCTACTATGCCTGTCTCCTGTAAAATTTTCTCTCCTGAAAAATGTTCAGTCCTGATAAATTTTAATTTGTTTCACTTCTCATTGAAAATACTCCATTCTTATCTTCCGAATTTTTTGACGTAGAACCATGAAATTTTTAGGATAGATAAGTAGATAGATACAGGAATGAACTAACTGCACAAGATACGTGATATATACGGGGGCGTTTTCATGGGAAGTGAAACAAATTTGAATTTTTCAGAACTGAATTTTTTTCGGGAGACAGGTGTATTAATAGTAATTTGGGGAACCTAAACACGATTCCGAAGAATTTCAGGCTAATTTTCCCCCCTAATATGAATTACCGGAAAAATGGGTGGTTTCATCGCTGCTGGCGTGCATTGTTTATCACGTAAGATGACCCCTTTCGTGCAGAGAGTACATCTCTAGTGTATCCCTTTACAGGCCGTTTCTTTTATCATGTGATAACATTGCTATATTCTAACCTTAATAGATACAGAGACGATTAAATGGGGAAAAATGTTATATTGTGGTGAGCAGTACATTGGTCAGAGAAAATCTACGGGGACCCTCGTCTTTCCCGACTTATACATGGAAAACTAAAAATGCTGTTTTCGGTTTTTTACCAATAGAATGATTATTTCATAAAATATAAAAAAATTAAAGAAGTTTTATTGTATTCAAAAAAATATAAAAAAATTAAAGAAGTTTTATTGTATTCAAAATGTACTAGAACTATGTAATGATAAATTTTTTATTAAACGTTTCGTGTTAACACGGCCCCCATCAAGTATTTTTTTCGAATACGGACCTGTCTATTTCATCACAAATATTGATAAAGCGATGAAATCACAATTCAGTGGTATATCACACTTGACATTTTTATAGCGTTTCATATAAAATAACTGGCGTCAGTGACAACAATTTTTAATTACGGTCCTGTCGTTAGTTCTTTTGTAAATTGTTTTGATTTGTTCAAAACTCATTCAACTATAAGGATACTTCAGTCATTACACAATACTTTCGATAGGAAGATACCCCAACACAACGAACATTCGTATTTTTCCTTTTTGGGGATTTTTGTATTACAGTAATCCTTGATTCAAGGCTGATTTCCCCTGTTTCAATTTTTACACGGATAATTTTCATAATTCTCAATCCTGGAAGTCTATCAGTTTTTGATCTAAATACAAGTGTTGTCCAATTTGGTACAGTTAAATAGCATCTCACTTCTTTTACCATATTCAAACACGTAGGCTTTGCTTGATTTCTATGGCAGGAAAAATAAATGAGTTGTTGATATCTGTTAAGAACTGTCAGACATTTAAGCACTCGGATACATATTAAAGATGTATTCGAATGACGAAAGGACTGATATGCTATTTACTTATACTAAATCAAATAGAAATCCTCTTTTGGCAAGAAATATGTATGGTGAGTTATACCCGAATCGTCGCATTCAAAACATTCAAATGTTTAGACAATTAGAAAAAAAATTGAGAGACTGTGGTGCATTTGACAGATATGAAACTAGAAAATGTGTTGTTACTGGAAGTATAAATAACCAAATAAATGTTTTAGGTAAGCAAATATTACCTTATAAAGACTAAAAAGTGAAAAATAACGCATTTTTTTAAATCTAGGATTGGTCAGTTACACAAATATTTCTAATCAAGATTGTTCTTTACGAGAAATTGCCCACGAACTTGGGATATCTGTGAAATCTACCAGAAATATTTTGAAAAAGAACAAATACAAATGCTACAGGATACGCAAAGTTCATCACCGTAATGAAAGAGATTACGGAATGAGAGTACGATTTGCGAAATGGTTAAGACGTAGAAATAGAAGTTCGAAATATTTGTAAAAAGATAATATGGACGGACGAATCAAAATTCACCAACAATGGTTGGTTTAACAGAAACATCCATTATAGGTGGAATAATACGAATGAATATTTACATAGAGAAACCAATTTCCAGTAGAGGTTCGGAATAAATGTTTGGTTGGGAATTTTGGGAACAAACATACTAGGTCCTTTCTTCAACGATGAGCATTTGAATGGTGAAATGTATTTAAATTTTTAATCCAATGAGTTTGATGGCTACTTACTTAGCGGGTGCTTAATGGCAATTCAGGTGTTCAAAGTTATTTTTAAGGGAAGTGATACATCGTAGGGCTGATTGTTGACTGAATTTTGTTTTCTTTTGGAAAAATTGTCAAATTTCACAAAAGGTTTCAAGGGACCAAGCAAACTTTCATAATTCTCATAAAATGAAATGAAATGGAAGAACTAACTTTTTATTCTACATTTCCATCCAGGAACCCCTTTTTCTTGAATACACTAGATGATATCTTATCATAGCTGCATTATTCAACCGTGATATTTCGGAATTTTCATTTGACAAATTAGAAATGTGGATATTTCCAATCAAGCAACACCCACAATTCTTCTCAATCCAAAAACCAATACCGACAACCATGTCCAAATGGAGATGCATTGCGGCTACGAGTTCCCTCCGGAAAATTCGATAGAACGTGGAAAATAACAGGCGGAAAGTTTGATTGATTTATACACGCTCTTGCAATGATGAATCTGTATTTACACCAATAAAGAGCGCTATTAACAAGCTTATACGAGCATGCTGTGTTATTACGAATTTTGTTGAATCAGTTTTGTTTGAGTGGTGTCGATAAATACATGATGTATGGATTGGAATATTTGTGTTTTTCATCACTACAGGGTGTTATCATAGTGAGTGTAAAATTTGACTTGACATCACTAATATTACAGATTTTTAAATAAATCTTTTCAAGCAGCCTGCGATGGTTGATTTTTATACTCATTGAAACTTTTTTAACTGGATAACGTTCTATTAGTTCAATCGACAGGTAGTTTCAGATAGAAGAAGGTCGGAAGTTAATGAAACTTTAAGATGTTGTTCAGGGATGGTTGATTAGCATTTTCTCAAGTTTTGGACCTCGGGGACCCTGTGCTGAAAAAGTATGGGGGGGTGAAACTGCAAATTTTTCGACCTTGGTGTGGTTTTTCCTCAATAACTTTTTTGCCTTACGTTCTACAGCAAAAACGTTGTTCTACTTTTTTGTAGATCGTCAAATTCCCTACGAATTTTTTGCCTCAAACATGTTTGTGTGTCAATTTGTTACCGAGATATGGCGCTTCGAAGAATAGGTAATTTTTCAATTTTCGCCAAAAAATGCAGAATTTCACCCTATTTCTTCTGTTATACAAGAACTATGATGAAATGTAGTTGCTATTATAATTCCTACTTGAAATCACCAACTTTAGATATCCCTCACCCCTGCTTGCCCACCAGGTGTCAAGTCGTTCTTCCCAAGGACAAGAGAGTGTCGGGCCGAGGGGAGTGAGTGATCAGCTACAGCAGTAAAAAGCTGGTAAACAATAGATGTTAGAACACTGCTCCTGTGGAACTGCGGAATGCACACGATGAGCCAATATTCAACAAAGAAGGCTGAAATTTGTCTATTCTACCTGCGCTACCTAGACCAATTTGTTTTCGATTTTTGAGGTCATATTAGATCACTTTTCATTTTATTCTTTCAACATCGCAATTAATAGGTATCAGTGAGTTGACATTCTTACCTCTGATGGGTTCATAGCGTTGGGTAACATAATTGGATCGTTTATACGGTTCTGATTGGGTAAGGAGCTAATGCAGAGTTGTAGTCCTCATTATTCTTTGTTCAAGTTGTTGAGGTGTTTCTGGATTTCAATAACTTTCTGGAAGAATCTTGGGTAATAAACAGATGTTGTAGATATCACTTGGGTTTCTTCAGATTTTACTCTCTGTGATTATCGTTGTTGAGAGTATGTTCTGCGACAGCAGATTTATCTGTGTGTCCTGACCGACAGTTGGCCATGTGCTCTTTGATTTTGTTTTAACAAAAAGTTTCGTGATTCCGATGTAAACGCTGCCACAGGAACATGGAATACAGTATACTTACACTAGAAGAGCTTAACACGTCTCGTTTCTTTCCCTGATTTTAAATGGTCTTTCAGTTTACAGATGGTTTATCTATATTGAACGAATTATCACATCCGAGTTGACCAACTCACCCTACCCATTACTACCATTACTAACTATCCATATTATATTTTGATTTTTTTTGCTAGAAACTGTTACACGTAATGACTAATCAGCCGATATGAAGGGTCCATGCAAGAAAGATATTCCAAAGAAACTGAATTTCTAATCTAGAATTCAATGCATCTGTCATTGAAAATATAAGATATTAATTCCAACAAACTCAGAAAAGTGGAAAATTTGAGGCAAATGTCAGTCAAAAAACGAAAACTTCACTATATAACATTAACTTACATCTGACATCTATTGTGCAGGATGTCCCTATTGTATGTGCTAATTATAATCAAGCATCGAATACTATGTCCTAACAGGTTTTTCGCCTCAATATGACTAAATTTTCCACACCGGCACACATGGCATATTTCAAGGTTGATCTATCGTTAAGTGTTAGGATAGTTCAGACTATATTAGACCCATAGAGCGATAACATCTAAAACTCAACAGCAAGAAGCACTTTATTTTCGGCAGATGTAACTAACCTTTGATACTATGAAGAAGTTTCTACTCTATCTAGTATTTTGAAATATACAGTGCCCATTCTTGTGCATAGTTTAACGGCTATTTGTTGGCTAAATTTCCCCGATAAATGATTGACATGATCTCACCACGCTTTTTTAAATGATTGAGGCAATGATGTCAGAGCTGCAAACGTAGTGAAATCATTAACATTTACCCTGAGTGAATTTTGAGGTTAGATTCATTATTTTTGTATTTTTGAGATATTCAGCCCTATGCTGTATACTTCCGTTAAAAATAACGTCGCCGTTATTCGCCATTTCCGTTATTTTGCTATTACGAATCATAGCAAAATAACGGAAATGGCGAATAACGTTGACGTTATTTTTAGCGGAAATGATACAGCATAGGGCTGATTATGTCACAAAGAAAAGCGAAGATAAAATTACAGAAAACAATAGTAATACTTTTATTGACCAATGTTATAGTTATTGTTAAAAGAAAAGAACATAAAAAGAGACCTTACAGAAGATAGTGAGTGTAGTTTCGGATGAACCAAGAATTAGGAATTTACAGATTCTTCAAGAATGAGTGAGGGTACATTCAATGAGCCTGTACTGAATTTTTCTTTTCTGTCATAGGTAGTAAAAAACGAAAATTGTGCTACTATTTTTATTTACCTGTTCGTAAACATCCTCGATTCAGGGGGAAAAAATAGAACCAGTCCTATTTATTTTCATGCCAGAAACAGTCTACAAAATAGTCTCGAGCGCGTGCGTATTAGTTTTAAATTTCAACCACCAGCCATCAGGCAGACGAATAGGCATGAAAAAGACATAATAGTCTGAAAAGGGTTTGAAGTTCAGCAATATCATCAATATAAATTGCTTCCGTAGAAAATCTTCTTGAAAAATCGTACTTTCCTAGCAAGTACAATGAAGATGCACTCAACGTTTGTTTGAATGTTGTTGAGGTAAAATTCCGTTAACTAATAGCCAAAAATTATTTTGGAACTTACTTAGTTTGTCCTGCACAAAAAATCCAATTAAAATCAAATGGCTCGGAAATTGGCTGTGCAAATATGCAAAGTTTAAAGTTACCTAATTGACATGAATAAATTAACTGAACATTTTACATAAATTTGTTGTTTTGATTTTTTTAAAAGAAGGATAAATATTTGGATAAACAATGCAGTTTCTTCAAAAACTATGGTGTGAAACGGGTGAATTAAGGTGTGTACATGTGTTAGAATTTTGAGTGTTTTTTCCGCGATAGAAACGTGGCCTAATAAATGCCAGTCATCACTCAAAAATAGGCCCCTCTAATAGGCCCATACATCTGAAATTACTTGAGACCACCAAAAATTTTATTTGATTTTTTGTTCAGGAGACCAAACTACGTAAGCTCTAAATAAAATTTGTTGATAGTTTGTGGCTGGCTATTAGTCAACGGAATTTCACCGTTGTTGAAAATGGATAAACCAGTATCGTTGATATTACAAAATTATCGCTTACAACAGGGAAAGTGTTTATAAATCCAATTTCATAAATACATTGAAAGAACGATATCTCGTTGGGGATTAATTTTCGATTTCAAGGAGAAAGAAAACAAGACTTCGGATTTCCGTACAATATTTTGTGAACATGTGAAGCAACGTAATCTTCAAATCGCTTTTTTGTATAGAAAAGTGACACAACTCGAAATTAGACAAACCCTTCAAATGGCATCCTAAACCCAACATTTCTATGTGAAAAAGTGATACTTGTATGGTGTAAAGTGACAGATACATGTGCCTCTCTTCTACATAAAGACACTGAGTTTAGAATGCCGTTTGAGGGGTTAACTGAATTTTGTCGAATTTCGAGTTTTGTCACTTTCCCATCAAAGGAGTGAAATGGAAGAGTGAGTTTCCAAAGTTGCCGGTGGCGATACCAAGAAAATCTTGGTTTTCTAATCGGATTCAGTACTCATTCAAAACCAATTTTCGTTACGGAGTATTTGACAATCAAATAGTTGGACTATATTTCTTCAGAGAAAAATTTTACAGGTGGGGGTTACCGACATTTATTAGTCAATGAGATTATTGAGGTTTTGGATAATGTGGACATTAATACCAGACAAAATTTATGGTTTCGGCTTGGTGACACACCAATTCATCAAACTGTTGCAGTAAAGCGTCAATCAAATGTTCATAAGAAAATGAATTATTCAAAACTACGTATTTTTCAGTTTTACTGTTACTTGAAGTACAGAATAATTTCAATTCAATTTGAATAGTTTTGAATTTTTTGGGGTATTCATTGAATAAAAAATCAAGCTTTTGTTAACTTTTCAAAAAACTGTGTAACTATTCAGACTTTGTCTGTACTTGCGCTTGAGTTTTCAGATAGACATTTCAAGTTATCAACAAATGAGGTTTCTTATAATGAATGATACCATAAAAACTTAAAAGCATGATATATTCACCAAAAAGTAAATCTGAATCGATTAGGTTGAGTTTTGTTTCTAAATGAACATTATTATTATTAATAAAAAATAGCAAAAACATCTTTTTCATTCTAGATTTATGAAATTTGAAAGGTAGTTATCAAGTTGCAAAAGAAACTATTTTGAAAAACTGCCATTTTTGCAGTTTTTTTTTATGTGAAATTTGACACGAAACGAATCTCATGTTCATGACATTATTGGTCCAATTTGAAGTAAAGACCAATGCCAAAGTTCAATTTTATGTTAGTTTATCAATAAAAAAATCCCATATGTTACCGATTTCAATGGTATCACTGAACCTAACATAATTTATTATGTAATAATATATAATTTCCTTTTATCAGAATAATTAATTCATACTTGTAATTTTTCAATGCAGTATTAAGACTGTCCTTATCACTTAACAAATTATTTTTATGAAAATTAAAATTGCTCTCCGGGACGCGTCCCAATCCGGTAATGGCCGTTATATTCCCGAAGGTCAGCATGCGCAGACCTAAAATTTTGTCTTTCACTGGTAAGGTTATCTTATTTCACGGACTACCAACAGTAAGTAACCCTAGCAGAGTTACGTTGGCCACCTCTGACAGCTAACAGATATTGCTGAACCCTCCAGGGTGAGTTAATGCTGTCGAGAATGTGGATGTGAGTGATTTTCAAAAAAAATTGTTTCATTATTTTCTAGTGCCTCGGCCAGCTCCGGGTCCGACCGCATTCTCCCCGCCCAGAGTCTCTCCATATTTAACAAAGAGAAATGAATCGATAGGGAAAAAATATCAATAATTTTATCTATAATAATAGCCTACTCCTAGCAGACCCTAACGTCCCTAACAGAACTTACCAAATAGCTGAAAGAGAAGTGTATTAGTAGAAATCTAGAGAAATCTAATACAAAAATAACAATGTGTTTTATCGCGCCTAACACAGGGAGTTTACCCGTGTCTCTCCCGGGAGAGAAGTTGCGATTTACCGCCCCGTCTCACCTTAGTGCAATGGTTTGTCTATTGCGTAAGACTCACCCCAGTGATCCGGTAGGCATCACCTGGCATAGATTCCGGGACCACGCAATCTAATCCAGGCCATACGGAGCCGCTGCTTCCACCGGCGGTGGAGGCCAAGCTAAGCTGAGAAGAACAAAGTGTGTTAGCTGCTTTGCAGTCAAAACGAATTCTTTTTGGAGCGATTTTTGGTTTTCTTGATATCCCTCCAAAGAAACACAAGTTTCACTGACAGAAAAATGTTGGCCGTAGATCCCCTCTTGAGTCTCGTCACCTTCTGGAATCTTCTTTCTTGAATTCCCAATAATTGGACTTCTCGAATTTTCTCTCTCAAAATTTTATTCTCTACCTTCCCAGGTTGAAGGACTTTTCTAGATTTCTCAATCTCCAATATTTCAGCAATTAATCTCAAGAAAATCTTCTTAGACTTTTCTGGAACCTCTTTACTATTTTACTTTTCAATACTTTGAAAAACTATTTCAAAAATATTAATAATTTACTCAGCTGAGTATACGTCGGTTTGTGTTCGTTAGCAGGCGTAAGTGAGGAACACTGTGTCGAACCGCGAAAAGCGCTCTATATTTATAAGCGTCGGCCGGAGGGCGTGGCCTTTGACCAATCGCGCTCTCGTACGCCGAACAAAACTCGGGCGAGAAATTTTCTGGCTTCTTTCTGTTTGGAAATTTCTCCACGAATATTGAGATTAAATCTATCTGTGTCTCGTCTTCATGAAGTTTTAGTCCAATATTGGGTTTTCATAACAATGCATCGTTTTTACTTTTTGCGTCGCTCGTCACGCCTTCTGATTGGCGATTTGGCGAACAGCTCGGCAATTCGCCAATCAGAATGCGTGACGCGCGACGCAAAAATCAAAAACGATGCATTGGAAACTTCCCCTTAATCTCTTAGTTAAGGTGCATTATTGTGCTCACGCTAGACGCTGAATTAGAGCCTCAAATGCGGTCCCGTGAAGAAATGTCAACATGAATGCCATCTTTAATTAGTGTAACGTCGAAGCTAACATTGTTTAGCTCCTACTTTTGAATTCGAGCTCACAATTTACCGGCGACCGGCGTCAGTACAGTTACAGAAATAATCTTCGAAAAAAATTGTTTCGAAGTGGACAGGGGTTTCTGCAATGACGTTCGCTGTTGATGTTAAACGAACAAAAATATATCACCTGAATCCAAGTAACTGAAAATGAATTTTAGATGCTTTTTGTCTAAATACGAAAAAAGTGTTGGAACCAGGAACTCAAAAAATCTATGCTCTCGTCGCAATTTAAGTAATGAATGCACCTGAATATGTCTTTTTAATTTTTGTATTATCTGTTATGCAATTTCATCGAATAAAAAGGCAGCTATAACCTTGTTTCGTCTAAGTCGTTCAATTTGACATTGCCAAGTTACTTTTTTATATTCATAAATTCACACAGTGTCCTTTCTGCAATACAGCTCAATGTTATTCATTCACAATGATCGTTGATCTGTGTCGTGTCGTAAGCGAATATATAAATTCAACTTTTACTAATATAAATTTTATCAACTGATATCGACTTTCGATGAATACGTCATGTCTTATTTTGACGCTTCTTTTACGACCACAATTTTGCTGACGCTAAAATTCGACCTTGGAACTTTATGCTACATTTGACATTCTAGCATGTGGCCGTATTTGACGCTCAAATCTAGCGTCTGTACCTTTAGAGACTTCCCGCCACTTATTTAGTTGTCTGGCACTATTTTGGAAAACCACAACACCAGGAGGACAGCTTCACTGTCACTGAAGCTTATCTTGCTGGGCTAATCCCCCTACTCCTAGGTACCTATATGGGTAAGAATCCTTTCACTGAGAGTGCTTGGTTATACTTTCATAAAAGGATAGTAATTTCAAATATTAATCCATTTGCTCATATCAAATTCGACATCTCAAGTATACAGGAACTTTATGAATAGTTTTGTCATAACACAAGAATAATGAGTTTGTGTTCATCCCAGCAAAATCATATTTGAATCAGAAGCTATTGCCAACCAATTGTGTAACATGGTATCACTGCCTCTAATTGACACGATTAATGTTCAGTAACAGAGGCCATTAGGCAAATCCTAACCACCAGTATATACCCTAATAATACAATGGATAGGTATCAGGTGTATTATGTTATGAACGAAAACGTTTTATCGATTTGGTCAGCCGGGCGTTAATGCTATCAGAAAGGAAGCTGACTATTAACCCGCTTTGTCTTTTCCAATTTCTCATTCGGGTGGTGCAATAGAATCCCGATAATAACAATGGATTCAAGGGAAATCGTCATAATTTGAATATCATAGCCGTGGAATAGGTACATTGAAAACATTTAAAAATCACGTGCGTGTCAACCTGTAGATTCTTCACGAATAACCTACCGAAGTTTTTATGAGACGCCTAGTCTAGAATCTATAGCTGATCTCCATGTAGATTATCCATTCTAGAGCCAACTGGTGCGATGGTAATTGACTTTAAATATGATAGTCGTCACCGAAGAGTATTTGCTTCTATAACAAAAGGCAGAAACCTGGAACAAGTCTGCTGGTGGTCCCCAGAGCCGGTTCAAGACGGAAATTATGCTGTTTGGTTACAGGTAGTACTTGGAATAGTGTCCTGCGCAATGAAGAACATTGAACACGTAGTTGTTTGATATAATTCAACACTCATTGTGGTAGTCGCCAAGAAAATAGTGGTTTTCTGAAATGTATTCGACATATGGGAGTAACAAAGGTTGGCAATGATTATCATCTTGAAACTGTATCACTTCCGTCAAAAATAACGTCACCGTTATTCGCCATTTCCGTTATTTTGCTATTGCTTGGTAATAGCAAAATAACGGAGATGGCGAATAACGGTGACGTTATTTTTGACGGAAGTGATACAGCATAGGGCTGAATGTCCGTTTCTGTCATAGAAAATGTGAAAATCTGAAGTTGTGATAAGACTTTTGGGATGTCAAGAAAACCAGTCATTTATTCAATTATATTCTTTCAAATTACGTCAGACCAAAATTCAAAGTTATCGGATTTGTTCCAATTCTGACACAGCAGTTTGATAGTCATATTTTAACCGAGTTTCCAATGATGAAGCTCGAATCTGAACATCTTACGAGAAAAAACAAACAAAAATTAAAATTAATTATTTATTATGTTAAGTTTTCATGCATTATCACTATCAACACTAATGGTAGGATTGAAATTATGAGTAGAGGAACTCAAGTCTGTAATGCCATAGTGCACTGACTTGAACGATAGAGGTCCTACGTTTTGATTGATAACATACTCATTCGTAAATAGGATAAGAAGTGGATAATGAAAGTAATAATAATACTCGTAGATTGTAACCAAATGCTTAACGTGTGCGGGTAGAAGACGGCTATTATTATTATATGTTATGGTACTCCGGGGCGACTTGCTTATTTTTAGTACTATATTTACCTTTTTTTTTTCAGTGGTAGGAATATTCGGAAGAACCACAACACCACCCCGGGTGGTCGGTTTGCACTCCAAGCAAGCACTATTTACAACTTTGAATATCCTCGCAAATGTTTCACTGAAGTAGCCATCGACAAATATTCGTTCCTTTGGAATGTTCACGTGATTTGATAATTACTTTCCGTGAAAACGATGAGGGAATATTATTAGTATAACTCTATCATAAATAATGACCAATCTTCCACACAGAATAGATATACTTTCAATGGTTTCAACAGAACCACCGCTCTCAATTGTTCTATTCGAATAATGATTCCATGGCGAGCTAAGTATTTAAGTTAATTGAAAAAATCATAACACGATGGTAAATAAAAATTAACGACTAATAACACAATACTGCCTTTTCCTGTTTTTGACTAAACAATAACGTACATTGAATGTCTTGACTTTTCTTTTTCAATCTGATAACACAGTGAAGATATTATGTGATTATCATAAATATAATAAATCATGTCTCTCATGGAATGTCACAATTGAAGCAACGAATTCTGACCTCTGTGTTTAGTTAGATTGTAGATACATATAGCAAAACTTGAATCATAATATATGATGAGCAGAGAAACTGAATCGGAAATAATTCCATCGGAATTTGCAGAAGTGAAACAGGCATATGTAAGTTCGATTCCAGTATTGAAGTTAAAATTTCTGTTATGGAATTATTCTACTATTATATTCCATAGCCGTAAATGAAGCCTAATGTACATTGAGCACGGAATGCTGATTTCCCACTAGTAGGTATGATTTGCAGCATTCGCCTACAGTTTATGTGTTCCCAACTCCATACTCGTAGGAAATGACTATCATTCCATGCTTGTTATACAATATACCAAGAAAAGACATTTATTTTTGAGTATGTGGTACTCAGGAAAATTAAATTAGGTAAATTAATCAACATGATTTACATCTCCTTGATCCGATTGACAGTGGATCAATCTGAATAGTTCTCAACAAACTTTCCTTTCATTCAAAAGTTTCTACGGTCTCAAATCAATTATAATTTCGAGACCAGTTGGAATGGTCTACCTCTGTTGGAACCTCACAGCAATTCCGGCTGTAGATGTGATGATGAAGGGCTCGTAAAAAACTGTAATTCAGGGTTGACCATGTTACCCTATCCCAAATCTGTAGAGTCCAGTTGCACGCAAGCTTAGAAAACGGAATCCCAAACTTTAACCAAGCTAATAATGGCCGATGAGTGAACTAATACTGCGGTCATGGATTATACTGTTGATTTCTGGAATTTGCTACTGTCAATAGGTTGGTCGTTCTCAGAATTTAACAGCGAAACTAAAATAATGTTTTATGTCAATATTCACGCTAACAAATGCTGAGCTAACATTGCTGAAAACTTTTGAAAGCCAAATCTTGTGTTACTTCAAAGCCCAAATTTCTTGTGAATTCTTATTTTTAGAGCTTATAATGACATAATATGATACCAATATACAGGGGGTCCCTCCGGGAGCTGCATCTATCAATATATAGAAATCCATAGGTGGACCGAATTTGAAAATTTGGGAGTTCACTATTGTTGATAAGTGCTATCCGAATAAAATATTATGAAGACTGTGGCACTTCCGGTTGTACCTCAACTTCGTTATTTTAAATCGGACACCCTGAATTTTATCGAAGTTTTAGATTTTACGCATAATTCTAAACATGTTCCATGTATAATGTCCTATACCAAAGTTTAACTTTTTCGAAATATTTCAAATTTTAATCTGAAAATTGCGTTTGCAGACCGAAAATTTTTTTTTTTATTTCTGGACATGGTCATTTATTTTCGATTGTGTATCGATTTATTCGTAGTAGAGGACTTAGGTCAGCAGGATTTTGACATCAATTCGATTAGAGTTATACAGGGCGTTCGCTAGAAAATGATATTGATCTGGTTGAAAAAATTATTGTAAATCCATATTTTCAAATGGAACCCTCCACAATTTCACATTCTCAATCGATTCGGCATCGAAAATGAAGCTAACTTTGAATGAGGTATCTATGCCTACACTCTATAGTTTTAGAAATATTGGCGAATTAACATGTCTCAGTTCCAGAAAATCAACTGCCACAAAAATGTCATTGTAATCAAACATGCCGGCTCGTTTGAATTATTCGAATGAAGATCACTTAAATCTATTTATTATTCACCGCGAAAGTAATAGGGTTATCTCAAGAGCATGTAATATATTGGCTATTCGGTATACGCAGAAGCAGAAGGCCTTACAAAACACTGTTGAACGAATTATAGAAATTTTCAGAAACATTCCATCTACCGATACAATAATGTAGATGAAAAAAATCTAAAACAATTCGAGTAAGATAGAACAATTAACGATATTGATAGGTAAACAAATATTATTTGGTCAGTAAACGTTTCAATTGACGCTCCTAACTTCGAAAAATTTTTTACATCTCACTAATAATTCTTGATGTGTCGCTTTTCGTGTTGAATCGGGTCGGAGATTCTCAAATGAATTCCTCACTCGTTGCATACAATCTTCCATGGTGGTGAACTGAGTTTCATAGACTTGATTCCCAATTGTAAAAATGAAAAAAACGAGCACTGATAAATCTGGAGAGCGGGGTGACCAAAGAAATGGTCCATTGTTGGCTATCACTGGTCATGAAACAATTCTTTTGAACGAGCATTGACTAAGTGACCATTATGCGGAGGTGCCCCATCATGTCGATGAAATAGGTTTCTATGATCAGCGATTGGTAAAGTGTCCAAGTACTCATTTTCGAAATTATGCAAATTATTCAAATATCCTTCACCTGCAAAAAAAAAGTAGTACTTCTCATCCTATTCTTGTTTCAAAATTGATATCTGTTTTTTACTTACCTTTGAGTTTTCTTATTAAAAATGCAGTGCCATGACGCTATCACTTCTTATCGCACACATGAAACTGTCAAGACTCTTGAAAATTCAGCTCCCTGAATACATGTTGATTTGAGTTACTCCAATAATGGCAATTATGTTGGTTGAGGACACGATTCTTTGTAATTTTAGCTTCGTCTGTCCATATAAATTATACAAAAATAATTCGTTCCCTTGCGACCGAGTTCAAACGAATTCACAAAATTTCACCTTTTGTGGAAAATCTGTTTCTTTCAGGTGCTGAACCATGGAGAAACTATATTTGAAATATTTCAAAAACGGTTAGACTTGGGTATAGGACATTATACATGAAACATATTCAGAATCAAGCGTAAAATCTGAAACTTTGATAATATATAGGGTGTCCCATTTAAAGTAACGAAGTTGGTGTCCACTTTCGGTACAACCGGAAGTGCCACAATCTTACTATATCTTAGCCGGATAGCACCCATCAATAATAGGGAACTCCCAAATTTTCAAATTCGGTCCACCTTGTAACATTTTAATCGCCACAGAAATTAATATATAAATAATATCACATAGTTTCCGTAGTATCATTAATGACTACTCTGTATGAACACCTTAGTAATTCCATCGCAAGGACAAGAACTCAAAATGAAAAAGTTAATACACAGTATAAAACCTAACTCTACCCATTTTTCTCCATTCCTCAGAGATCATCAAAATGTTTGTTACTTCATAAACTGTGTTTAGACTAGAATATTTTTTTACTGAATCATCCTCCCTCAAAAATGGTGCAATATCAGCAATAAATAATCACAAAGTCTTCAACTACCATTCTTCATCATTTAAATTGATGACTGCTTCCGATTTATTAAAAAAACGGAAGAGCATTTCCAAAACATTTTGGGAATCGCTGGTTCATGGTCGAATTATCTCGCTGCCCTGAAAGTTAGTGCCATAGCGGAATCGATAGAAAATTTTACATCGAAGATTCATTGCTGTGTTGATTCGATACTGATTGATTTTGAAATCACATAAGAAATAATAAGTGCTTGTGGTTTTATCATCTGAGATGGATTTGTTTCAATCACAACGCAAGAGTCTTGTTTAGTGAATATTTTCAAAAATCACTATAGAAACACTTCTTACTTTGAGGCCATCTTCCACCAACGGTAAGATAACGAGAGTTCATCTTTGTGCAGACTTTTTAAATCAATTTTTTAAATTAATTCCAGGCTTCTTATGTATTTCTACCAACTATCGGTTACACTCGAACACCACTAAATGAAGGGAGCAACCCCTATGGTTAATAGTTATTAAACTAATGGAATTGAGAAAAATTTTTAAGGAACATTTCCCAATGACACACTTCCCGGAAATCGATGATTGATGGCTTAGAGGATAATTTTTTAGACTGAAAAATAGTTGCGTCACACCCCAAGGAAAATCAGATAAGAGTTTGACATTATTTTTATATATACAAATTTTGACAGGAATTATTTTCTGTACCTACTGGTGTTTTACAGATTAAAGATACTTTCTTCATAAGTAAGTACCACATTCAAAGTTTACTGTGAGGCAATGGTATACGTATATAATCGCTAAAAAAAATTTTCTACTTGAAAGGTGCTTTATATTATGAACATTTATTTTTCATAAATTCCTTTTAACATTACCAATCGAGATTTTACTGTTTTTCCAGAAACTCATTGCACTCATTCTCTTATTACTTTACAACCAATATTAGCATAGTTGAAATTATCAGTAAATAGACTATATTCACTTTAAATAAAACTGTTTGGCGCCCTGAGATATGGTTATTTTTATTTCTATTCGACCCACAAATTTCAGCTTCCAGAAAAACTGAGCAACCGTTCGCCAATGTGTGGCTTTAAAAAAAAAGGGTTACAACCTATATGGATTTCTATAGATCGATGCAGTATGTATTTATACGTATATTTTTATATTTGAGTTGAGAAATATTCTAATATGGATCTGTGTCCATGTGAAACAAGAATTCCTAGAGAACATTTAGCTTTGATTTTATACTACTAGATAAAACAATTAAGTACTTAGAGTATTATTTATTTATATGTTTTTAACATTTTATATATTCCGACAATGACTGCTTATTTTGTAGATTGATAAACTATTCTATTCCATTCTATTCAATCTATTCTAATATCCATAGAACTTCTCAACGAATAGCAAAACTTTGTTCCTTTGGCAAGATAAAGTGTAACAGCCTCTGAAATCAAAGAAAAACAACAAATTCTACGTACTCGTGCTCACGGTGCTCTCCAAACATTTTTGAATTTTCTCTTTCCAACGTGCTAGGAATCGCACGTTAAAAGGTAAGACCCCGGTAATCCTTAGCTCGCACAATTTAAACACTTGGAACGGAATGTTAGTCATAGCGAATCTTCTTCATTTCAATGACTTATATTCGAAACTTTCTCCAGATCTTCTCCCATGTTCGGTTTCATGCTTCTTAATTTGATTAATATTTAAAAGTCCCAATCACTTAAATCGTAGCTCACCTACCAATTTCAGAAAAGATATACGGAGTTAGTCAAATGTATGGACCAGTCTATTTTTTTGAGGTAATATGACAGTTATACTGAAAAAAACTTTGTATAAAAGTTTGATTTTGATGTGCTATTGGTGGAGAAGTGACGTCACTGGCAAAGTTTTAAATGGAACATATTATATTTAGTAACGTTAGAAAACTTGTTTTTTTCCCCATTTTAGTAGTACTAATATTATTTTAACTTTCTCGAAAGAAACAGTGCGTTTTATATTTATGTGTCCACCTCTTCATGTAATTTACTCACCTATTATTGCATGATTTGTTCGAAATTTTTCTCAATCAGGAAATGTAGGTATTCGGATATTCTAGGCAATTTGACATTTTCAATATTGAGTGGCGTACGTCGCTATAACTACCCCAGATGTTAATTATTTGATGAACTGAACTAAACATTTTTGGATTGGAAAATTTTAGTAGAAAAATGTGTTCCAGAAAAATTTGAGTGCCCTGATCCTGGATTTCTTATACAGAAGGTCTGAGAAAAAGTCCTGCAAAATAATGTTTTATTTGAACCCGTGATCTGTCTGATATGACAAATAATGTAAAGTCTCTAATTGATTTTTGTACAATTCAACCAATTGGTAAGTGAATAACAGAGGTGGACACAAAAATACGAAGAATACTGTATCTATTAAAAGAGTTGAAATCATATTCCTAAAAATTCTCGCGTACTGCGAGCAGAAGTTCCAATGCCAGAGACCTAAACCGCTGAGTTACTGATAGAATCTCTGGACAAATTTCAGTCAGTTTTTTAGTCCAAACTTTCTTTTTTGACAATCCGTATCCTTTTGTGATTGTGAAGATCGAAACATCGCTTCAACAGACTAGACGTCCTAATGGAAACAAAGAATATGGTTCGATTCTCAGATTCTTGTTCAAGAGGGCAACTGTCACAACACTCACCTATCGGATTTCATTTCTGTGCAATCAAATTTTGTTGTTGTTTGAATTTCAGTTCACTGAATCCAAATCTGTGACTAACCAGAATTGCGGGAATTCAATGGAAGGGGACATTCTCACCCGGTTACTGTCAATACATACACATATTTAGTGCTGATAGATTCAATGCATTCACCAATCATTTGTGTTCTCGACCACTGTATCAGCATTTAATTACATCACTCTGATTCAACTATAGGAATTGGGATGGAAAATTGACAAGCGTATTTGTATTGACATCTGGACGGCACGCCTGTGTTGATGCATGAGATCGCGACTCTGTTCTTCCACATCTAGCATCAATTTTCTTATTTTCGGTGCGTTACTACTAAACACAAGAAGAATACATATAAAAAGTTAGTTTTTATTACATCACCATCTCAGTTCTGAAGAATCTCGGAATTCTGAAGTACTGGCGTGAGTGCAATCGTATCTCTCAGGGCCGGTTTTTCAATCTACAGTTGAACAAATTCAACTGCCAGCTATCTCTAATCCCCAGCAAAACTGTTTCTTTATCCACAATTGAACCAAATCGTAAGATATTATGTCTGCAAAATTAGTAGCAACTTGAAATCGCTAGTCGATCTGTAGGCTAAAAAAGCGGCACAAGCGCACCTCATAAAGAAAATGTTAGGTTATGAGTAAACGTGTTGAATCTTTATATTCATTGGTCGGAAATAGTTGAATTGTTGATAAAAAGGATGCATTTGATTTTATCAGTGAAAAAGCTGGAAAAGTAATTCAGTTCATCTAGTATGAAAGAAGGAATGACGTCGACTTCCATATACAATTTGCCTTTCAAAAATCGTAGGTTCCCCAATATCTAAGCAAACTGAACAATACAAAAAAAAATATGTTCGTTGTGGAATGAATGTTATTGGTTAATTGACATATTTGAGAAATAATCTGATCAAATATAACTCGACCGTCGTTTATTAAATCGAATTAATTTTGGAATTTCCACTCAAACATTTCTGTTTTAGAAAATTCATCTCGATAAATTCGAAGATTTATGTTCAAAGAATAAAACCCTCGAGCTTAGAAGCTCTCGGGTTTTATTTAGAACATAAATCTCCGAATTCAACTCGATAAATTTTCAAACAAAATCGTTTTCGTTGAAATTTGAAAATTTAATCACTGATAAACGAGGTCTTGTTATATTACCCCCAATTATTGTAATGAAACAGTTTGAAATGTAGCTGACATATTTTATTTCTTTGTATGCCTGTAAAATAAGAAATAATTTTATGAAGAAGAGTTTGTCTCATGAAAACACACTCATTTTCATATAAGTGATTTCATTAAAGCACACACATTTCTGTCAGAATAAGTAGATCATTGAACAGAATCATTTGATGAATACAGTTCAACTCTTCTCTTGGTAACCAGAGCTTAAATCTAGTTTTCACGTTCCATCACACAGACCCCAAGTCTTTATTTTCGTGTTTTCATCAATACAAGTAAGGTATCCATATAAAATAGGTAAAACAAAAATCGTAAGCTATGAAGTTTAACAAATAAAGAATGATCCCTATTTTTTCATACATCCCAAGTTAAAACCAATGAATAGTGAAATTAATTGATGGAGAAATGGCAAATGACACACTGAAACTGACATTAGCCAATCAGGACGAAGAGCTGAAAAATCAGTTCTGCCAGCAAAAACGAAAATATTTTAATCTATGAGCTAAATATCCTAGAGTCAAATATTTGAAGAAGAAACGCAACAGTTTATAAATGAAACATTAGCTGTCGGTTAAGCTTTGCCAAAAGTCGGCAAGCTAATACTTTTTTCTACATTCATGCAAAAAGCTAAAATAACTCTATAATCAAAACCGATCCGCTATGTTCTAAACCGTCTACCTGCATAGAGCAAACTGCCTATACTATGACCATACGTCAGTCAAAATTTAATTCTGACAATAACAGGACTTAAAGTTTTAAAATGAGTAATATTAATGGAAAACTAGATGATGGTGATGAAATCGATAGTAATAATTATTTACTTAAATTGCGTATTTGATTTTCCTTCACCTAGTGCCGCACCTAAATAAATAATTTTTTGCTTTTTGCAACTCGTATGCAACTCGTGCAAAAAATGTTTATTGCACTCGACGTGAAATTGGAGTTGAAATGAAATACCAAAAAATTCAATTATTATTTTTCAAATAACAAAACAGATTATCGCCATACGCAAAAATAACATTATAATTGGATTTTTTGGTATTTCATTTCAAAAAATTACTTTCTATTATATCATTAGAAAGGAATGGTTATGCTGAATAGTACAGGCAAGAAAAAGTTGTATGTTCCTATTTAAGTTATGGACCTACAGAGTATTGTTTTTTCCCCAATTTTTCCAATATTTTTTTTGGCGGCTTTTTATAACGCCGACGAATGAAAATAAAATATCACAGTAGTAGCAACTGTTATCAAGTGACGTATGGTTTCCATAGCCAACTTTTGAATTTTTGGCTTTCATTTTGCTTCCACGGCCTACTCGGTGAATTTCAATAATAATTTTTGTCTGATCTAGTTTCTGGTTAGATACCAACTTGTGATATGTCATTAGAAAGGGAATTGAATGCTGAATAAAGCGAAAAGAAAAAAAAATAGGGTTTCCATTTAAAATAAGAAAGTTGATGTTACTTCCGGTCAGACCGGAAGTTAACTTCGACATGTCAATATGCTCAAATTCTAGCTCTTATATCATTATATCGATGCTCCAAATTTCACAAACCTACTTCATACAATAACTGAGATATTCCGTAGGCAATACTTCCGTAGCCACCCGGAAAAATATTAATTTCAAATAGGAAATCTAATATTCAATTTCGAAATTGTACAGCACAAGTTACAAATAATTTTTCAAATTTTCTAAAGTTAGGTCTATTTTAATTAATTGAAATATTTATGCAATTGAGACCATACAGAATCCAATATTTTCAATCTGAAATTTAACAATGAAATACTATACAAATAAGTTGAAAAAACTGAAGCAGAATTTCAATATTATGTAAATGAGGCGATTACCGACACTATTACATTTTCTCATTTTAACATATAATATTTTAAAAATAAAGAACTAATAACTGATTATAACAATGATAATAATAATGTGAATCTACTAACTGTAGTCCAAACCTCGTCTGAAGGCAAAGAATATTTTACTTTGTGATATAATTGAATATTTTACATGTGAAATTGGACGTACTTGGGAAAAGGCAAAGATTCCAAAAAAGCCTTTACAAATTTCATATATTATAGGAGTTTTGCCGTTAAATATCAAACAGAAAACAATCCTTCCAACAACCCGATACGACAACCTAATCATCTCTGCCTAATGACTGGTAAAGTTTTACTACAGGAACATGCTATGCAATGCTTCCTGTAAAAACCAGCAAATCTTGATCGAAACAGGTGACAATCTGCATATCAGTTTCACGGTTCTGCCGGCAATCGGTGCTTATGCTTATGCCCAATTCCATCATCCTGCAATCTATTTTCATCTGCATTTGTATAACAGCCCTATGATAACTCCAGTAAGGAAGACCGATGTGAAGTTGGCAGCCAAAGCTAGAAGCCAAAGCTAGCAGTCAAATTTTCCGATCGTTCCCGATTAATCAGTGGCGTGATTCCCTCTTTTTTTCGGGTACCGAAATTGTGATTAATTCAGGATTTCATAAAATAAAACTGGTGGAAAGCGACAGATAATCATAAAATTTTTATGGTGGGTGTGAAATGATAAAAATTGAAATGTATTTATGCCCCGATGGCCGAATGCACGGATGAAAATACTGACAACATCAAATTATGTACAGATGTACTCCATTACAAATAGAAACTGATATCATTGAAATTCTCTGCCAAAGCTAAATACAGGGTGAAACTTGGATAATTTGAATAAAAATTAGTTTCTCGAAGAGTACACATACTGAAAATTTCAAATTATGTACAGGTGTAGTCCATTACAAATAGAACCTGAAAGTATCAACGAAATTCTCTGCCAAAGCTGAATACAGGGTGAAACTTGGAAATTTTTAATAAAAAATTTTTTCTCGAAAACCACACATACGGACAATTTCAAATTATGTACAGGTATAGTCCATTGTAAATAGAACCTGAAAGTATTAACGAAATTCTCTGCCAAAGCTGAATACAGGGTGAAACTTGGAAATATTTAATAAAAAATTTTTTCTCGAAAACCACACATATGGACAATTTCAAATTATGTACAGGTGTAGTCCATTACAAATAGAATCTGAAAGTATTAACGAATTTCTCTACAGGGTGAAACTTAGAAATTTTTAATAAAATTAGTTTCTCCAAAACCACACATACGGACAATTTCAAATTATGTACAGGTGTAGTCCATTACAAATAGAGCCTGAAAGTTTCATCGAATTTCTCTGCCAAAGCTGAATACAGGGTGAAACTTGGAAATTTTCAATCAAAATAAGTTTCTCGAAAACCACACATTCAGACAACTTCAAATTATGTACAGGTGTAGTACATTACAAATAGAACGTGAAAGTATTGACGAAATTCGCTGCCAAAGCTGAATACAGGGTGAAACTTGGGAATTTTCAATAAAAATTATGTACATGTGTAGTCCATTACAAATAGAACCTGAAAGTATTAACGAAATTCTCTGCCAAACTGAATACAGGGTGAAACTTGGAAATTATGAACATAAATTAGTTTCTCGAAAACCACATATACGGACAATTTCAAATTATGTACAGGTGTAGTCCATTACAAATAGAACCTGAAAGTATTAACGAAATTCGCTGCCAAAGCTGAATACAGGGTGAAACTTGGGAATTTTCAATAAAAATTATGTACATGTGTAGTCCATTACAAATAGAGCCTGAAAGTTTCATTGGATTTCTCTGCCAAAGCTGAATACAGGGTGAAACTTGGAAATTTTCAATAAAAATAAGTTTCTCGAAAACCACACATACGGAAAATTTCAAATTATGTACAGGTGTAGTCCATTACAAATAGAACCTGAAAGTATTAACGAAATTCTCTGCCAAAGCTGAATACAGGGTGAAACTTGGAAATTTTCAATCAAAATAAGTTTCTCGAAAACCACACATTCAGACAACTTCAAATTATGTACAGGTGTAGTACATTACAAATAGAACGTGAAAGTATTGACGAAATTCGCTGCCAAAGCTGAATACAGGGTGAAACTTGGGAATTTTCAATAAAAATTATGTACATGTGTAGTCCATTACAAATAGAACCTGAAAGTATTAACGAAATTCTCTGCCAAACTGAATACAGGGTGAAACTTGGAAATTATGAACATAAATTAGTTTCTCGAAAACCACATATACGGACAATTTCAAATTATGTACAGGTGTAGTCCATTACAAATAGAACCTGAAAGTATTAACGAAATTCGCTGCCAAAGCTGAATACAGGGTGAAACTTGGGAATTTTCAATAAAAATTATGTACATGTGTAGTCCATTACAAATAGAGCCTGAAAGTTTCATTGGATTTCTCTGCCAAAGCTGAATACAGGGTGAAACTTGGAAATTTTCAATAAAAATAAGTTTCTCGAAAACCACACATACGGAAAATTTCAAATTATGTACAGGTGTAGTCCATTACAAATAGAACCTGAAAGTATTAACGAAATTCTCTGCCAAAGCTGAATACAGGGTGAAACTTGGAAATTTTCAATAAAAAATATTTTCTCGAAAATCACACATACGGACAATATCAAATTATGTACAGGTTTAGTTCATTACAAATAGAGCCTGAAAATTCATCGAATTTCTCTGCCAAAGCTGAATACAGGGTGAAACTTAAAAATTTTGAATAAAAAATATTTTCTCGAAAACCACACATACGGACAATTTCATATTATGTACAGGTGTAGTCCATTACAAATAGATCCTAAAAGTATTAACAAAATTCTCTGCTAATCGGAATACAGGGTGAAACTTGGAAATTTTCAATAAAAATTAGTTTCTTGAAAACTACACATACTGACATTTTCAAATTATTTACAGGTGTAGCCCATTACAAATGGAGCCTGAAAGTTTCAACGACTTTTCCTGCCAAAGCTGAATACAGGGTGAAACTTGGAAATTTTGAATATAAATTAGTTTCTCGAAAACTACACATACGGACAATTTCAAATTATTTACAGGTGTAGCCCATTACAAATAGAACCTGAAAGTATCAACGAAATTTGCTGCCACAGCTGAATACAGGGTGAAACTTGGGAATTTTCAACAAAAATTAGTTTTTGAAAAACACACATACGGACAATTTCAAATTATATACAGGTGTAGTCCATTACAAATAGAACCTGAAAGTATTAACGAAATTCTCTGCCAAAGCTGAATACAGGGTGAAACTTGGAAATTTTCAATAAAAAATAGTTTCTCGAAAACTACACACACTGACAATGTCAAATTATGTAAAGTTGTAGTCCATTACAAATTTAGCCCAAAAGTATCAACGAATTTCTCTGCCAAAGCTGAATACAGGGTGAAACTTGGAAATTTTCAATAAAAATTAGTTTCTCGAAAAACACACATACCGACAATTTCAAATTATTTACAGGTGTATCCTATTACAAATAGATCCTAAAAGTATTAACAAAATTCTCTGCCAATCGGAATACAGGGTGAAACTTGGAAATTTTCAATAAAAATTAGTTTCTTGAAAACTACACATACTGACATTTTCAAATTATTTACAGGTGTAGCCCATTACAAATGGAGCCTGAAAGTTTCAACGACTTTTCCTGCCAAAGCTGAATACAGGGTGAAACTTGGAAATTTTGAATATAAATTAGTGTCTCGAAAACTACACATACGGACAATTTCAAATTATTTACAGGTGTAGCCCATTACAAATAGAACCTGAAAGTATTAACGAAATTTGCTGCCACAGCTGAATACAGGGTGAAACTTGGGAATTTTCAATAAAAATTAGTTTTTGAAAAACACACATACGGACAATTTCAAATTATATACAAGTGTAGTCCATTACAAATAGAACCTGAAAGTATTAACGAAATTCTCTGCCAAAGTTGAATACAGGGTGAAACTTGGAAATTTTCAATAAAAAATAGTTTCTCGAAAACTACACACACTGACAATGTCAAATTATGTAAAGTTGTAGTCCATTACAAATTTAGCCCAAAAGTATCAACGAATTTCTCTGCCAAAGCTGAATACAGGGTGAAACTTGGAAATTTTCAATAAAAATTAGTTTCTCGAAAAACACACATACCGACAATTTCAAATTATTTACAGGTGTATCCTATTACAAATAGATCCTAAAAGTATTAACAAAATTCTCTGCCAATCGGAATACAGGGTGAAACTTGGAAATTTTCAATAAAAATTAGTTTCTTGAAAACTACACATACTGACATTTTCAAATTATTTACAGGTGTAGCCCATTACAAATGGAGCCTGAAAGTTTCAACGACTTTTCCTGCCAAAGCTGAATACAGGGTGAAACTTGGAAATTTTGAATATAAATTAGTTTCTCGAAAACTACACATACGGACAATTTCAAATTATTTACAGGTGTAGCCCATTACAAATAGAACCTGAAAGTATTAACGAAATTTGCTGCCACAGCTGAATACAGGGTGAAACTTGGGAATTTTCAATAAAAATTAGTTTTTGAAAAACACACATACGGACATTTTCAAATTATATACAAGTGTAGTCCATTACAAATAGAACCTGAAAGTATTAACGAAATTCTCTGCCAAAGCTGAATACAGGGTGAAACTTGGAAATTTTCAATAAAAAATAGTTTCTCGAAAACTACACACACTGACAATGTCAAATTATGTAAAGTTGTAGTCCATTACAAATTTAGCCCAAAAGTATCAACGAATTTCTCTGCCAAAGCTGAATACAGGGTGAAACTTGGAAATTTTCAATAAAAATTAGTTTCTCGAAAAACACACATACCGACAATTTCAAATTATTTACAGGTGTATCCTATTACAAATAGAGCCTGAAAGTTTCAACGAATTTCCCTGCCAAAGCTGAATACAGGGTGAAACTAGGAAATTTTGAATATAAATTAGTTTCTCGAAAACCAAACATACTGACAATTTCAAATTATGTACAGGTGTATTCCATTACAAATAGAAGCTGAAAGTTTTAACGAAATTCTCTGCCAAAGCTGAATACAGGGTGAAACTTGGAAATTTTCAATAAAAAATATTTTCTCGAAAACCACACATACGGACAATATCAAATTATGTACAGGTTTAGTCCATTACAAATAGAGCCTAAAAGTTTCATTGAATTTCTCTGCCAAAGGTGAATACAGGGTGAAACTTAAAAATTTTGAATAAAAAATATTTTCTCGAAAACCACACATACGGACAATTTCAAATTATGTACAGGTGTAGTCCATTACAAATAGAACCTAAAAGTATTAACGAAATTCTCTGCCAAACTGAATACAGGGTGAAACTTGGAAATTTTCAATGAAAATTTGTTTCTCGAAAACTACACATACTGACAATTTCAAATTGTTTATAGGTGTAGCCCATTACAAATAAGCCTGAAAGTTTCAACGAATTTCCCTGCCGAAGCTGAATACAGGGTGAAACTTGGAAATGTTGAATATAAATTAGTTTCTCGAAAACCAAACATACTGACAATTCCAAATTATGTTCAGGTGTAGTCCATTACAAATAGGACCTTGGAAATTATGTACAGGTGTAGTCCATTACAAATTGAGCCTGAAAGTTTCATCGAACTTCTCTGCCAAAGCTGAATACAGGGTGAAACTTAGAAATTTTGAATAAAAAATATTTTCTCGAAAACCACGCATACGGACAATTTCAAATTATGTACCTACAGGTGTATTCCATTACAAATAGAGCCTGAAAGTTTCAACGAATTTCTCTGCCAAAGCTGAATACCGCTATCCAAAATACACATTATTTTTTATACAAAGGTTACGTTAAACAAAAAGGATGACACATAATTCAACATAGGCGCATATAATATCACCTATTGAAAAATTATCACTCAATAGCAATCCGAAATTTAAATTTCTAACAAAAAAAATTGAGAATTACTTGTCTCCGAAGCAACTAAAAGCATTATCGCTTGCCGAGATTTATCCTGCGTCAAACGGCTACGGCAGCTGCTGCGAATCTATAAACGTTCACTTGCAATTTCGCATGGCTATTGCAACCGCAGCGGCAGCGGCTGCGAATCAATCTATAATTATGTATTCCTAAAGAGTGAAGATCGAGGGTTTCTTTCAATATTTTCGCTTTAGAGCGAAGAAGCTATCACAAAACAATATTTCACGGAAAACGTCAATGTTCCGCAAAATCGACCTTAGATTCCATCACGATTCCTGGTTAAATCGATTTGAAAACTGCGATTGCTTCATTATATAGTTCTCGTCGATTGTGACAAAAAGTTTTTTTGGCATATTCCAAAAAAGTAAACGGTAGAAAAGATATTCTACATTTTCTGATCTAAGTGAACTTGTTAGATCTGATTTTTCGGTTAATAATCAAATGATTAATTCTTGTCATCATGGTTTACAAAAAAAAAAGAATATTTATTGCGAAAAATCGCAGAATCCACATTGCTAGAGTTACCCAATATAACATTCCAAGAGCTTTTGAATACAAATTGAAAAGACATATTGTAAGAGTGGCTAAAATAAATAGTAATATTCCAGATCTCAAGTATCCTAGCAAAATTTTTAAATTGGTTCATCGAAATCAAATAATATTCCGGGATATACTAGAAGGAGAAATTCCTTCAATTCAATCCAAAAATATAGTTTTGGTCCTCAAGGAAACCATAGACAATCTCGGCATTGAATTGTCTGAATTAAAATGTGTTCGAGAAAAATGTTCAATTCATTAGCTTCTCTGTCACAAGGTTGGCATATCAAACAACTTCAGGTACAGGAAAAAATTATATTATCATTGTATGAACATTTTTTCTGGAAGAATAAAAGAACTACAGAGTGAAACAACCACTATAGGGGAGGGATATTTCAAACATCAGCTTTGGATAAAAACGTTGTTCTACACCATTGTTAGAGAAAGTCTACAATAATATTGCAACAGATACTTCAGTGCATTTCAATAATAGCGATATTCCTATGAAGCCAATCATGATTACTGATGAAAGTGAACTGCAACAGAATATTCCAGAAAACCTTCTTAGTCAATTACACAAGGATAATTCAGGTTGCAATGAATTTGTGGAAACTGAAACGTGCCAACGCAACTCTTCTCTTAGTTATGATCCTTTCCATTCGTATGATGAGGAAACGTACCCTGAAGAGCCCGACAGAGTCACTACTCTCAAAACAATCGGTGTGACACCAGAGAAGTTCGATATACCTAATTGTTTGGATTTGTCTTTCGGAGAAAATCCAGAAATAAAAACGACAGGAGCTCGAAATGTCGAAGATTTGCCGGATAAATCATACAAACAGTGCATATACTTGGAAGGCAGTTTCAATATAAAAGATAAAATTTGGAATATCATCTTTCACCATGAAAAACTAGACGTACGATACTATCCTCATTACATAAAAAATCCAATAAATAAATGCAACAATAATAAATGTAACATAATTTTCAAATATGTCAAATATATTCAAAAAGGTGTTATGAAGATTCACGGCATATGTCGACATAACAATTACCACTGCAAAAAATTCAAGGCTATTAATGGCCGTACTTTACTTACTTTACTACTGCCATAGTGGTCCGTTGACATCTTCCGTTAGCGGTGTTGAAAGGGAATTAGTTAAACGAATTATTTTTCATAAGAAGCCCTCAAAATATAAAAGTGTAATAAAAACGCACTAAACTAATTTGTTAATTTATTAAAAACACTATTAAAACAATTATTCACTAAAACATAGACTTCACTAGATTCAAATTTATTTCTACAGTGTCAGTCTCTATCTGTGAACTCTGGAACTGTAACTAACTTTGAATTCTGACTGTCCTCCAGCGGTTATATAGTCTAGTCAACAAGTGCCATTTAGACCAACTTTTTTCAGCAGTCTCCGAAAATTATGATTGAGGTGTCATTCGATTCGGAATGACATCCAGATGATTTTTGAAATAAATGAAGTTCCGCATGAAAAAATTGTAAAAGTTATTAACAATTTACTAAAAAAAAAAAGATGGCTTTAGTATTTTGTAAATATCTCAAAAACTAATTAAAATTTTTTAAATCTAAAAAAAGATTCAAAAAGAGGAGTAAATTTCCTAAAAAAAAGCTCAATTCCCGGAATTGTAGCTTCAATATTTATAATTTTCCCAGAGGCATGAAAATACGGCCGAAAACGGGTACTCTGGCTCGGGCAAGCCACACCCACTTTGGACACTTTAACAATAAAAATTATTTTAAAATACTAAATATGAAAATAAAAAATTGGAAAAATTCAGGCACTAACTGAATAGATTAATGAACAAAAATCCGCTTGAAAAAAATTTTTATCACAATTTTTCAATTAGTTAATCAATAGTTAATTAATAATTTTTTTCTGCTTGAACATGAACATTGCAAGTGTGATAATTGTTAAACTATAAATTTAAGATTTTTTTCCTCTTTTGGAGCAATTCTTGAAAGGCTTTAGAATAGAACCCCGTTGGAAAAATTAAAAAGTTTTTATTTTTCAGTTTTTTATTAACAATTTTCGTTGTTGCAAAATTAAATACTTAAATTAATCATTGATACAAATAATGATTTTTAAAAGAAAAATTGTTCCTTAAAAAAATTTTTTTATTGCTTGAAAACGCATTTGTTAATTAACAATTATTTTCTCCCGCTTCTAATTAATATTAAGGAACCATTTTTTTTTTAAATCATTATTTGTCTTTCTTTCTGAAATAAAAAAAAAATTCCATTTTATTTAATTTTTCATTGTTTATGCAATAAACAATTTGTTATAAACAAATAAATTTTTACCTTATATTTTTTTTTCTATTCTAATTTCTGTCACAAAAACAGACATGATTTTTATTCTTTTTTAAAATTATTTTTATTATTTTTTATTTAATTTTTAAATATAAGTTCTCTCTAACTTCGTCATTCTTACCTGGTCTTCATCCTTAAAATTATTATAATTTACAAACTAATGGAGATACGATGAAAATACTTGAGACTTATTTATTCTCCATTACATAAAAAACAAATTTAGCAGAAAAGTTTAGTTGTTACTTATTTATTTATTGAATTTATAGCAATTGTTGTTGAAAAATACTTAGGGAAAAATTTTTTTTTTATTTTAATGCTTAAAAATATTATCAACTATTAAAAATATGACTATATATTTAAAAATTAAATAAAAAATAATAAAAAAAATTTTAAAAAAGAAAAAAAATCATGTCTGTTTTTGTGACAGAAATTAGAATAGAAAAAAAAATATAAGGTAAAAATTTATTTGTTTATAACAAATTGTTTATTGCATAAACAATGAAAAATTAAATAAAATGGATTTTTTTTTATATCAGAAAGAAAGACAAATAATGATTTAAAAAAAAAAAATGGTTCCTTAATATTAATTAGAAGCGGTAGAAAATAATTGTTAATTAACAAATGCGTTTTCAAGCAATAAAAAATTTTTTTTAAGGAATAATTTTTCTTTTAAAAATCATTATTTGTATCAAAGATTGAAATTCCATAAAAAAAATTTCAATTATCTTATAAACAACGCATTTGTTTATAACAATTTTTTAAACTATTAGAGATAAAAATTTAAAAAAATTATTTCTATGTAGTTCCTGATAACATAAAAACGGATTATTGATAATATTTAAAAAAAAATTTTTTTTTCAATGATTAATTTAAGTATTTAATTTTGCAACAACGAAAATTGTTAATAAAAAACTGAAAAATAAAAAAATTTTAATTTTTCCAACGGGGTTCTATTCTGAAGCCTTTCAAGAATTGCTCCAAAAGAGGAAAAAAAATTTAAATTTATAGTTTAACAATTATCACACTTGCAATGTTCATGTTCAAGCAGAAAAAAATTATTAATTAACTATTGATTAACTAATTGAAAAATTGTGATAAAATTTTTTTTCAAGCGGATTATTGTTCATTAATCTATTCAGTTAGTGCCTGAATTTTTCCAATTTTTTATTTTCATATTTAGTATTTTAAAATAATTTTTATTGTTAAAGTGTCCAAAGTGGGTGTGGCTTGCCCGAGCCAGAGTACCCGTTTTCGGCCGTATTTTCATCCCTCTGGGAAAATTATAAATATTGATGCTACAATTCCGGGAATTGAGCTTTTTTTTAGGAAATTTCCTCCTCTTTTTGAATCTTTTTTTAGATTTAAAAAAATTCAATTAGTTTTTGAGATATTTACAAAATACTAAAGCCATCTTTTGTTTTTAGTTAATTGTTAATAACTTTTACAATTTTTTCATGCGGAACTTAATTTTTTTCAAAAATCATCTGGATGTCATTCCGAATCGAATGACACCTCAATCATAATTTTCGGAGACTGCTGAAAAAAGTTGGTCTAAATGGCACTTGTTGACTAGACTAATATAGTCGCAAGCAGATTCAATTCACGGCTCTCTCGATTATTCTGGAGTTTAGAACATTTCATCTAGATGGCTCTTCGAACAGTATCGAAGTGATCGATTTTATTCCAGCTTGTTCTCGGCGATAGGCCAGCAGATATGCTGTTGTAGTTGAACGAGGGTGCATAATATAATTAGATCAGGGCCGGTCTGGAAATTGTTACAAAAGGTTGTCTACATTAGCTGCAAATTCTGAAATAGTTCGAGCTGGTACCTTCAGAGGATCAAATCGGATACAACTGTTAGACCAATTAAAGTAGCAGCCATGTCTAATTGGGATAGAGAGAAAAATTATATTTTTGATTTGATTAGTAATGCAACGAGATCATGCTGAATACATTAAAGAAATATCTTTTCCCTTCAATGTGAAAACGTATAGTCAGGAACAGTTATCCGTTTTGATGGGATAAAAAACTGACCCCCGACTCCCACCAATATATTTTGAGGCAACGGGTGGTATCGTAAAGGATTGGTAAGTCAATAAAAAGAATTTTTCTATATACGACTGTTGTACCAATAAGTCAGTCTCAAAGAATATTTCCAGTTTTTGAAATGTTATCAGCGTCGCATTTTTCCAAGGATATATTCAAAATTTTTCACGAGTTTGGGTTGTTTTGCGAAGAAGACAATAAATGGCCGAGTTTTGGCAGCGTAATAACAGATTTTTCATTCGCGAATATTCACGCTATTCTGAGAGCATGCAATCAAATCACCCTAATTGAATATCTGAATATTTCTTACAAGATATGCACAGGGACAAGAGTGATGGACGATTCCTTGATAACCGTTCACTTATGTTGTACTCATTTCTCAAAAATAGTAAGTAAAGATGTCGAGGACAAATGCAGCAATATAACGTCTAAGCACTTTATGAAATGCGCTATTGCTCAATGTATTACCATGAAAAATTTTGTCGACATAGAAAGATGGTTTGAGAATATTTTTGTTCTATTGAAGTCCCCGTACAAGAATGAGAGTGTTGAATCGGCATTGAGAAAGTTCGTAGTTGACAGTGATAGTAGTGAAAATCATTACAAACACATATTCGAATGAATGGAAATTGAGAAAGAGACATATAGAACGGAGAGTATAAATATACAAACACTTTGTTGCGATTGCTGAAAAAACGACAATTCATTATGACAGATCAAAATCACAACCAAATATATTTCAAAATGCACAGCTTTTAGACCTGATAATTAAAAAATATATGTCGGATTGTTGTTTGTGGACTGGAATTATGATAAGAGATGAGAGTGTGAATCGCTTTAGTAATGCCTTCGTCGAAAATTATTTCGGTAACTTAAAGAAAAACATTTTGAATTCCGAAAAGGATCTAAAGTCATCAAGATTTTTGAGATCTAGCAGAGAATACGTTTTGAGTTCCTATAAAGAATTCATTCTTAATATTCCAAAAAACAAGCTCACCAAAAATATCAAATCCACCCAAAAACAAGATTCACACTCCGAAGTGGTGTCTCAGGAAAGTTGGAATAGAAAGGTGAAGTCGCACAAAACCCATTTCAATGGAAGTTTTCTGAAAGAAGCTGCTTTTCTTGATTTATCTTCCGAAGTATTTACGAATGAAAAGAGTGTTATTTATGCCGTAGATGATGACGAAGTAGCACAATGTGCATATTGCGGCCACGGAATGATTGATGAATAAACATCATGGGTGAAGTGTAATGAATGTGAGCATTGGATTCATCAATTGTGTGAAGATTCTTAGGGTAACAAAACATATTATTCCATAAAATTCATATGCAGAATTTGTCAGTTACGAGGAACACAAGACGGCACTATATGTTCTGCAGAAAAGTTATACGAGAAGTGTGATTCATTTTTGGATAACCTCATATTGACGGAACCGTAGATGAAAGAATTAGAGAGAGAGACACTAACACAAAGATTATGTACAAAATGGTTTCAGGAAAGAAAGTGTTAGAGTAACTTCTTCAATTTTTGGACGAGTTTGCAAAGTCAGGAATATTTCCTCATATGAGAATATAATTAAAGATATAAGACAATGCTATAACCTTAAAACACCTGCTATTCAAAATGACATTGAAAACGAAAACACTGCAATATCCCTCAACAGAGAACAAACAAAATTTCAGTACCAACCGTCTGGTCTGAATATTCACAAACATCATTGATTTTTAGCTGGCTCACCCGATGGTATAATTGGGGAAGAGGGAATTATTGAGGTGAAATGCCCATATAATGCAAGAATTGAGAATACTAATATATCTACGATAAGATATGCTCACAATTACCACTATCAAATCCAGGTTTTGATAGAAATAACTGACATATCATGGTGCGATATGGTCATATTTACTTTCAAATGAATAAAAATCATTAGAGTGTTAAGATCTAGGCCTTTCTGGGATACAATGTTGAAAAAAACTGAAAAGTTTTTATTATTTTCATATGTTACCACAATTGGTATCTCCAGGTATTTTGTTTTCTGAGGCTGAAAAGAAATGGACCACACCGAATCAATTGATTTTTCTGGACAACGGTTTGGTATCAGATGCAAATTACTACAAACAACTCCCAGATAACCGAGGATATGTTGTTACATCGACTCCTGACATTGGATTTTCCATCAAAGAGATTTTAATTGATGGTTATTTGACTCTTCATAGTAAAAGTTGTCTCAGCAGTTTCATTATAGATTATTGTTTACATATATTGAATACAGAACAACAATATCAGACTATTTCAGTTGCTAAATGATCTATAATATTCGGCAAGGAAAATTCAACAAACAATTTTGTCGGATTTGTGACTTTCAACAGAAATAAGGTAATATTTCCAATTGCCAGGCACCAACATTTCATCTTGATAAAAGTTAATCAATCAATTTATTGGAGAGTTACTGTTGAGAGAGTTCGTCACGTTTCTTCAATTAAAGGGTTCAGATAACTCAAAAATGGACGGTAACTCATTTGGATCACAAAATGCAAAAGGACAAATACAGTTGTAGCATATATGTTATACATTTTTTTTCTAAAATTATTCAAAAGCAAAGTTTATTAGAATCCTGCAACCCACTAGAAATCCGCAATAAAATGAAACATCTATTATTATTAAATATTCAAAACATGCACAGTATATGCCTCTTTTGCGCACAAGCAGTAAATGAAATTCAATTTCCACGAACCATATTCAAATGTAGAATTTGTTTGAGAGTACTTCATAATAGTTATTTGTGTATCAAGGGCGTAAAGTAGGCGTTTATGGCCTGCGGCGTGAATAATGGCCCGAAGGCGTTGGCCGAGGGCCATTACACATTGGTTTATACAGTGTCTACCAAAATCTTGGAACAGCATGAGAAACTAACTTTAATGAAGAATGACATTTTCTGAGAAACTATTAATAAAAAAGTTTTCCATATGGTTCCAAGATTTTGGCGGACACTGTATATATATTTATATCGCAATTATCGTGTCAATAATCACCTCTGTATACTGAAGCACATGGAAAAAAACACAATAATTGACACGCTGAATTCTACAGGTATGGAGGAAGTAGAAAAAAATTCCACCTCATCCTCGTCAATTTCTACAATTATGGATGAAGATATCCCACAGCCTAATAACATCGTTTCGCCCATCAGGTCTCCTCCAATTCGTAGAGCCCCCTCAAGTATGAGTTCTGAAGATTCATGTGCTATGAGAACAGATATAGGATTTGACAATAGATTTCTCGCAATGATTACGAAATTGTACACAGAATACCCAGTATATACCCACATAATTATGACGTTGTTAAGCAAGCTGGTTGTTGTCTAGCAACAAATTCAATAAACATGATAAACGGTCATCTTCATGTTTATCTGAAAAAGTGCGTGAGTTAACTCAACACGAAAATTATGGAATCATCAGATGAAGAACATAATATATACATTCCAATGGAAATTTTGGAATCGGCTGAGAGTGCCAAATTCGAACTGCTACCAACAAAGTCAAAGAAACTTTACGAAAAGACGTATAATGAGTTCATAAAATGGCGCAATGAAAATAATGTGAAGGTGATTACAGAATATATATTACTGGGATATTTTTTTGAGAAGTCCAAGAATCGAAAACCAACTTCTTTGTGGTCATACTATTCGATGTTAAAGTCTACTTTGAATTTGTATAATAATATAAACATAAGCAAAGGACCCCGCACACCTTATATGGGAAAATGGCTCTCCGTCAAATTTCTTGAATTTTTGATATGTTGTAGAATTGATCATTCCGATGAAATGTTTCAACGGGCGCAACACGATCCTATGACTAGTTTTCGAGATACAGGGTGTTGAATATGAGAAACATTCACTTTTCATCACTCTGTATCTGCCAAGTTACGATTTAGTTCGGATTTATCTTTTGTGGGATCATCATCACATCCGTGTATGATGAATTCATGAGAAATTCATTTCCAAATCTTTTCGTAGTACAGGGCGATTTCACTTGAAAACAATGCTATTTTGAGACTTTCATAATTTAGTTGTTTTATAAAGAGAAAATGCGAGAAAAGGTAGAATTATCACATAATATTATAAATTCATTTCATCTAGCATCACAGTTGATACAATTCATACAAGGTGATTCACAAATATGGAAACATAACGAATTTTGTTTTTTGGGACACCTTGTAGTAATAAACCAACCTAAAATGACAAAATTCACTTGAAGAATGTTAAATGATATGTTCCATCGTATACAGAGTCGAATGATATCAATTTGAAAAATTAGTTATACTTTAATAAATAAAAACCTTGATTTTTTAAATCACCCTATATCTCATAAGGGAGTCCGAAAAGATAGCGATATTTTTTTCATGGGAGAACTCGAAATACTTTCATTCATATCGTACAAAATTTTCATCAAATTCCTATGACAGGTTTTTTATATACAAGGCGAACAATTTGTGAAAAAGTCCATATATTTCACTATTTTACGCTAATAAATGACCACTCTACCTATCCATTGAAGTCTCCTGATGTGATTGAGAAGATACTTATTTGATATTTATTCGAAACGTAACAGTAAGGAATTCAGTGAAGTGAAATCAACATTATTTCAACTCATAACAACTTGTACGGCCTTGCCAGATGGCACACATAATATGTATCCCATGGCTATTGGGAATTCAAGATAAGGGATACTCCCTCTGGTGTCGGGTTTTGAATCTATACTTACGTGAAAATGAGGTTGACTATGATTTTGACATTTTGAGCATTTCTACAACAATAGCACAGAGCAACCATAAAGCTGTCCTGATGAGTGGGAAACCACGAAACAGCTGTCGACAGATGATGGTGGCTCTCGGAATCAAAACATAAATCACTCTATTTACTTCTATATATATATAATCTATACATAAATTGATAGAAGTTCAACGGGATGTGATATATCTTTCGGATATTGGGTTGGCACGAGCATGTGCATGACAATACAACAAGGAAAATACATGATGGATAACTGCATTTTTCCCTAATCAAAAAACATTATCAAATACGAATTAGAAGGAGATTCTTACCAATAACTAATAAAATTAAACTATTTCTGGACCGATATCCATGTCCTCTGGAAGCATTCTATTTGCAGCATCTCCTATGGAATCTAAAAGACGATTGGATGGAAAATGTATGTTTTCTTGATATCTAGCGTACCCCAAAAACCATATCACGCAAGCAACATGCGCACAAGTTCCTAAAGTCCTAGCACCGGACTTACAAGTACAATAATACCCCGTAATGGGGAGAGCAGGATCTTCTAGATTTTCGTCACCTCTTTCAGTGAAAACAACCCAAAGCATGTGTTTAGCAGCATTCCTGAACCGAGAAAATATTCTGAATCTTAGGAAATTGGGTTCCCCATGTAACTCATCGACTTCTAAAATGTTGTCTACTTCACCGAGTTGTATCTTGGATATATGGCGCAGCCAAGTGTAAATGATATGTTCCAGTAAGTAATTTTAAATATTCAATATCAAGGCGAGGAAACGATTGTATATGATATTGATTTAAACGAATCCATCGACCATTCCAAGTTCGGAGGTTTTCAGCTTCAACTCGTGCCTGAACAATGTTGACATCATCGGAATCAACCAACATTTGTGTGGCCGTATCCAAAGTTCCAGGCATATTTATCAATGGATGGAATTTATTTATAAGAGCACCAGCAATCAGGTAATAGTCATGTAGCTTCGCAGCATGTATTGCTGTTATGGGTTGACGAAAAAATTTGAAAATTGACTTAAAATGTCCATTTATAGCTTCAACAATCCATCTAGTAGTGGTTATTAAACGTGCCTGATTGGCTTCATTTGTCGTTAATTGCCTTTGATTCGGCGGTAGAAATGGTGGCATATAGTAATGCAAGCCAAGTTCTTGTAGACTATTGATTGAATCTCTATAGCCTCTATCGACTATCACAATACCTCCTTCTTGAAACCATGTTTTCATTCCATTCAAATCAACTTGTAATTCTGATTTAGAACACTTGCATCATTATTCGTAGCATCTGCGAAGTACGGCCCGTTGATTGCTAAGATATATCCATCGGGGGCAACTATGATCTCTGGTTTGACCAAGTGTTCATTCTTGTGGAAACAGTATTATTGCCTCAATACCCGGAAGTTACTGCTCTTTTCTATTTTATTGTAGGTACAATCTATATAAACTATTGCTTTGGGAATATCTGGTGTGGGATTGTACAGTTGATTTGTATAAGGGGATGCATGACTGTTAATATAATTTTCTCTTGTTATTGAATTAAATCCAATATTGTTCGGTACGAACCTTTGTAAAAGAGATAATCTCACATTAGAAATAATGAAGCTTGCTGTTTGTCGAGAAGGATAACTGAACAATATTTTCAAAAACTCATCTGAAACTCCATGTTTCATTTTGATCAAAAATGTCAGCAGATGTTTTCTTTCGACATTTCTTCTCTTGCCACCTTGTTCAACAATATCACAAAATTCTAGTAATTGTCGAAAATGATTTTTTGAAATTGATGTCAGATACTTAAATTCGTCTTCAGTGAAACAATTGATATCCTCCCAGTTACGGAGTGGCCTGTTTCTATTAGCAAATGTCCTCATTCTTTGAAGAAAATGTTGAAGATTGGAAATTATGTATGGTTTATTCACAAAATTCAAACCTCCATGCAAGTAATTTGGAAGGAAACCTTGATGATCAAGATGGTGACCACAAATTCTCAAGAAATCTGGGACATAGATATCAGAAGCAACAAAAATATCCACTCTACATTCTAAAGAAAGTCTTTGAATATTTTGACGAGCATAACAAATAATGCACGCACGACTTGATACGCGGGACAACACATTGAGACGAAGGCAATTCGGGTTATTTTCCATAGCAATAATGTCATTCATTACTGTGTTATTACAATTGAAACATATTTTTGTATCATCTTGAATATCAATAGGTGGATTTCCCGCAGTTTGTCTTCGATATGTTGCAATTTGCAAAACATCAATATTATCTCCTCTATTCAAACGCATTGACAGTCTAGGAATAACATTTCGGTCACAAACATAACAACTCACTCTATTTGCGAAGGCCATATTATTCAGCAAAGTTCAACAAATACTGAAAATCACATAAACTTGAACAGTAAAAAAGAAACTTCAATTAGTCCAATAACCCAAAAAGAGTTCTCGGGCTTTATGACAACAAGAAAACGACTATTGACATAGAAATTTTGTTGATTTTATCCTCTTTGAATTGTTCTCCATGCCTACTACGAAATAAGAGGAATATATTAATAAGTAGGTATTCGAAGATGATTCAGATGATGTTTCAAATACAAGAAAAAGAAAGAGAAACGTTCTCTGAAAGGGGGTTTATACTATATACAAACATATATACGATTCAAAGATACAAGAACATAATTGAAACATAAAACGTTAATTTGGTGTAAAAATATGCCGAGAATTTGATTTAATATATATCTATATAAGCCGATAGAAATAATTACATACAAATTATGATTTTTTTCTGATTTATCCTATGTGGAATTTTCGTTATGTGACAAATTCATGAGATATTCATGTCCAAATCTTTTTGTAGTACAGGGCGATTTCCTTTGATAATAATGCTATTTTGAGACTTTCACTATTTTATTGTTTTATAGAGTGAAAATTCGAAAAAACGAACTTCTGCGGATGTAATAAGTATAATATAACTTCTGAGAAAAACTAAGCATGAAAAAATAACTTTTCCATTGAATCGCCTACTAGACGATGCTGATGCAGATAATAATTCGAGTTATGGCTTTTTTTCGAGGGATACGGTACGCTATTGTACGGTATATAACTGATCACTATTTTATTGAAATATTTTTATTTCGAGTAAAAGCGGCCGGATGAGGAAGAACTACAGCAAACCCACCGAAAACTGGAGTGAAAATACATTTTTCGCCTTGTATATGAAAAACCCGTCATAGGATTCCGCTGAAAATTTTGTACAATATGGATGAAAGTATTTCGAGTTCTCCCATGAAAAAATATCGCTATCTTTTCGGACTCCCTTATGAGATATAGGGTGATTTAAAAAATCAAGGTTTTTATTTATTAAAGTATAACTAATTTTTTAATTTTTTTTTAAATTGATATCATTCGACTCTGTATACGATGGAACATATCATTTAACATTCTGCAAGTGAATTTTGTCATTTTAGGTTGGTTTATTACTACAAGGTGTCCCAAAAAACAAAATTCGTTATGTTTCCATATTTGTGAATCACCTTGTATGAATTGTATCAACTGTGATGCTAGATGAAATGAATTTATAATATTATGTGATAATTCTACCTTTTCTCGCATTTTCTCTTTATAAAACAACTGAATTATGAAAGTCTCAAAATAGCATTGTTTTCAAGTGAAATCGCCCTGTACTACGAAAAGATTTGGAAATGAATTTCTCATGAATTCATCATACACGGATGTGATGATGATCCCACAAAAGATAAATCCGAACTAAATCGTAACTTGGCAGATACAGAGTGATGAAAAGTGAATGTTTCTCATATTCAACACCCTGTATCTCGAAAACTAGTCATGGGATCGTGTTGCGCCCGTTGAAACATTTCATCGGAATGATCAATTCTACAACATATCAAAAATTCAAGAAATTTGACGGAGAGCCATTTTCCCATATAAGGTGTGCGGGGTCCTTTCCAAAATTGATAGCATTTTTGAAACGGAAGAATGATGGATGTAAGCCGAAGAAATCCAAAATATTGAATAGGGGTAAAATCGAACTTTTTCTAAAAGAAGCTCCAGATAAGGTATATCTGATGATGAAGGTATGTTATACCTACCTATATTTATTAAGTAATTAAAAAACTTATTGATTCTTTTATAGGTTGCATAAATATTTGGGGCATATAGTGCTTATCGTAGAGAAGAATTATCAAATCTGAAGCTTGATGACATTCAAGACCCAACTTATACTTTATTGATCACAATTCGAGAGTCAAAAACTAAAATACAACGAACATTTACCATCCGCAGTACTGAAAACCAGTCAGTTAATTATTTGGATATTTATAGAAGATATGCTAGTCTACGTCCCGCAAATACTGAACATGGGCGTTTTTTATATTCTATAAGAACAACAAATGTACAAAACAAGTTGTTGGGAAGAATATCCTCGGTCAAATTCCAAGAAAAATTGCAGCATTTTTTGAAGCTACCAGGCCAAGAAGAATATACGGGTCATGATTTCAGGCGTTCTTCAGCCACTTTATTGGCTGATGCTGGGGAAAGTATCACCAATATCATATCATAAGCAGAGAGCTACATTGAATAATCGATTTCAAATAAATTGAATATTGTCAAAAAAATTGCCGGCGATGGTGATGGACCGATAACAAATAATAATTATTTGGACCTACATCCACATCTAGAATGAGTGGTGAGGATGTTAAAAAAGGAAATAATTATTTTCAAGAGAAAAGTGAATATCCCACCCTCAATATTCAAAATTGTAACAATTGCATAGTTAAGATAAAATTCTAATTTTCAGGGTTATGGAGCAAAAATGTAGATTATGAATAAAAGTTGTTAAATGAGTATTTCTTTATTGAACTGAATTCATCGTTTCGTGGTAGGTCTTCCGTGAAATGATGTGCGTAGGTATATATGGACAATTTTATTATATTGTCTACTTTACCGCCCGCGGGTCATGATGCGCCCACGGGCGATAAAGTGTCACTTTACTCCCGGCGAGCCGGGCGGTAAAGTGTACTTTACCGCCCGTTAGTGCATAAAAAATGTTTACTGACCGTTTCTGATATGCAGAAAGAAATTAACGTCAATTCAAAAACTTTAAATGACATGTGTGACCTCTGTCGAGAATATTGAAATGACGGAATTTGACTGAAATATATTCCAGAATCACATGATGAGAACCAATGTAGAAATTAATATGATCAACGTAGATGAACTATATTTTCAATTCTAGCTTCCACCTCTCTCAGGCTCTTCCTGCAATAGACTATAAAAGTACATGACTTGAAATCTACAGTATGTTTAGTTTTCGAGAAAATACTTTTTTTTATACTTTTTAAGTTTACACCTGCAGTCAGTTTTGGCAGAGAATTTTATTGATATTCAAAGACTCAACTTGCAATAGACTATACCTGTACATGATTTGGAGTTGGCAGTACTTTTAGTTTGCTAGAAATTATTTTTTATTTTATATAATTTTTAAGTTAAGTTTTTAATTTAGTTTTTATTTTATTGATATTTATAGATTCAAGTTGCAATGGAATATACCTGTACATAATTTGCAGTTGTCAGTATGTTTAGTTTTCGAAAAAAAAAAAATGATTATAGGAATGTAGGCTTTCACGGCTGGCGTCAATGTTTTGGTTGGTTTCCGGATTTTGCCGTGGCTTTCTTTTGTTTAAATATCCAAACGTTTCGACTGCAACTGTGGCAGTCATCTTCAGTGTCGTGGTCGAAGTACTCTTCTAGACGTTTCAGTTGATACGAGAAACTAAAGTTTTACCCTGTTTTCAGCTTTGGCAGAGAATGTCATTGATACTTTCAGGTTATATTTGTAATGGAGTACATCTGTACATAATTTGATGTTGTCAGTATGTTTTCTTCCGTGCATTCGGCCATCGGGGCATAAATACATTTAAATTTTTATCATTTCACTCCCACCATTTAAATTTTATGATTATCTGTCGCTTTCCACCAGTTTTATTTTATGAAATAAAAAAAATTGTTAAAAAATTGTTGAAATTGTTATATCCGTCAACCGGTTGCACCCCTACGTGCAACTCTCAAAAGTAGACGGGAAGACGTAGCCCTTACCTTCTAATACGTGTGATGCCATGCACAAGACTGGTGGTAATGCTGAGATTCAAACTCACACTCTCTGGCTTATGAGGCGAGAACTCAAACCGGACAACACCGCGTCCCATGAATCCTGAATTAATTACAATTTCAGTACCCGAAAAAAGAGGGAATCATGTCACTGATTAATCGGGAATGTTCGGAAAATTTGGCTGCTAGCTTTGGCTGCCAACTTCACATCGGTGTAAGGAAGTAGATACAGAGCCATCTATATAAATCACATAAAGCACTCAGCCCAGACTTCGTCTGAAGTGAAAGAATATTCCGTTATGTAAAATGATGGATTTCTGTAGGATTTCTCATTTAAGATATTGATCCAATGGTATCTCTAAATATATAATTTCAGAACATGAAAGTATCTGCATGAGATAATAATTATTTCAATACATATTAGATTTTGTTTTATCAAAATTGATGTCTTGCGACAGTTGAACAAATTTGAGGTTTTCACTTTAAAGATCTGAGAATTACCCAGTTGACTAATCTTTGAAATATTACTGTTTCATCAGTGAAATTTGTTATTCCACCTATTGTCGTAAAGTAGGAATTTGATAAGATATAGTCTGAATAAAATTAATCCCAAACAGGGTACCTTGAGGAACTCTTCACAAACCAACTTCCTCACTGTTGCTCTTTTTATGGTGAATTCATACAATTGGTTTCTCCTTGCATCAAATTTCAGTGAAAAACTTTTCATAAATCGGCCTTATCCGACCAAAGGAAATACACAGTGCTGGGTCCATATCATCAACTACTTGGTAAATACTCAGAACAGAGAACAGAACAGAATTGCTAATTGCACCATTTATACATTTTCCATCTATTAAAGCTTACTGCTTCTTTGGACACTAAATTAAATTTATTCACCCAAACTTTGTCAGATGACTTTCTCATTTTTATTTGCCAAAGTGTTGATCAAAGAGATACATCGCCAGTTCACATTGAATATAGATAGGATATTTGTTTCGATATGAGTTTCAAAGTTCAGTTTTGATCAATTCGTATTCTGAAGGTTACTATATTTGTTTAATTTTCAATACGAGTTTTCAGTTGAAAAAAAACTAATACGTATTAGCTTAATGTGTCCCTGGAATTTTCTTCTGGGGAGTTATTTGGTTGGCCATGTTTACAGCTACATTGGCGGAATAAGTCTTCAACGTATTCGTAAATTCTTTCCTACAAATACATTCAAAATTCAATAGGTCTTAACTGGATAATGGATATTATTGGGTGGACAAGAATTTTTCTGCCAGTCGAAGCAACACATCCAAATATATTTTAGATCTGCTACTTCATACTTATATGCATGTCTGAATGAGTTTCCATAACAATTCGTCAATTATCATTGTCAAAAAAAAACGTTACCGAATAAATTTTGTACTAGAAACCAACCTACTCCCTTATACTCACTGAACAGAAAGACGTTATATATTTTTAAATTGATGAATGATTGCTAGGTATCTACAGACATCAGAAATCTCAAGAAATATACAGGGTGGGGCACCGAAAACGAAACAGATCGAATATCTTCAAAACACATGTGTTCTGAAGAAACACGTCGATTTGGAACAACAGATGGCGGCCATCTTGTTTTTTGTATCAACAAAAAAATCATAACTTCCGACCCTGAAAATCCCCACATACTAATTTTGATTCGAATCGGACCATAATTACAAATTTCGTCCGCCATCTTGGAGCCAATATCTTGGAGCCACCATCTTGTTTTTTTTGCATTGACAAACAATTTTTAATCCGACCCTGAAAACCACATCAAGTTTGAATCAAATCGAACTATAATTTTAAATTTTGTCCGCCATTTTGGAGCCGCCATTTTGTTCTTTCCTTAGAAAAATTCCCTAATGCATTTTCACCGAATTTATGTTAAATTAGCTTGCAAATGAAGTATCATAATTTGGAATACAGATTCGTTGTTATTTCCGCAAGTGGGCGCCAAAATAGAAAGTTGGGTAGCCAAAATTGACATGGCTGAATTCCTTATGAAATTACCTTTATTCATGGAGTGTACATTAAAATATTATGATAATGAAATGAGAAATATGTTTCACTTTTGTACTATCAAGTAATGTAAAAAGTTGAGCCACGAATATATTTTATTGTTTTCAATTACCAGTTGAGTGCTCCTTCTCGACAGAGACAATTATTTTCATGTCAGGCTCTCAGCATAAAATAAATGTACCTACACTCGCGATCTTCCGGAATCATGAAATAAAAAACCCTAGTAGGTAATCTTAAAAAGCAGTAAATCTGCACGTGACAAACTGGCTAAAGTCATAAAAATCTTGCATCGGCCTCCGTACCTGCAGAATTTCCTGAGAATGTCGAAATAAGTGTAAAGATCGGTAAGTAGGTCAGAGAGTTGTTATTATTCAACTACCTGAGGGTCTCGTAAAGCTGAGTTTTGCTACATTCCGCACATAAATAAATAATTCGAATTCGCGGACTGTACTCGAATGATACTCGAGATTTTTACTGCTGTGGATGTTGATTCAGAAGGTTTGAATATTTCATACAGAGACTGTTTCCTTCACGGAAGTTTATTACAGTGTGAAAATAAATAATGAGCCATCTTGTAGTTTTCTCTTATGACTTTCAGATGTCTAAGGATGAAAATGTGATTTGTAGAACACCGGAGCGCTGGAGTTTGTTTAGAATTCTGAAAATGTGGTCAGTGACTCACATCATTCAAAATCTGGTAAAAATATAACACTTTACCTACATAATATTGAAATGTGTTTCAGTCACTGGTTTGGAATTAAACTCCGGTGTAGGTATATTCATTTCAAAGTAGGTATATACCAAGTTATTTGCTCCATTCAAAATAGAGTCGGAATCAAAAGTAAAAAATCAAAATATCTCATCAAAAAAGAAGTCAATGGATCAAAGTTACACCAGATAAAAAGTATCGACTTACTTATGATATTCAGGATGCACATAAGCCTACAATTTTTAATAACTGTAATGTTACCTTCATTAAATATTATGAGTGAGGAGATATGTTCTATTGGAATACTTCTGTGCATAGAAATACTCCTTCGCTTCTACACCTCTATGAGCGCATCTAATCTTTTTAAACATGTGATGCCATGCACGATGCGCGAAACCAGTCACTGTGCCAAGTTTCGAACCTATGCATGCACCAACGGATGGTTGAATAGGCATGAGAATGTTCCATTATACTAAAATTAAAATTGTACGGTCTGTCCATCATTCCCTTCAAAATATTTCACCAATAAAATTAATTATTCGGCGAATATAGTATTCTGAAGCGATGTACAACTAAGGAATTAATCGACGAATGTCATTCATGAGATGGTGGGAGTTGTACGTGTCTACAGCAAAACTGCGAACGAAATAGACTACCTACAAGCCCAGGCCAATTTTGGGGGGTCATTTGACCCAGCATGAATTATATTTAGAATTATAGTGCAATACGAAACAACTCCTTTCCGCACTGTGTCGTCAGTTGTGAGCGGTGCGGATGAGTACGCAGGTCAAAAAAACTTTCCATCCAGAGGAGGGATTTTTCGACTAAAGATTCTTGGATGGCATTTCTCAAGATGATAGATAACTGAAAAATAATCAAATCAAAAAGAAAGGTATTGAAATTCAGGAATTTCTTTTATTTTTCGCAAATTTTTTTTATGAATCCATGTGATTTATTACTGTACGGCATTTGTACAATTGAGTTTGTATAACTACATAGATTCATTTTTTAGCCACGCCGTACATATTTGCCGGTACAGGGGTGGGGAGCAACGCACGTAAATGCATACTTACATACTTACATACCTGTATGTTTCAAGATCATTGGAAAATGTACGGCATCGATTCCATACTATTATTCCCTAAACAAAAATAAATTAATGCCGTACATTTTCAATTTAAGGATTTCTCACAGCTGATAAGATTATGCATTATGTTTTTACGAAATATTTAAATATTGCACGGCATTCAGAAAACTTTATTGGCAATATAAAATAATAATTGAGAATTACAATGCAGTTCATATCAGATGGAACATACAATACACTTTCATTGAAATGGATTCATAATGGCCTGCCAGGATGATGTCTTCAACACCCTCGTCTACCGTAGCCGCGTGATGGGTATAGAGATCCCCGACACTAGAAGCAGAGCATCTCGTGGGGCGCCTGAGACCATTATGCATTTGCTGTCAGCATGTCCAGCATACGCGGTCTCAGCCTATATCAACAGACATAACGCGGCTTTACGAGTGTTATATTATCATCTACGACACTCGTACGGTATTACGGTATACACGAGACACCGGTGTTGTTAGTTGAGACAACTTTCGTCATGGAGTTTTCGGCTCCGGGCGAAACGAACATGGTCCGAAAAGAGGAAGGATAACGGACTAAATATCGAGATTTACCCTTTGAACTCCGCAGGCTCTATCCAAAATGGTTGGTCTGATCATAGGGATCCATGGTGGAATGATGGATACACTGCTCTTGAACATAAAATCATACCAGCTTGCAGAAATCTTAGCCGGACGAATGCAGAAGGCATATGATTTTCGGAAGCAGTAATCACTCACCCCACGGACGTGGGGAGTAGTTATGTAGCTTAATGATCCAGCGCGCCCATCGGAAGTATCAGGGCTCCGAAGGCAGTGCCTGACTAAAGGATCCTTAAGGAAATAATAATAATAATAATACTAAGGGCACATGATTCTCAGACCCAGTAATCACTCGCCCCACTTACATTTCAATGCAAATTTGGTCTCATTTATCATTTGTACTAGAATATCGATGGTTCTTGAATTTTTGCTAGTTTTTTGGTGCAAATTGGTTACCTATTTCACTCTGTATGTATGACCATGATAACTATCAGTGTTGTATGGAAGGAAATCATTGAATCAATTAATTAATTATTGGTAAACGATTAAATGATACAAATATTGAAGTTTACGATCACTTTAATCATAAAACATTCGATTTTTTTTATTTTTTCCGCTTAGGTGGCTATGATTTTGTATTTGAGTGTTGGTTCTGATTCTTAACAACTTTTCTAGATAAGCTTTTTTCATAATGTCAAAAATAAGGGTAGTTTATACTTGATCAAATTTCCTATTTTTTGTTCTACCCTGTATACTGTTTAGAAATTTAAAATTCTGATATATTTCGTGCAAGTTTTTTGTAATGGACCAAATTTTATGAAGAATAGAATTTTGTGAAAAATGGATAATAAACAAGTTGTATCCTAGTGCAAACTTTTTGTATCTCACTGTATCCCAATTCCAGTCGTATATAGAACTAGTGTTTTTGTACGGTTTAGAGTTTTTTTCGATTATTGCTATACTTACTAGTAAAAATATATATACGCCGTTAAAAAAACAAATTACCGTAAAATTACCCTTTTCAGAGGGAAATAAATTTTCCCGGTTAGTCATATGTTCCATGAAGATTGTACGGTATAACAAAAAATTACATCGTTCTATAGAATAGTATTCAGATAATTGAGTTTGATGTATCAAATGGCCCAAACTATACTAATTAGGGGTGGGAGGTTAAGTGCGGGGTTCCCCACCCCTGTACCGGCAAATATGTACGGCGTTGCTAAATAATTAATCTATGTAGTTATACAAATTCAATTGTACAAATGCCGTTCAGTAATAAATCACCTGGATTCATAAGAAAAATTTGCGAAAAATAAAAAAAATTCCTGGATTTCAGTACCGTTCTCTTTGTACGGCATTAGGTCATATTTGATTATTTTTCAGTTATCTATCATCTTGAGATATGCCGTCCAAGAATATTTTGTCAAAAAATCCCTCCTCTGGATGGAAAGTTTTGACCTGCGTGCTCATCCGCACCGCTCACAACTGACGGCACAGTGCGGAAAGGAGTTGTTTCGTATTGCACTAGAGGTTTTTAACATTATAATTCATGCTGGGCCAAATGACCTCCTCAAAATTGGCCTGGGCTTGTAGTCTAAAACCGCCAAGTCAGTCAGTCGGCGAAAGTCGTTCGAAAATAGTATCTGATTTTAAAACTTGACAAATACGAACAGGACGAAGCATTTGAACCCGCTACGGTGCCATTGAAAAGAATATGTGCGGAGTGCAAACTCTACCAAGCACCAGAAGAAGCAGGAACCGCCACCGTTGCCGCCGTCGACTTTAGACGACAAGAAGCAGGAAGATTAAGAAGGACACAGATGACACCGACTATAAGATTAACAATCTATTCATTTAAAAATTTACCACACCCAATAGCTTTGAAACAAAACGTCAACCAGTACATGTATGTTTCAGAAATTGCTGCATATGTTTCCTTAAAAACTGATGTTCACTAACGGACATGACAACTTTTAAATATACCTACCTATCCATGTAGATTTCCATTGTAACGTTCACGGGTGATGGATGCGAAAGAAAAAGGCAGAAAAATTCAATTCTGTTAGTCATAAGCTAAATTCAATTAAAACAGGAAAAGTGTTCGCTCCCTAATCAATTTAGCGCCCCTCTAGTGTATAATTATTAATGACTTAGCATGAAGCCCTGATTTCCATTTGGGATTCAGATTAAATCTCCGCCGTCAAAACGAGAAATAAAATCGATGTTTGACCCAAAATAACCAAAACGTGAATGATTCGAATATACTTCTTTTTTTTCCCTGGCAAACGTTTACCAACAGTAACCCAACCAAACTTCGGCTATGGGCGTATGATATATAGTCAAAGGGATGAACAATAGATTAATATTTGATTGGATTAGTGGGTATTTATATATGTGATCGAAACTTACATTGATTCATATATGAATGGTGTTATAATTTCAGTGAGGAATGGAATGTTTGTTCGAAATAATTCTCGCTTACTATCGACTGTAGTTCTGTACCTTGGAAGAAAAAGGGCCGATGTCCAATTTCGCTGTTTCGAAAAACAAGAGGGCAAAGATTTTCAGTACAGAAACAGAAACCTTGAGGTCAGCTAGAGGTAAGGGTTCTGTGTTAAGTGGTTTCAAATCTGTAGTCGTTATTGTTAAACCTACATCTCGATTTCTAACACTTCCTCTCCTCAAGTCTATCTTCTTGGCATTTTCATTACCCACTGAATTTTCATAAAACATTTGAAATTTATCTTTCTGTCAGAATTTCATCCATTTGATACTCATCCAGGAAATAATGTGTCCATCTTCATTTTTTTTTCGATGAACAAGTTTTCCACTTAGCAAACTACTGAAATTCAAGAAATCCGTTTGTGTCATCTCTACGACTCGCAAGGGAGGTGTTCTCCGTATATTTCCAATAAAATTTGTCCAGTCATGAGGAACTTCTATTGCAGAATTCGTTTTCTTCTTGGCAGACTCGATAGTTGCGTGAATAGTATCCGTCTCCATGTGAGAATGCCCTGGTTCCATGAAAATATGATTGATTTCTTGAAGGTGTCAACCATGCATGACTTTTCAATTCACTCATGAGGACACAAAACATTGTGCACATGTAAATGTTTCTGTTTTGCCCTGAACAACAATCACTATACTAATTAAGAAATCCGTACGGTATCAGGCAATGCTAAAACAAAGGACCCCGCACACCTTATATGGGAAAATGGCTCTCCGTCAAATTTCTTGAATTTTTGATATGTTGTAGAATTGATCATTCCGATGAAATGTTTCAACGGGCGCAACACGATCCTATGACTAGTTTTCGAGATACAGGGTGTTGAATATGAGAAACATTCACTTTTCATCACTCTGTATCTGCCAAGTTACGATTTAGTTCGGATTTATCTTTTGTGGGATCATCATCACATCCGTGTATGATGAATTCATGAGAAATTCATTTCCAAATCTTTTCGTAGCACAGGGCGATTTCACTTGAAAACAATGCTATTTTGAGACTTTCATAATTTAGTTGTTTTATAAAGAGAAAATGCGAGAAAAGGTAGAATTATCACATAATATTATAAATTCATTTCATCTAGCATCACAGTTGATACAATTCATACAAGGTGATTCACAAATATGGAAACAAAACGAATTTTGGTTTTTGGGACACCTTGTAGCGATAAACCAAACTAAAATGACAAAATTGACTTGAAGAATGTTAAATGATATGTTTCATCGTATACAGAGTCGAATGATATGAATTAAAAAAAAATTTAAAAAATTAGTTTTGCTTTAATAAATAAAAACATTGATTTTTTAAATCACCCTATATCTCATAAGGGAGTCCGAAAAGATAGCGATATTTTTTCACCGGAGAACTCGAAATACTTTCATTCATATCGTACAAAATTTTCATCAAATTCCTATGACAGGTTTTTTATATACAAGGCGAACAATTTGTAAAAAAGTCCATATATTTCACTATTTTACGCTAATAAATGACCACTCTACCTATCCATTGAAGTCTCCTGATGTGATTCAGAAGATACTTATTTGATATTTATTCAAAACGTAAAGTAAGGAATTCAGTGAAGTGAAATCAACATTATTTCAACTCATAACAACTTGTACGGCCTTGCCAGATGGCACACATAACATGTATCCCATGGCTATTGGGAATTCAAGATAAGGGATACTCCCTCTGGTGTCGGGTTTTGAATCTATACTTACGTGAAAATGAGGTTGACTATGATTTTGACATTTTGAGCATTTCTACAACAATAGCACAGAGCAACCATAAAGCTGTCCTGATTAGTGGGAAACCACGAAACAGCTGTCGACAGATGATGGTGGCTCTCGGAATCAAAACATAAATCACTCTATTATTTACTTTATATATATATATATATATATATATATATATATATATATATATATATATATACATAAATTGATAGAAGTTCAACGGGATGTGATATATCTTTCGGATATTGGGTTGGCACGAGCATGTGCATGACAATACAACAAGGAAAATACATGATGGATAACTGAATTTTTCCCTAATCAAAAAACATTATCAAATACGAATTAGAAGGAGATTCTTACCAATAACCAATAAAATTAAACTATTTCTGGATCGATATCCATGTCCTCTGGAAGCATTCTATTTGCAGCATCTCCTATGGAATCTAAAAGACGATTGGATGGAAAATGTATGTTTTCTTGATATCTAGCGTACCCCAAAAACCATGTCACGCAAGCAACATGCGCACAAGTTCCTAAAGTCCTAGCACCGGACTTACAAGTAAAATAATACCCCGTAATGGGGAGAGCAGGATCTTCTAGATGTTCGTCACCTCTTTCAGTGAAAACAACCCAAAGCATGTGTTTAGCAGCATTCCTGAACCGAGAAAATATTCTGAATCTTAGGAAATTGGGTTCCCCATGTAACTCATCGACTTCTAAAATGTTGTCCACTTCACCATCTCTACGAGTTGTATCTTGGATATATGACGCAGCCAAGTGTAAATGATATGTTCCAGTAAATAATTTTAAATATTCAATATCAAGGCGAGGAAACGATTGTATATGATATTGATTTAAACGAATCCATCGACCATTCCTAGTTCGGAGGTTTTCAGCTTCAACTCGTGCCTGAACAATGTTGACATCATCGGAATCAACCAACATTTGTGTGGCCGTATCCAACGTTCCAGGCATATTTATCAATGGATGGAATTTATTTATAAGAGCACCAGCAATCAGGTAATAGTCATGTAGCTTCGCAGCATGTATTGCTGTTATGGGTTGACGAAAAAATTTGAAAATTTACTTAAAATGTCCATTTCTAGCTTCAACAATCCATCTAGTAGTGGTTATTAAACGTGCCTGATTGGCTTCATTTGTCGTTAATTGCCTTTGATTCGGCGGTAGAAATGGTGGCATATAGTAATGCAAGCCAAGTTCTTGTAGACTATTGATTGAATCTCTATAGCCTCTATCGACTATCACAATATCTCCTTCTTGAAACCATGTTTTCATTGCATTCAAATCAACTTGTAGTTCGTGATTTAGAACACTTGCATCATTATTCCTAGCATCTGCGAAGTACGGCCCGTTGATTACTAAGATATATCCATCGGGGGCAACTATGATCTCTGGTTTGACCAAGTGTTCATTCTTGTGGAAACAGTATGATTGCCTCATTACCCGGAAGTTACTGCTCTTTTCTATTTTATTGTAGGTACAATCTATATAAACTATTGCTTTGGGAATATCTGGTGTGGGATTGTACAGTTGATTCGTATAAGGGGATACATGACTGTTAATATAATTTTCCCTTGTTATTGAAATAAATCCAATATTGTTCTGTACGAACCTTTGTAAAAGAGATAATCTCACATTAGAAATAATGAAGCTTGCTGTTTGTCGAGAAGGATAACTGAACAATATTTTCAAAATCTCATCTGAAACTCCATGTTTCATTTTGATCAAAAATGTCAGCAAATGTTTTCTTTCGACATTTCTTCTCTTGCCACCTTGTTCAACAATATCACAAAATTCTAGTAATTGTCGAAAATGATTTTTTGAGATTGATGTCAGATACTTAAATGCGTCTTCAGTGAAACAATTGATATCCTCCCAGTTACGGAGTGGCCTGTTTCTATTAGCAAATGTCCTCATTCTTTGAAGAAATTGTTGAAGATTGGAAATTATGTATGGTTTATTCACAAAATTCAAACCTCCATGCAAGTAATTTGGAAGGAAACCTTGATGATCAAGATGGTGACCACAAATTCTCAAGAAATCTGGGACATAGATATCAGAAGCAACAAAAATATCTACTCTACATTCTAAAGAAAGTCTTTGAATATTTTGACGAGCATTACAAATAATGCACGCACGACTTGATACGCGGGACAACACATTGAGACGAAGGCAATTCGGGTTATTTTCCATAGCAATAATGTAATTCATTACTGTGTTATTACAATTGAAACATATTTTTGTATCATCCTGAATATCAATAGGTGGATTTCCCGCAGTTTGTCTTCGATATGTTGCAATTTGCAAAACATCAATATTATCTCCTCTATTCAATCGCATTGAGAGTCTAGGAATAACATTTCGGTCACAAACATAACAACTCACTCTATTTGCGAAGGCCATATTGTTCAGCAAAGTTCAACAAACACTGAAAATCACATAAACTTGAACAGTAAAAAAGAAACTTCAATTAGTCCAATAACCCAAAAAGAATTCTCGGGCTTTATGACAACAAGAAAACGACTATTGACATAAGAATTTTGTTGATTTTATCCTCTTTGAATTGTTCTCCATGCCTACTACGAAATAAGAGGAATATATTAATAAGTAGGTATTTGAAGATGATTCAGATGATGTTTCAAATACAAGAAAAAGAAAGAGAAACGTTCTCTGAAAGGGGGTATATACTATATACAAACATATATACGATTCGAAGATACAAGAACATAATTGAAACATAAAACGTTAATTTGGTGTAAAAATATGCCGAGAATTTGATTTAATATATATCTATATAAGCCGATAGAAATAATTACATACAAATTATGATTTTTTTCTGATTTATCCTATGTGGTATTTTCGTTATGTGACAAATTCATGAGATATTCATGTCCAAATCTTTTTGTAGTACTGGGCGATTTCCTTTGAAAATAATGCTATTTTGAGACTTTCACTATTTTATTGTTTTATAGATTGAAAATTCGAAAAAACGAACTTCTGCGGATGTAATAAGTATAATATAACTTCTGAGAAACACTAAGCATGTAAAAATAACTTATCCATTGAATCGCCTACTAGACGATGCTGATGCAGATAATAATTCGAGTTATGGCTTTTTTTCGAGGGATACGGTACTCTATTGTAATAACTGTTCACTATTTAATTGAAATAATTTTATTTCGAGTAAAAGCGGCCGGACGAGGAAGAACTACAGCAAACCCGCCGAAAACTGGAGTGAAAATACATTTTTCGCCTTGTATATGAAAAACCGGTCATAGGATTCCGCTGAAGATTTTGTACAATATGGATGAAAGTATTTCGAGTTCTCCCATGAAAAAATATCGCTATCTTTTCGGACTCCCTTATGAGATATAGGGTGATTTATAAAATCAAGGTTTTTATTTATTAAAGTATAACTAATTTTTCAAATTGATATCATTCGACTCTGTATACGATGGAACATATCATTTAACATTCTTCAAGTGAATTTTGTCATTTTAGGTTGGTTTATTACTACAAGGTGTCCCAAAAAACAAAATTCGTTATGTTTCCATATTTGTGAATCACCTTGTATGAATTGTATCAACTGTGATGCTAGATGAAATGAATTTATAATATTATGTGATAATTCTACCTTTTCTCGCATTTTCTCTTTATAAAACAACTAAATTATGAAAGTCTCAAAATAGCATTGTTTTCAAGTGAAATCGCCCTGTACTTCGAAAAGATTTGGAAATGAATTTCTCATGAATTCATCATACACGGATGTGATGATGATCCCACAAAAGATAAATCCGAACTAAATCGTAACTTGGCAGATACAGAGTGATGAAAAGTGAATGTTTCTCATATTCAACACCCTGTATCTCGAAAACTAGTCATAGGATCGTGTTGCGCCCGTTGAAACATTTCATCGGAATGATTAATTCTACAACATATCAAAAATTCAAGAAATTTGACGGAGAGCCATTTTCCCATATATGGTGTGCGGGGTCCTTTCCTTATGCACGATAAGTAAGTCAAATTAACAAATACTCACACATTGAACTCGAGTCAACGGATAGAGCTGTGAAGTATTGGGTGCAAAATCACTCTCGTTCACCTGTGACGGGCTGCGAGACACTAGCATGCTTTTCTCATTTCCTATAAGAATATCATCATTTCTACACTAATTTTTCCGATTCAGCATTCAATTTATTACTCACTATCTTCTGTAGCCTGTTTGCACATTTCTAAAATATTCAAAGTTCGTTTACCCATTTTTATGGTTTTATTTCTGTCACGCACTGTCACTACTTTCTGTCGCATTCAACGGGAAAGAATGTGGTTAGATGGCCCGTCAACCGTACGATAACGAAGGGCTAGTAGGGCCAATGTCCATACTCACAGGAATTTCATTTCACAACCAATGTAACAATAATGGCCAATGTCAAACATTGGCCCTTATTCTATTACGCAGGAATGGACATCAACCTTCAGTATTAAATAATTTCTGCTCATTGGAGATACCTAGGACTTTGGCCATTTTTTTATGTGAAAATTGAAATATTATAAGTATATTGGGCCAAATAACTCAATTCGGCACAATGTGGACATTGGCCCTTTTTCTTCCAAGGTACAGAGTTATCCAAGTTTACAAGTACAAGATTGATAGGATTGATTATTGTTAGCAAGTTATTTCAACAAAAACATACCTTAAATCATTAATAATAAAAGGTTTGAATTGAATTATTTTTCAAATATACATTTTATTACTATTATTATTCATGAGCGATAAAGAATTGTTAGGGAAGTCAGGTGGTGTCGACATCAGGGCCCGTATTCTTGACGGCGATGGAGTAGAACAATTGATTTTCTGTTTCAAATGTGTATGTTTGTCTCTTTTATTTGTTTCCAAATTCAAGGCGAACGATTCAAGTATAAAGACCCAGAGGTGTTGCAAAGAAAACACCTGTTGAAAGTCAAGTTTCACGATGAATTATGGGGTTCAATCATAAATGAATAACTTGAAGTAAGATTTATTTTTGACACTGTATATTGAATGTCAAAGCAAGTTAGAATTTGGATTAATTCCAAACTCACATATGTGATGCAATAACTACTTTCTATATATTTATACAAAGTGGAAAATTTGAGGCATACATCTGTCAGAAAACAACTAATTTCCTTTATGACCAGACATTCATCGAACAAAGTGATATATCTAATATGTAACAGTAATCATTCAACGTAAGGTGTAAGGTTACTGCAATGTCTCTGCAACTACTGAAATTGCTGGATACTGAAGTTGCGTATAGATATTTTACGTAATGTAATAATGCAGAAATATTCTTGTAAGCATGAAATGTAATAATAAAATTGTATATCACCTTACATGTTACAACTATATATTACTATAACATCAAACATTACATTGGTTTTGAGAGTAACATTTCTGATAAGTTTCATTACTATATTTTCAATATTTCATTAATAGATTGGTCATGGTGCTTCAAATGTACATGGTATTATACTATTTCACTCATCTTAAAATTCTCACATAATCTGACCAATCGCAAACCAAAGACAACTCGTGTTATCGCGATAACACCAGCTGTCTTTCAGTTCTGATTGGAGGATCAGCTTCGATATTTTCAACGACGTAACCATGGCAACACAAAGTTTGGCAGTTCTATCAATATTAATTGTACCTGATGTCAAAATGAGTCGCGTCACTACAAATTCAAATGAAATTATGAAACGAATCATTATAATATTGACCATTTTAATAATTTGTTTATGACTGTTATACATTGTTCGTATTTATATTAATGAAGAAACTTTATTCGTGAAATAGTCTAATAAAATTCAACTCGTGATTGAATTTATCTCATAAGTCTGCCTTTTATTTCTGAACTCAACTGAATTGTTTTGAGAAAACTCCACGAGTCCGCAGGACGAGTGGTGTTTCAATTGGATTCAATTCAATTGGAAGTTCACAATACACAGTTGCCAGCTAATGTGTTGCTGTGCGTAAACATTGGATGGAGAAATACATGCTGAAATGTAATATATACATACTCCTTTTAGTACTATAACTTGAATCAACAAGTAATTTCAAATTTCAATGGAAAAACTGGGTAAATGTCCTCCATTTATCTTTTATTTTACAGTGCGCATGTAATTCAATGATTTATTACATGTAATTTCCGTTGGTTTACATGATGACTGTAGAAAAAAGTATTAACTAGTAATACGATGTATTGTTACACCGGAATAACACCAATTTACAAAATATTACAGGTATTGTGTTAATTCTCCTTTGTTTAAATGTAATTTTTCATGACGCCTCATCCAAATTCGCTAATTCTCATTTCTTTTTGAATGTTGGTAGGGTGAACTTCGTTTGGCGTCTAGGACGGATAGGTCACTGAACAAAAAGAATGAGCAATATTTTGAGTGACTAGTGAGTGAGTGCCATATTTGTCTTCAGGTGAGTAAAAACTCATTTGAAATGATAGCCACTTGAAAACGAATCGAAACTTTCGTTGTCGCAGACACAACTGATATAATTTTGAGTACTTATTCGACATTCAAATCTCATGTGGATCGATATCACCTCAATTCGATTTATTTTCGGAATCGTACTAGAAGGTGTGTTGGTACTGTGATAGGTATACAATTTATTTTTTGCAGGTCCGGAATCAATCTTTCAGCTGAAAATGGAAAAAGAAATTCTCTTCTAGCTACTGTAAAATATTCCTGGAAGCCTTCATTGCCATGTTTGGTCTGTATTTAATATTCAACCTTCAGTACTGAAAATAATTGTTTATAATTACTTTTAGTATTTTTTTGTAGTGCTTTTGATTATGAAAGATATAAAAATACTATTCAATACATTTTGTGGTTTGTTAACGACTTTCATAAAAACACATACATTATTGATTCCCTTAAGAAATTATTTTGATGTCGCTAACATTCTTTCCTGAACCCTTGATTACATAATGAATTAATTACTGAATTACCTTATACGTTTCATCCCATCAGTACAAAACGGTGGCACCTGGATTATTATTGAGAACTAAAATTTTTATCCAAAAATACTTAATATATAAAATAAATAAATAATTTTGCACTAATACCATGTGAAAATATTTACATGAAACATGTGATAATTTGAAATACATCTGTGATTAAAGTGGAAAGCACGCACGAAAGTTTAAGTGATCATCGAAGAATATATCGTCGGGTGACAGGAAGAACTCACTATTTGAACAATTGAGATAATTGTAGATTTTTTACTGTTTTAAAACATAAATCCATTTGAAAAGCAATTCGTAGCCAAATCGAACATAATGATGAAACATATTTTACTTAAACATCTGAGTATTAAAGTTTTTTTATATACATTTTTTAAAATTAGAAGTTATTGAAGAAAATGTACTTAGTGAGTTTTTCCTGTCACCCGACGATACGGAAATTCACATTTAAGGTATGTAAAAATGCATGTCCAACCAAGTGGATTTATTACAAAAACTAGATTTTCCTCACAAATACTTGAATACATATCCACTTGACTATAATGGTAAAAATACCTAAACAAACATGTAGAAATCGCCATTAAATCTGGAATAACTGAGAAAGTTACTTCAATATATAAGTGAAAATTAATGAAATATATTGGACATTCACATTTAAAATAAAGTTATGACTTTACATTATATTACAGAGGTACGTAATTTTAGATGTATATGCATGGCAACGTATTACCTATATGGGATCATGTAATCTCATGGATTTGTTTTTACAGTGCAATTCGATGATTCAATTCTCGCTGGTGTTTTGACAAATGTAGGCCTCAGAATCGTCCTAGTCGCACTCGTATCTAGTAGCATAGTGCGAGGCTCGTTGTTAATGAGACCGTCTACGAAGACTCCTTTGTCTGGTCTTTGAAGGACAGCGACATATGCGTTGTTAACTGGGGCTTGTTGCTACGCACGTGCCCAAGTTTTCTACAGTTTTAGCATCATATCAGTCTTCTCTCAGGCATAACTTCCTTCATTTTTGCATGATAGCTTTCGTGTTAGCAGGCCTCTGTAAATCTTCTCCAGCCATTCGGATGTGGTTCTGGCTTTTGCATTATTGTTACGCATCCTCAAATTCCAAAGCGCGTGTCAGTGCGTCTACGAAATCAATTGGACGTGCTAATCTGAATGCTTGCCTGATTTCTTGGTCGCAAAGTCCATCCAAGAATGCATAAATCGCTAATCGCCCCATTACGTTATTCGGTTTGGCTGGGTATGCAAGGCGAACTAAGCGTGCAATATCAGCTTCGAATTCCTGTAAGGATTCGCTCTTTTTCTGGCTTCGAGTCTTCACTTGTAAATGGTATACGCATTCCAGGTGAATCTGACCATACCGTAATTCCAGATGTTTCACCTGCTTATCATAGACCTCTAGTTCTTGCGCAGTGAGGGTTTGTAGAATATTCGCCCAGTATGCCATTATTAGTGCAACAGCTTTTTCTCCAGATTTCCATCGATTTGCTTCGGTCGCAGTATCAAACTGTCGGTGGTAATTTTCCCAAGGAGTTTCTCCATCGAACTGGGGCGGTTTCACGTAAAACTTCCGTATTTCAGAATTTGGCACCTTCGTTTCTTCCATATTGTCCTTCAGTTTCTTTTTGACCAAGATATCAATCAGTCTATTTATTTCACACAAAAAGTTTTCAGTTTATTGTCCCGCGACTCGCAAAACTGTCCACTTTGCAAACACATATATTTTCAACGGGTTACTAGTCTATCAGGCGCGGTAAATGTCTATCAGTTTTTAACACGGCGAACACTTATTTATTTTAAACATCCGACTTATGACACCAAATGTAGTTAAAATGCACTAGAGAATATACAAAAATTTGGTTTTCTATTTTTTCCTGGCATAACTATTGTATTGGCTGGTATGAACAGGTAATTCGATGCTAGTAATTTTCACCCATCTGTTTAATGAATAAATCTTATATCAAAATAAACGCCATTTCATTACGATCACGGTGACATAATTTTCTGCGAAAAAACTGGTTCGAGTGACGGTTAGCGAGCTCAAAGAACGAAATTTTTGTGCGAATGAAAATGTGCGATAAAAAGGCCCGAGCGAACTATCTCGTATGATGGATGTAATATGCATTAATGACGATATATTGAAATCAAAATCACCAAAAAAGTATTTTTGTGTGACCCGGACCACTATGTAATTGATTTTATTGAAACTTTAAAAAATTGTGAATTTCTTGGTTATCATACCTCGTGTTATAAAACAGGATTTATTGGGGACCAAACGCCTTTCAGAATACACGACCATATCAGTTTAAGAGCATTTTTTCAAATATATCTATATGTTTATGTTATGTTATAATAACCCATTTGCACACAATGTTATTTTTCTATTTGAAATCTTGACTGCAATATTTATTTTTATGTAGTCTCCTGATACAGAACACGAATATTTTTCAAGATGAGTACCTACTCACTATCATGTATTTATTTGTACACTGTAATATCATACATATCGCACGGAATCTTTCGCTCGAACCTCTTTGTGGCAGCAAATTTCGCTTTTCAAAGCTTGCCAACCGTCATTCAAACCAGGTTTTGGCGTTAATATCTGCCATTTCGATAGTTATGCCAGGAAAAAATAAACAACCCATCGTTTTTATATTCTTAAGGCTTTTATATTTTCGATTGGTATAAAATTTATTAGTTAAACAAATGAGTATTGTAAAATTCATAATATGATATATTGTTAGGACTATAATACAAATATTTTAATGGTGATAAGAATACTAGTATAGTAGTCATTACCATAAATGGTTAAAATATATTTTATTCAAACTTCTCCATATTGTATTGCTGTCACATATAGTACTAGACATTTTTGTAAAAATTACCATATTTCTGGTAATAACCACCATACATTTCTCTCAGTGTAGTCTGGACAGAAGTTTTTTAGCCATCCCACTTGCGATAAATTCTTCAACATACTAAATTCGATATAAAATACTTTTCATCCATCAAAGAGATGGGTGGAGGTAAGTAGTTTCCAATTCGGATCTTAGACTAAGGGCCAGTTTATCAATGTCGTGTTAGCGTACTTTGACTCCCGGTTGAATTTGCCTAGTGGTTAGAATGAATAAGTATGACATTTGCTAAATGAAGGAATCAACCCACATTTCAACCATGAGTTAAATTCAGCTCGAAGTAAAGTGCATTGAAAAACCTAATTACTGTTCTTCCTTAAAATAGGTATGCATTACTTTCTACGTTTGATATGACTATATACATATGTAATCTTACATCTACAGACCTAGTTGGGAATAGCGAATGTGTATGACTTCGATGATAATGATTCTTATACAGTCTATATTACTGTGGCTTTTTCTACTGCGAATAGTGCGAGTGTCATATTTTTCAGACTGTTCGACTTGTCTCGAATCTTTTATCTATCTGTTGAAACTATGGTAGATACCTATACCCTCAACACCATGTATACATATTTTTTGCAAGTCCTACGAATTATTTATATCTCAAAATACGGAAACAGAAAAATCTTTCGGATCGGAAATTCACACGAATAAGGTGACAACCATGACATAAACAGCCATCATCATGCTCTGATCTACCGCTGTTCTGAATGACCAGAAAATGTTCCGTGAGCTACAACATCTAAAGATAATGAATGAATACATTGGTTATCCAACATTGGTCAATATTTTCTGGACCATTTGAAGTCACGACGCCCGCAGCGTTAACTAGTGTTCCTTATCTGAAGACATTAATCCATTACTCGGGAATGTGCACGAAGTTCTGGTTTTCTGTTTCCTGGTTAAAATGCACAAGCACGTACTCTACTCAAAGAGACCGGAACACTTGTGAGAGGACCAAATATCAGATGGAAAGTACATGTGGGAGAAATCGTGAGTCGTATTTGAAAATAAAATCTAGGACACTCTGGAAACAAAGATGTGTTGAAATGCTGCCTTTGAGTGGAATTTTATGCAGATTGATAGTGAAAGCTTCATATCTCAATTAAAATTATTATATTTTTTAAATAACTCCGACTTGGGATCGAAGACTTTTCTAAATTTTGCCAGAAGCAACGTACTACAAAACATTGGAATGCGATGTATTGAATCCTGGAGACAAAACAAACTGACTAAACTTATCTAATTAGCACAGGAAAGAACAATGAGTTTGAAATAACTATTATTGGTATCACAGTAAACCTTCTGGCTGGAATGCCACTTTATTGTACCAGTGGTAACAATAAAGTTGCGTGAACACAGATAATCAATCTAACGATGAGCGGAACATGGGAGAAAATAAATTAAGTCATATTGACTATTGCCAAGCCCCCGCCCAATGAATTACAAACAGCAAATTTCAATAATATTACGCCCTTGACGATTTTCGGGAGTAATTACACAAGTGCTTCAAAATTACCGATAATTTTCCATGAAAGCATCTTGTCTAAAAACTGCATGAGTTTATTTTCATATTTTGTCGAAAGAGCCCGACTCCGAAGGAGGAGGGCTCTTTCGACAAAATATGAAAATGCAGTTTTTTTACTGACAACATGCTTGAATGGAACATTATCAGGTTTGGTTTGATTCATGAGTGTAATTCGGTAGAATATTTCCGGAGTCCATATATATTGATTTGTAACATTGTATTTTTTGGTTTGCTCTTGGTGATTTTTTCTTGAATTACAGTTATCGAAACGACGTTTAAAATTCAGTATTTATGCCAGTCAAGATGACAAATGTAGATTTTAACAATCGTTACTATAGATATACGGACCTAGCGGGTAATTTTCGATACCTACCGGGTAATATTCCTGCGATATTGCCATATAACGAATAACAACAGTACACTTGACAACATTATATTTTTTACATACTGGCATATCATAATGACACCGTTATGTCATTGTACTTACTTCAGTGAGGTTATAGTCCTAGAGTTCCATGATAAAGTTAAAAAAGACTGAACTTTTCAAGAAAAAATGCAAGTACTAAACATCAAACAATTTGATTTAAAATACAAAAGTTCATCGTCCAAATTGGAAGGTGAACTTTCATCAGAAACACATCTCGAATAGGTAATATTCTTCCATGTATTGACAACTTGCAACCGATGCCTTCTCCGTCATCTTCATGCACTTTTTCCCAGACGGCACAATCATATTGCATGAATATCCTAGGCATATTCCACCGGTATATTGGCATATTCTAGGGATATGCCATATCCTCCAAAACATGTGCAATGCATATTCCATGTATATTCAAGGTCACCATGCCAGGAATATTCCATACATCTTCCACCGGCATATTGGCATATGCCAGGAATATTCCATATCCTCCAAAACATGTGATACGCATATTCCAGGAATATCCTAAAACACATTCATGGCACATGCTATATATATGTTTTCTTACCAAAAAATTATGACCGAAATATATTTTGTATGCTTCTTGAAGATGAATGCAGAACATATCCAGGGTGTCTAGTTTATATATGGAATAAACTACCCTTGATATATTAAATATGAGGTCCAATGTTGAATAAGAATAAAAAATTAAATACAGAAAAAAGTATTTGTTGCAAAAACGACAAAAACAACATACATATGTATTCTGATACACTCTCTTGGCAATTACCTATCAAGACCTTTGGAAATTCAGTTCACTAACACAAATTACTCAAATCGGTCTCATTGCACTTTTCAGTTCTTCAGGATCTTTCTTTGTTTCTCTTGATCCTAAAAAAACAATTGGAAGAAAATAAGCCTCATTGTACAATAATTTACTTACAGTGTCCTATTGCAACTCTCAGTAGCTTAAAGCAGGAAAATAGCATGTTTTTCTTCAACATCTCAGTAAATTGCTATGCGAGTGGGATTTCTTACATACCCCTAAAAATACCATCAATATATTATCGAAAAGAATTGATGAATTATATTTATTTTGATAATTAAGCATATGTATTGATATTTGCAACATTTTTTAATAGAAGCGATATTTTATAAAGGGGGAATACTTGAAAATGATGTAAGTAAATACATAATATTTGACATTAAAATATTGTAAAAACACTATGGTAAGGTTAGCCTAAAATTTAATTAAATTGAAATAATGACCAAGCCTTTAATTCTTATATACAATTACGATTACATAAAGGAATGCAGATTATGGAAATACCGAAAAAATTATTAAATATTCGAGAACAGTTGGTCAACATTGAGAAAAAACGTTTTTTTCAATATGTTATATCGAGAATGTGGGTTGGTAAAATTGTCAAAAAAATAAGATTGATTATTTTGAGGTGCCTCGGCCAGCTCCGGGTTCGACCGCATTCTCGCCGCCCAGAGTATCTCCATTTTACAAAGAGTAATCTGCTTATGATAGGGAAAATACCAACAAACTATGTCTATAAACTAGCCTACTCCTAGCAAGCCCTAAAGTCCCTAACCGAACTTACCAAGTAGCTGAAAAAGAATCAGATTAGTAAATAGCTAACAAAAATCTAATAAAATAAAATAATATATTTTAATGCGCCTAACCAGGGAGTTTACCCGTGTCTCTCCCAGGAGAGAAATTGCGCTTTACCGCCCCGTCTCACCTTAGTGCAATGGCTTGTCTTATAACGGAAGACTCACCCCAGTGATCCGGTAGGCGTGCCCTGGCATGGATTCCGGGACCACGCAATCCAATCCAGGCAATACGGAGCCGCTGCTTCCACCGGCGGTGGAGGCCAGGCTAAGCTGAAAGAGAAAGTATGAAATTAGTAAATTCAAAAATATCAAAAATACGAATTCTTTTATAGTGGGCTCGCACTGAGTCCCAAAATTTAACACTTTATTCTAGTTCTGAAAAGAACAAAAGTGTTCCAGCAATCATGCGATCAAACGAATTCTTTTTGGAGGGATGTTTGGTTTTCTTGATATCCCTCCAAGAAACACAAGTTACTCTAGCAGAAAAATGTTGGCCGAAGATCTTCTTTCTTGAGCCTGGACACCTTCTGGAATCTTCTTTCTTCTCGAAAACCCAATATTCCAATATTCGGACTTCTCGAACTTTCTCTCTCAAACTTTCAATTTTCACCTTCGTCGAAGGACTTTTCTGGAATCCAAATTCTCCAATATCTCAATAACTTTCGCAGAAAATATCTTCTATAACTTTCTGGAACTCTGGTATGATAATATTTCAATACTTTGAAAATTTCAGAAATACTAATATTTCACTATACTTTTCAATACTTTTCAATACTTTTCACTCAGCTAAGTATACGTAGCTTTTGCTCTGCTTAAACGTAGTGAGCCGGAACACTGTGTCGAGACGCGAAAAGCGCTTTATATTTATAGTTGCGGTCCGGAGGGCGTGGCCTGGCTTCAGCCAATCGCGCTCTCGAACGCCGAACAAAACTCGAGCGAGAAATTTCTCTGCTCATTTCTCGTCGAGAATTTCTCTACGATTACTAAATTCGATTCCTTCTGAATCTTATCATTATAAATTTTTGTCCGATATTGGGTTTTCATGACACTCCCCCCCTTCGAAAGATCGCTAACATTTCTTCTGGTAGTGGGATGCCAACCATTTTTGCTGCCGGGGCAACGTGCGCCTCGGGAAGGATTTATTTTTCTTTCTCTTTATTAATCTTTTCAAACCACATATACAGATTTTTCATGAGCAATGCCCCTATACCCTACCGGGTGTACAATATTGTGGCCCTAGCCTACTTTGTACAACTCTAACCTAACTACCTGTGCTAGCTAGAACGAGCTAACTTATTCTAAGGAGCTAAGTTTCACAATGAACTTATACTACAAGGGTATTTACAAGTAACACCTTCAAGACAAAGTAATGTCCGGTGTTCCACGGGCCTACCTTAAAAACTAAATAAGGGTATATTTACAATTCTCAGGGACTAATGGTCCTCTCCTAGAGCTGGAGTGGGACGTGGATCTAGGTGGTCTTGGTCACTTCTAGGATCCGGGGCTGGTCGGAGATCATCTGCGGTAATGTTTTGCTCGTAGCCTCCTTTGAGGACCACATAGCAATTGGGGCCGATTTGACGTTCGACCTGGAATGGGCCGACCCAGGTCTGGCCAAAGTTTTTCCGTCGCGGACCAAAATTCCGGCACAAAACCCATTGACCTGGCAGAAATGATACGGGTTGCTCGTCTTCCTGATTTGGGAAGTGCTTACTTCTATATGTAGAAGAAGAAGCGGCTGCTTCTGCAACGCGCTCTGCACGGTTTTCATTGAGTCTCTTCCTCTTTCGCTGTGAAGGAGTAACCCATTCACCTGGCTGGGGTATTTCACAACCTAACAGCAGCATGCTTGGTGACATTCCTGTTGTGGCATTGTGTCGAGTCCTTAGGTTGAATAAAATACTAGGAACCTGCTCTTCCCAAAGGGTTTCCTCCTTGTTAAGCAAAGCAGCTCGTAGCATCTTTTTGATTTCCTGCACTCGTCTTTCTATTGGATTCGCCTGTTGGTGATAGATAGGTGACCACTTAATTTCGATGTGATAATGCTCTGTGAATTGCTCAAAGATTCTGCCCTTGAATTGGGCCGCACTATCTGAAATTATCATCCTTGGGTAACCCCATCTTCCAAAGACATCCTCCTGTAGAAATTTAACTACGGCTTCGGCGTCAGCTCTCTGTACAACTTTAGCTTCAACCCATTTGCTAAAACAATCTGTGGCTAATAATATGTACCGGTTCCCGTTCCGAAATGCGGGATATGGACCCATGGCATCAATTGAAACAATTTCCCATGGTCTCTCCGGACAATTTGGCCGTTGAATCGATTCCTGCTGTGGGGCAGCACTTTTAGTTGTTGCACAAGTGAGGCACCTTTTTACATAGTCATTTACACGGGATTTGAGGGGAGAAAGCTGAAAATGCTTGGAGATCTGCCGATACGGATCTAAGATCCGTTAGAGGGGATGCGATCTCCGCAAAATGTGGGATATATTCGCGTAGCCAACTGGCTGTTCCGAGAAACGCTCTCAGCTGTTTCAGGGATTTGGGCGTTGTGAAATTGACAGTGTTCAATATATGAGCCTCTTGTGGCCTATTTCCTTTTGCGGAAACAATTCTTCCTAAGTAGTGTAGCTCGCTAGAGGTAAAATGGCATTTCTGCGGGGAGAGCCATAATCCATGTGTCCTGAGGCGTTCCAGTATCCTTCTTAAATGCACATAATGTTCCTCGATATCGCGGGAGTACACAATTATATCATCCAGATATACTTTACAAAATACATCTGTGTTTCCGACAAGTACCGAGGACATGAGCTTTTGGAATACAGCTGGGCCATTCTTCAGGCCAAAGCTGAGGACCTTGAATTGGTATACTTGGCCATCAGGAGCACCGAATGACGTATACTTCTGTGATTGTGGGGTTAAGGGAGCTTGCCAAAACCCGTTTCTCAAGTCTAGTGTTGTGAATATTTTGGCTTGCCCCATTTCTCTAACTGTCTCCTGAATAGGAGGTAAGTTTGGAGCTTCTGAAACAATCAGTTTATTAATCTCCCTGTAGTCTACGCAAAATCTTAGTTTTCCGTCCTTCTTCGGGACGAGTACTACAGGGGAGCAGTATGGGGAGTCGCTTGGCACTATCACGCCAGCCTCCGAAAGTTTTCTAATTTCTTCGTGAACTATTTGCTTACGGCTTTCAGACATTTTGTCATATCGGAATCGCCTGAACGGACGTTCTTCCTTAACCTTTATATCATGTAGTACAGCTCTCGTTATGGGCTGTCTAATTGTCTCTTCAAAGACATCAGGAAAGTCAGCGAATTCTGCAAGTTGAATTCCAGCAATTGCCCTTTCTGAAACCGGACTCCAAAACACGGTTTGTCTAGTCTGACTTCCCAGATAGACACATTTCCTTTTAACGTCTAGGATTGCCTCGTTCTCGTCCAAAAATGGGACTCCTAGAATAATGGACTCATTAAGGTCGGATAAAACGGTAGCCGTTATAAGAAACTCCTGTCCTTCAATGTTTAATAATATTTCCTTCTGTCCTAGGCTGTAGGAAGTACTGTCTTTACAACCGAGACGAATGACTATTGGATTTGGGAGGTTCGATAAGTCGGAATCCTCAAATAAACTTGCTCTTACGAAATTCGTACTTGCTCCTGTGTCGATCAGAGCGGATACCTGTCTGCCGTCGGCGATCACAGAGATCCTGGGAAGCTTTCGGCATTTTATATGACCATCTTCCAGGCTTACCAGAGCCTCTAAAGGGGGAAAACTATACAAAGGGGCTTGAACAGACTCGTCTGTCTGAGTGGAAAAATTTACACAAGGAATATTATCGGGGCTTATATCTTCCAGGGTTTGTGTGGAAATGTTGGCGTGAGTAACTATTTCCACTTTCGGTATATAAGTGGGGACACGGCTTATTGGCGAGCGGACGTCACCATCGCCGTAGGTGGTGCGTCTTGCCTGAAGTTTTCCGTGCGGTATGCATCCTCTTCTGCAATATAATTGAGTCAATTGTTTTCAGACCTCTGATTCTGTGTCGGTGGGGGATTCCTTTGTCCCATATTTCCCATTATTCTGGTTTTGGGAATTGGGGATTGTAGATGTATTCGTATTATTCTAACCCACGTTAATTTGTTTGTTGGATTCTTGTGTGACGATTTTGCTAGTCGTCTTAAAGCAGCTTGGGGCCGTGAGACTGGCCTCTAGCTGTACGCAGTGCCTCGGCCGAGGCCGAGGGTAGCCCCACAGCAACCCAAAAGCAAAGGAAAAACGACAACGCCAAGACAGACGCATACAGCCCCAAGACAAGCACCACGCCAAGGACCGCAACCGCAGCCACAGACGGCGCCACCACAGTGGGGCCCCAAAAGACAAACAAACAACACAACACAGGCGAATATACTCCAGACGCTGTCGAACGTAACCCCCGAGGTCCTCGACAAAATCTTGGCTGTTATTCACGCCATGGCCAACACTAACGGACAGTAATGCCAGTACGAACCCCAAAGATCCTGCAGATATGTTCATGGAACATAAACGGCGCATCGATGCGGAAACATGAGCTATTGGAGCTTATCTCCAGAATCAAGGCGGACGTAGTGGCACTACAAGAGACGAAATTAAACCCTAACACAGACTTCAACATGCCAGGATACGTGTGCTTCAGGAACGACAGAGCCGGCCCCCGAGCCAGGGGCGGAGGCGCAATCCTCCTAGTGAAATCGGACCTGGAGTACAACGAGCACATCCCCCCAGGTCTCTCACTCGGTGAATCGGTAGCGATCGGAGTGAAGATGGAAAGCGTTGAGACAATTAGGATATCCACAGTCTACATCCAACCGGGTCCAAACCTGAGGAAAACGGACTTGGAGAAACTATTTCCGGACCACCACCCCACGGTGGTAATAGGAGACTTCAACGCGAAATCCAGAGACTGGAACTGCCGCAACGAAAACGCACGCGGCAGGGATTTGGCAGTAAACTTACTACCTGACTTCGAAGACATCACAGTAACTTCAACATACGAACCCACGCACTACCCGGGCAGGGACGGCCAACAACCAGACATCACGGACTTGGCCCTTATACAGAGCATCCCGACACTAGTAGATATCGCAGTACTAGACGAGGGATCGTCAGACCACAATCCAATCCTACTAACAATAGGGGAGGAAGACGCCGAGGTCGCTACAACGACCAAGCGTATTGTGGACTTGACGCGCTTTGCAAGGGCGGCACACGACCACATAGACATACCAAGAATAGACACGGCCCCCCAACTGGAGGAGGCCGTTGACGGACTAAGACAAGCAATACTGACAACTATGGACCGGTGCTCCAAAGACATACAAACGACCAACTTCGACTTCCAAGGAGTACTGCCACCAGATCTGAGGGAGATGGTCAGGCAAAGAAGACGGCTGAAAAAGCGGTACCAAAGAACACTGACGCCCGAAGACAAGCGACAGTTCAATCTCGCAGCCCGACAGCTGAGAGAGGAACTGAAGCTACTCAGAGAGCGACAGTGGGCTGACCGCCTGGACGAACTCAACGCCGAGGACAACTCTCTGTGGAGAATGCAGAAAACCCTCAGACAAGGGAAGAGGAAACCATGCCCCCCACTCCACGGTGAGATGGGCCTGGTTTTTACGGACGCGGATAAGGCAGAGGCTTTTGCTGACTAAGGAGTCACGCCAATGCCGTGAAAACGAGGTCGATTACACCGACGAAGTCGAAGACACAGAAGCCCACGCTGAACAGACAATCAGACGACTAAGACGGACAAACGACAGAGACATCCTTCTGGAGCCTACGTCTCCAGAAGAAATCAAGAACATCATCAGACACGCAAAGACCAGGAAAGCACCGGGTCCAGACGGCATCCCAATCAGGGCACTGAAAGCCCTGCCAAGGAAGGGAATTACAGCACTGACTAACATCATAAATGCAGTACTAAGACTCAGACACTTTCCCACTAGCTGGAAAGAAGCGACTATCATCATGATTCCAAAACCCAACAAGAACCACGGTTTTCCGCAGAACCACCGCCCCATCAGCCTAACACCAGCGATGAGCAAGGTAGCAGAGAGAGTGATCCAGACACGACTAGAGGCAATGACTGAAGAACTGAACGTCCTTCCAGACGAACAGTTCGGTTTCAGGCATGGGCATTCTACAGAACTCCAGGTGACCCGCATAGTGGATGCAACGATCCAAAGCTGGAACCGCACGTCAAAAGGACACCTTACAGGAGCAGTCTTCCTAGACGTATCCAAGGCCTTTGACAGAGTTTGGCATGACGGACTGATCACCAAGCTGGTGGACGCAGGATACACCACACCAATGGTCAAGCTGATACAATCCTTCATACGAGGACGAAAGTACAGATGTAGGGTTGGGAACATACTCTCATCCCGAAGGAGGTTAGAAGCAGGAGTCCCGCAGGGAGCAGTACTATCGCCACACCTGTTTTCTATCTTCACAGCAGATATGCCATTGGCAGACAACCCCATGACCAAGCTCGCACTCTATGCAGACGACACGGCAATCTTCGCGGAGTCATCGCACGAGAGAGGAGTCACAGCAAAGCTGCAGCAGCAGATAAACACACTAGAACCGTGGTTCAACCGTTGGAAGATTGGAATCAACCCAGACAAGAGCAAGGCCATCCTGTTCACGAGGAGACGTAGGACACCCGAGGGCCATGTGACTATGAATGATGATAGAATTCCGTGGGTAGATGAAGCGGTCTACCTAGGAGTAACTCTAGACAAGAAACTCACGTTTCAGAGACACGTCACCCACAGACTAGCAATAGCAAAAGCCGCAAGGCACAAACTATGGCCAATCTTCGGACGTAAGAGCAACATGGCACTCGAGTTGAAACTGCGTCTCATCAAGACAATTCTTCTGCCTATAGTACTGTACGCATCGACCGCATGGGGCCAGTGCGCGCACTCCTATAGACACAGAATTCAGACTTCCTTCAACGCTTGCCTGAGGATGGCAGTAGACGCCCCACGATATATGCCCAACAGGTTTATATTCAGGGACCTAGACATACACCCGGACTACATAGACAAAACACTAAGACAACGCGCAGGGACTACGCTCGAGAGAGCCGAAAACCACACGAACCCACTTCTGACCGACCTACACGACAATAGACGCGAACAAGACGACAGAGACAGGGACAAATACAGACGACCTGTAAACCAGGCAGACAACGACAACCCAGATGAAGTTCGACGGAAGCAGATCCTACGGAGACGCCAACGTCAACTTCAAGCGGCACAAGGACAAGACTAATGCATATCTTTATGTTTCAGAGAACCAAGAGGAGCACAGGACCGGAACACAAATTCAGCAAGTAGCAATATCACCCGGCCCTCAGCCAGGTGACTCAGGCCCTCAGCCAATTTTAGGGGGGCATCATGCACAGTAAAGTAATTGTTAATATTAAACTCCATATCAAATATAATAAGGGAGCTTCAGCTACGAAAAGGCTGAGCACTCCATATCACACGATCAGATTTCATTCTGCTGATCGCCATTCAACAGGATGAGGATCCGCTCTAGGAGCGGGGGTGGTGGAAGGGGGGGAGACCGTCCGAGCGAATATAAAAAGCTGGGGAGGTCTTCCTTCCGGGCCTCAACCTTAGGGGGTGCATGGTGATGTTGAGAAACGAACGCCCACCACCGCCAGGGTTGAGACAATTATTACAATATCAGTAGTTTTTCAGATATTCGTAATTCCGTGAAAGGGTGTGTAATTATTGCGTATTAAGTCATGTGTCAGAAAAATCCATCAGGAGCAAGCGGTGCAATATCTGCTTCTTCGAGAGACGGTATAGGGAAATACGTAATTATTCAAGAAGCAAGATGGATATTGGTTCCATATTTAGAACGGAGGGGGTTGATACGTGTATACTTCCACATCCGCACGCATGTTGCTTAACGAAAGTAAATCAGATGTTAAATGTTAGAATTCTATGAAACTTTTCAAATATGAGAGTCTGATGACAGATATTACCAAGGATAAATTTGATTTCACTCCTGCCATACTTTGTTGAAATAAGGCGCACCAAATTAAGTGGTCCCTGTCTAAGTACGATGAACCACTGAAGGGCAGCTAAAAATATATTAGTGGAGTGGATGAAGTCGCTATAGTCAGCTCAAGATGGTAGCAAAGCGCAATATAATGTCAGTCAAGAATTTTTTCAAGCTTATGACCAGTACCAAATAGGTACGAATTTTAGATTAAAAATTAACTTGGAAGGATCGAATCAATTTTTCATTGGGTTCCATAGCATTGTAAATGAATCGTTAGATGAACATATGTGAACATGTTTCCTCTAGCATTTCCAAAAGGCAGACACTTAAAACAAAACATATGTCAGTGACTGCTTACTTATGACTTTGTTCTACAAGGGGTTCCGAATGTTTACATTTGTTATTGTAAATTAGACTCCATATCAAATATAATAAACGCAAAACTTGTATATGCATTTTTAATTGTTTCAAAGTGAATGTGATTTTCAGATCATGAAGAAATATACCACCATTATAGTCAATAATATAACTAATTTTTTTAGAACAATGTTCAATTAATATTATTTTGAATAACGAAAGCGTATCCTCACACTCAAAAGTGGTTTAATATGAACTGAAAGAAAGTGGTAACCTTGAGCCCGAGCGGACCGCGGAAAGACCATGAGTTGGCCCGGAAAGTGAATATTCGACGGTTTTCTGGATAACATTTTAGTACGAGACATTAACAATCACAGGTCTGTTACTGAATCGTATATCATTTCACTCAATAAAATCAGTTTTATATTGACTTTAAGAGCAGGTACATTTTTTTCATGATTCAGCACTTACATTCATAGACTTCCAAACGAATGAAAATCGATATACAAGTTTTACGTTATTCTCACCTGAAATGAAGTTTACTTGGCACTACCAAAATTTCAACATAACAATACGGGACACCTCGTATACCTTCACTGAAAATCGGAAAAGTATACAGTTTTATGGATTTTTGTTGCTACTGGTGGCTTAGGTGTCGACCGTTGAAACGATTACATATAATCCATCAGAAAAGTAAAATCTCAAACTGAAATTGACTATGAATTAAAAGTATTGAACCAATAAAATCCAGTAAAGATATTCTAGAGAGGCGAAATGGTTCAGAATTAATTTTAAAGAAATCGAAAATAATCGAACAAGAAATTTGGAAAATCAATATATTGCAGTAATCAAAATCTAAAAATTCGAGAATCATAAATGATCGTATCGATCTTTCGAAGAACTGAAATTCGAAGAACTGAACATTACAAGAATATAAAACTGTAATACCGTCAAAGGAGAATGACAGAAAATGGGAAGACAGATATTTGACTAAACCAGCAAATCAGAAAATCAATATTTTGTAGAAGTGGAAAAATATCGGACAGAATATTATAAGAATTAAAATCGTCGAATCCATAGAGTACAAGACCTAAAATTTCCATATTGAAAATAATCAGAAGAATAAATAGTAGAATCGAAAAGGACAGAACCGTAAAATATCAGAATTTGGAGAGGGGATAGCAGATGGCTCTAGTCTCTTAGAGATGGAGCAGCGTGCGGTCAATATTACTAAATTCTAATATCGGAATTAATTCCCATCCCATCACATCACAATTCACCACCCAGCAAAAAAATATGCTATTGAATCCTGAAAGGAACGTGACACGTAACAATTGAAAGATGTCATAGCTGCCACTGAATAAATATTTCGTGCGTTCCATCTAGGAGCTAATAGAACAAACTTTATAGCAATTCGCTCATCTCCTCCACAATGTCTTCTAGATTTCGATTCTGACCGTTTTCATTCTGACACATTTTGTTTCCAAGGGTTTTATGTTACTACAGATTCATTTTCAGATAATTTGTTGGATTTACGTTTTTAGATACCATTATAATAATATGTTGTTTCGATGGATTTACATTGATATTTTTTGAGCGTGATGGTTTTATGTTTTGAAGAGCTTAGGTTATTGAGATTTGCAATTACTTTATTTTCTCATTTCGGTCACTTTCCAATCTTGCCGAATTCAGACCTATGAAATCTGGTTCTAGTGTTTTCGCGTATGATGCTTTATTGTTTTTTATAAAAACATATTAGATGAAATTCAATTTGGATCATAAATCATTTCTATCCATTCAATTCTGAAGTTTTTAAGACCTATAAAATGTTATTCTGAAACATAATTGATTCTCCATTTTGTTGGTTTTACATATCACTGGTTTTTTCATTTATCGATATTACAAAAATAATTCTGCTATTCTATGGCCCATCGTTGAAACGCTAACGCAGAGTGCAAAGATTTTTACTCAAGCGTATCGGAACCAGTGAACTCTATACGAACTGGAACGGGCCTTTTCGGATAATGCATAGTCAGGCGTTGAAGCCAGTCGAATTCGAGGAGGACGGAGATAGTTTTTGGTATTTATCTCTCACTTCTGCGTGTTGATTCAAGTGAGCGTTACTGCTCCCACAAAGTATTTTTTCATATTAAAAATATTGAAGACGGTATTGACATTTTTCAATTTGATAGGAAAAATGGTGATTTGTTGTTCTGCCTATGGATGCAAAAATTTATTTGTTAAAAGTGGCAATATAAGTTTTCATAGTTATGTATTTTTCTTTATATAGGTTACAATGAAAAGTCATTTCTTTAAAATGTAATAAAAATGTTGAATTGTGATAATATAATATCTTTTATGTAAATTTCAGTTTTCCTTATAAAAGACCAAATATATTGAAGCTTTGGATATATGCCATCAGGCGTGATAAATGGGAGCCAACCAAAAGTAGCAAACTTTGCAGTGCACATTTTACTAGTACTGATTATGAAAATAGACCGGGTACATGTAAGAAAGTTTTGAAAGGTGATGCAGTTCCATCACTTTTTTATTTTCCAAAGCACTTACAGAAAAAAGTTTCTTGTCGGAGATTTCTGAAACGTAAGATGATCGAGAACACAGATGAAAATACAGGCTCTAGAATAGTAAGTATTTTTATTATTACTTAGAAAATTACATGTAGTAACAATTCAGTTACAAAATTAATGAACTGATTTTGTTTTAGAAAATTTTCAAAACTGCACATGATATTCCTAGTAGCTCAAGGCAACATGTAATCAATGACACACCTTGTACTTTAAGGCAATATTCAAGCAAACACTTTGTTTCTTCCCCATCAGTTCAGGTAAGTTTTGTCACAGTACTCTTATAGATACTATTGAATACAAAAATTCAAACTATTTTAGGAATCTGGTTCAAGTGCCAAATATGTACAAACCTCTCCTATAAAATATACTTCACCAACAGTTATTTGCCAACGCAAGAGAATTAAAACACACACAGTACAGAAAATCTAAACCTTCTTATGGAGCTGTATTTTGAAGGTTTCCCTTTGCATTTGTTACAACATCAGCATAATAATAAAAGTAAAAGAAACTCTAGGAGACATGACAAAATTATCAAAGAATTTGCTTTGACTCTGTATTTTATTCACCAAAGGCATACCGTTTTGGGCGAACAAAATTAATTCTTCCTAATCCGAGGACCATTCGTAAGTGGCTGTCTTCCTTCAACTGCAATCCTGGCATTTTACATGAAGTCCTGGAATATTTGAAAGAACAGGTTAAATTGACGGAGTACCTGCAAAATTGTGCCTTAGTGTTCGATGCTATGACAATCAGGAAACCGATTTACTGAGATGAGAAGAATGGTAGGTATGCTGGATATTGTGATTTTGGTGGTATCATTGACATAGATATGGAGGTGCCAGCTTCTGAAGTTCTCATGTTCCAAGTTGTTAGTTATAAGAACAGTTTTAAATGCCCAATCGCTTACTTTTTTACCAACAAAGTAGATGCTAACATACAATCCCAAATTATTTTATGATGTTTGAGAAGTCTTTTTGAAGTTGGTATCACAATACACTTCATTGCTTGTGATGGATCTAGCACAAATTTACTAACATTTAATAAGTTGGACTGCAAATTTAATGTAGAAATAATTCAACCATATTTTATTCACCCATGTACTTCCAGTAAAGTTCATTGCATGCTAGATAGTTGTCATATACTGAAGTTGGCAAGGAATACTCTAGCTGAAAAAGAAGTAGTTTCATGCAAAGGAAGAATTAATTGGCAATTGTTACAAAATTTAAATAATCTTCAAGAATGCGAATGTTTAAAATTAGCAAATTCTCTGTCTTCAAACTACATTTGGTACAGAAATAAAATAATGAATGGTAGACTTGCAGCACAAGCATTGAGCAGTGGTGTGGCAAATGCCATTGATTTTCTTGCAAAGAATGGCCATGCAGATTTCCAGAATTGTGAAGCAACAGTTGAATTTATAAGAACGATAGATAAATTATTTGATATTCTCAATTCAAGAAATCCAGTTGGAAAAGGATTCAAGGCGCCTATTAGAAAAAATTAACTTGCATACTTTACCAATGTGTTTGACCACATAATTGATTATTTGAAGTCATTGGAAATTGATGGTGAACCAATATTAAATCATCCAAGGAAAACATTTGCAATAGGATTTATAGCTACCATGAAAAGTACTGTAGCCTTGGCTACTGATTTATTTAATCTAGATATATTGTCCACTGAAGTACTTGCTAACTTATAAATGAGGCTATGAGCGCAATAACGGACTAACCCCAATATTAGCAGCACAGTGGACTATCTGAGCTTAGTCTACTTTGCTTCTAGGAATTCACACCTATTATGAAAATCCACAACAAGGTCAGTGCTGTTACCTAGTGACGGGAAGAAAAAGGTTGGTTGGTCCATTTACGAGTTAGGAATTTTGACATGGCGATTGGAATTCTGCCAAAAAACCATTTGTTGAATTATTGTGGGTTAGTCCGTTATTGCACTCATAGCCTCAAATGTTCTCAGGATCACATTGAATTATTTTTAGCTGTATTAGGTCTCGTGGAGGATGGAATAATAACCCCAATTCACTGCAATTAAAATGGTCATTAAGGCAGTTATTGTTTAGAAATCAGGTAAAACACAGTGTTAATGCTAATTGTGTAGATTTAGGAAGTGTGTGTTCTCCCATAATGCCTTTTCGTTCTGAAAAACGGACAATCATTTCTGAGCAGTATGAAGAACTAAGTGATAGTACATTTGCTCAAATAAGGAGCAACAACTTTTCACATTTTCAGAAAAATGTTGTTTATTATATTTCTGGACATATCGTTCGTAAGCTTTTGGGTACTCTCGATTGTGAACATTGTGTTGAAATCTTGGTTCTTAAAAAGAAATCATCCAACTGTGATCATCAATATGCTGCTTTAGAGGATGATAAAATGTTCTATTTGAATTGCTTTTTGAGAGGTGGATTAGTTTATTCATCTGATATTGTTTTTAAAATTTGTGATTTTACTGAGAAGGAATTTCGCATAGTTTCTAGTGAAAGTTTGCAACCTCAAAAAATGTTTGCTCATATTGAAAACGCTGTTGTTGGATATTTTATTGATAAAATCTCTCTATTCATTCCTCCACATCCAACTGTGGAGGAATTTATATTTGAAGATGTTCATGAACTGCAGTTGGTTAAAAATATTGTTCATTTATATTTAAAATGCCGTATACGTTCCCATGCTAAAAAGTTAACTCAAGATTATGTAGGGGGGCACTCTAGCATAAGACAAAAATATAATAAGTTAATTTTATTTAAAAATATGTAAGCAATATATAAAAAGTGTATTTTTGTTTCAGTGACATAACTAATTAAAAATGTTATTTGTTATCTTTACAGTTCAGTGTAACAATATACCTATGTATTATATGTGGTTTAATTGCATGGTGTTGGACAAATATCTACGTCTTGCTTACGTTTCGCGAATATGTTGTTCGCTTCTTCAGAGCTATAATTCAATAAACCAAAAAGGTTTCTGTTAATTCACAAGCACAATCTACGTCTTGTAGATTGTTTTATTTTTCCAACACCATGCAATTAAATCACATATACATATACTTGAGATTGAATTGAACGCAATTCAAGTAATTGAACACTGAGGGTTTCCTATGTATTTGTAAGGTGTAATGAAATTATTAAAAGTGTTGAAAAAAAAACATTTGTATTTTTATGCCTGCTAGACCTGTATTCAGCTTTATCATCATTTACCTATAAAGAATGTGGAAACTATGTCAAAGAAAAACTGCCAAAATGAAAACAAATTAATATTTTTTTTTTTTAAGTAAACCCACCTATTTTTCACAATTTGTTCAGAAAAATGAATGCTACAATGCTGATTTCTTATTTCCTAAAAATTATGTAAATAACAATTACATTCACAAATATTTTTTAGTGTATTTAAAATTAAGCATATGAGTGTTTCTTGTCACTAGTAATTTTAGACTTCATTTTACAAATATACCTCATTCATAGATGAAATCTTGCTAAATACACCCTTCCGTGTGCTCTTCCACAAAAATATAAAACAAATTTGATTCCCTTGGTAAGTAAATTGATTAGTTTTCCTGCCTTTCCTTGAATTTGCCATCAGCATTAATGTGTTAGACAGAGACAGAAATACCATAATTAGGAACTGGTTTCACTTTTATACTGTTGTGCCCGTTCCAGTTCGTATAGAGTTCACTGAGCGGAATAGATAAGCAAGGTGATGTCAGTTGCCTAGATGCTAATCCCGACGTCTGGTGCTTTCTTGTAGTGGGCACCAACCACTGGGGTTATAGGTTTCTACAGCTGAAAAGTGAATACGCAGACACAAAAAATCAGTGAGTCAACCCGAAGCGCCAGGAAAAATAATATTAATACCGTCTGCTACCCGACAGTTATTGATTAGTGCATTGATATGAAAAAACGTATACCCATTTATTATAGAGGTCAGCTTTAGCTCTACTCATCAGCTTCAAACCAGAAGACCAGTGCTCATGCGGTATTTTCCAAAGTACATAAAACAAAAAAGTTGCTATGCTCATATACTCAATATCTTGGAATTTTTCACTGCTTCCAATGTCCCCCCTTGAGGAACTATACCATAAAGTGCATTATATGAAACAAAGGTTGAAATTAATAAGACAATTTTTTTTACTGAATATGGGAATCCGATTTGTGCTCTTACTTCCTAAGACTTCATAAAATTTTAGAAGTAATAGTTATTTATGCGTGCATTCAAGGGTGCGTTATTTTATAATCATGTCCGTGGTGCACATATAATTTTATTTTTCATAAAAAAATGTTTCTGCAATAAAAAACTGATTATTGTTGTGGTATAAAAGTTACTTAAAGATAAGGAAATAAAATAAAACTTCAAATGCAGATTTTTTGAAGCGCCTGTTTGAAACAATATCTCTGATCGTACGAGTACATTTTTGTTCGAAACGTCCAAATGCACTTTTCTTCTGCATTATGCCCCGAGGCACAATGACACAATGTATCTCCTTTTCGTTGTACCACAAATTCAAGAAAATGTGAACACTAGTATTAGTTCCAAATATGTTCACAATCAGTAACATTACTACCGTCTAGCGTAACTGCGTACGGCCCTGCTATGTATATCCCATTAAGGTATCTTTCTGGTGTATGAACTCCTATCCGGCAATAGCATTAAACTATCTTATATAACTGATTTCTTAATGAGGATCAGACTATAGTTCATACTGCGATCGAATGATAGCTATAAGATTCTTAGTACCTACAGTTCGATTATTATAACTTTACCCGTGCGTCATCAAGTTATGCATATGAAATAAGTCGAGACGTTTAAGCCAAATGACGTCTAAATGTAGACTGCCGTGGCTACTATCCCGATAAAATTACTACGTGTAGGTAATAAGATAGGATAATGAATTACTGAATTAACATTTTCAAATTCCTGGAAATAGCGAACCACCGAAAATAAGAGTGTTTTTTTAGTTCCAATAGAATAAATACCGTGTGACACACTCCTTTCCTTTTTTCCTTTATTTTCCAAACATGTCAAAGAGTGCCGTTCAGTAAGCATATTCAATGTTCCAAATTTAAAAAATACACAAAGGCTAAAAGGAATGAATCTTTAAAATTGTTTTTTCCGTTATCCAGCTATCGTCCCCTTACGAACGGCAGCCCTCAGTAGTCAAAACTTGTGCGAGCCAGGGATTAACGAGATGTTACCTTTTAACGTGCGATTCCTAGCACACGGTGTTTTCCAATTATTACGAATCCAGTGACACCAGGTTTGATAGGATAATAAAACATAGAGGCGGTGCCATTTACTAGAAACTTTCAACCTCCCTACTGTATTCTTATTTCAGTCACACTCATATAAGGAAGTTGTTTTATCCATACCTCTGCAGCCGTTTGACACTAATCCATCACATCCTAATTTTATCCACATTAATGCAAGTTCTCTAGGTAATAGTTAACGAAAAAAGTTGTTCAAAAACCTAGGTTGGAGTGAAATATTTTCAAAACCATTGCATACGGGGATATCAAAAAATGAGTTTCCATTCAAACATGGCAGAGTTTTATGACGACACATTCTAATGTTTCACTAAATATTTTATATCATGTCTTTTTTTAGCCATGATTATTCATTATGTATACACCTACACGCCTGCACTGCTATATTTTCGTATATTAATACTTTAGAATTTTGAATATTTTGTAGCTGTGATATTACATGTTATTAATTTTTTATTAAATTTCATAATTCAACTGTGTTTGTCAACAAGAAATTGTTCTTATGTACAATAAACATATACTTACATGACTAAAACTCAGAAAAGGAATCTTCTAGAATTAGGTAATCAAACTTTTTCAATTATCTATTCGTGCATGGATGCAAGGACCCACTGTATAATGATAAATAAATGAATATCTAAGAAATAAAAAAACACCAGTTGAAATATATTTGGTAATGAAATACTCAACACATGATTAACAAAAAATGTATTCATACATTTATTTATGTAATGCGAGCATGTAGAACTATGTACCATTTATTTAAGTAAAAACAAAACTAATATATTTAATCACTTTCTGATTCAGAACTGTCACCAATGTTTATAATAATGGGTTCAATAACCATATCACAAAGGAGATTTTCTCGTTAATACCACTTTTCAATGAGCGATTCGGAGTGTTTTACACATTTTGCCCAGGATTCAGTGTTGCACTTCTCTAATGCTTCATTCCACATACCCAATACTTTTTCATCACTGTATCCATCTATAATATATACGTTTTCCTTTCAGTTCATCTTAGCCAATTGCAATAAGTCTGGTTTTGTTAATTTTTCATCAAAATCAATATTATTTTCCTGTGGCCAACAAAAAATTTCCGATTTTCTTGAAGAAGTGGTAGGCTGTTTATTCAAAATTTCACAGTGGTATGGTGCATTGTCCATTATTATCAAAGATGGCTCTTCCAAACGGGAAATGAACTGTGAAGTGATCAAATTGGTGAACATTGTACTATTCATTTCTCCATGATAATCTAGAGTCAAAGATTTCAAACAGATCAATAAACTGGCTTCTGGAACAAACCCTTTCGCAGAAACAGCATGCACAACAATAAATCGTTTACCATCATATTCTTTGAGTTTGCGTACACTTTTGACATTATCATCCTGCCAAGACTTGGTTTTATTTCCCATAGAATAAATCCATATTTCATCTAAAAACCACTTCTCGTGGCTATAAACTTTTTCGGTTTTCTTGGTATTTACGTAAAAAATATGCTCTTAGTGAAACAATATGAGTCTTTTCAATCAAAGCTCTTCGATTATCATCTTTTTTAAATTTAAATCCCAGCTCTTTCAGTAAAACATTGAAAGATGATTTGCACATCGAAACAATCTCCTTATTTTTGTTCATTGTTCAAGGATTGAAGGAAAACATGTTTTTCTGGAAGAAAAAAATTCAAATATAGTCACATGTCAAAATTCATACGATAGAACTGATATTATAACTGCATTTCAAAAACGACATACAAGTGAAGTTTCAAATTAAAAAGAAAACATCAATTTTCTTTTTAATTCTAGCAGGCATAACAATAAAGTTTGACTTTTCAACTAATATAAATCCCATGACTTTCCTGATGAAGTTGTGATTGATGATAATGGGGCGGTTACATTTGTACAGAAATTTTTCTCACTAGTCCTTGTCACGTCCATCGAATGAACAATCAATATTATCTTCATTTCCCTCACCAAGTAATAAGGAGGTATACCCACTTTTTTCATACATATCGTACAAAGTATTTCGTTCTGCCATTTTCTGTCCTTCAGGTATATCAGCTGTTTTCTTTTTGAGACGACGTCTACTTTTTCCTGGAGTTGATGGAATAGGTTTATTTTCTTTTCTTATTTAGATCTTGTACACCTTTTTCGAGATATTTTAAGTGCATCTGCTACTCTCTAAAATAAAGTAAAGAAAAGTTATGAATTTCTTTTGTGGTTTTAATTGTTACCTCTTGAACAGATGAAAGTGGTAAAAAAGGTCCACCATTCGCTCTTTCCCTTTCAAAATACTCGCACAAGTTTAACACAAATTGTTGTGCTTGTGAGTGTAGAATAGTTCCAGGCATAATCTAAAAAAGAATTAAAATATGGTATGAATGTTTTTGACCAGTATTTACAGATTTAGGTAATGTTTTTTTCTCTCAATAGGGTTTCCACACTATGAATAATTGTTGTGTTAATATCCCGGTAGTAAGGAATTATAGTCAGTGAGGTTAAAAATTTTGAAGATTATTTGTGAATAAAACACATTAATATTATACTTACTTTGAAAGTAATGATTCCAAGAGAGGTTAAGCTTTGAAGAAAACTGTTTTGATAATATATTCTACTGCAAAACAAAGTAAAACTGCCGACAAACAATACCCCAATGACATAAAACAATGTCGCATTTGATGGTAAAGGCTAGCCAATACAACGTTTGGTAAGTTTAGTTTTATGGCTATCTCTTTTCACTGTTTTGAGTTATAATCGATCGTCATAATACCATAACTCTTAACTTAGAAGATAAATGTTAACGAACTTCGATTCGCTCATAGCGGTTGTTAGAAAGAGATGTTCGATAGAGGGTGTGTAATTTCTTCGATCATAAATTGATGACGCATGGGTAAAGTTATAATAATCGAACTGTATGTTCGATTATTATATCTTTACCCGTGCGTCATCATCACAATACCATAATTCTTAGCTTAGCAGACAATTGTAAACGAATTTTGAATCGCTCATAGCGGTTGTTAGAAAGAGATGTTCGATAGAGCATGCGTGATTTCTTCGATCATAAATTGATGACGCATGAGTAACGATACAATAATCGAACTGTAATATACTTCGCAATCTTGCGGTGGGATAAAGCCCGCTAGATCTGTAATCATACTCAATAGGGTAACTGCAAATACATATTCCATGGAGTTTAGCATCAAGATGCTATTGATCGAATATCATCATATGGAATGCTAAAATGTCTGTGTATATTCTTCATTCAGATAAATTCTTTAATGTGATGGTAAATAATAGAGTGCACGCCGGCTCTCGCCTGGTTCTGGTTATACCTGGCTGACCTGTTGAGTGCATGAGACAAACTGTTTATTTTTCTGCGGATGCTCATTTATTTCAGAGTCCCTATGTCATCATACTGTTATCATGATGCACGACAAAAACAAGCTCGCATCATCAACAAAAGTTTCAGTAACATCGTCAAATGTGAATCTGATAACTGAGTGGATTTCAATGATAATTTTTTTGTTTAATTTGAAAGGCAAATATAAACTAAAAACAAAAAACCTACAAAAATACCGGAGGAATATTTGGTTTGTATAAAATTACATGTCAAAACCATTTCCAAAACTGCACCACACTTTGTATTTCAATTCGATGCTAAGAGGATATCCCATCGTATGTTTGGCGATGTTTTTTAATCAGTTCTTCTTAGGAAGTTTGGCGATTACATTTAAATATGTAAATTGAGATGGCTTTCAATGTTTCTGCTTTCAGGCCGTCATATCCCGAATTTTTTTTGTTTTTCAGATGGGCAATCCGTGTTCATTTCTTCATGGACTGTGAAATTGTGACGTATTTCAGTTGACAATTTTTTTTTATATCTCTGACAGGAGTGAAATATACATACATATACAAGTGCCGACAAAAATGATGAAAGGTTTGAGCGGTCCTGCCATGGCTTCAATATGGAAAATTCAATTTTCATTAGCACAAAGTATATGTGTTTTGGCACGATTTTATTGGCATTTCGATGTTCATCAACAGAAAGTTAAGATGGACTCTAGCAGCGATAAACCGTAGGTTTAAGGGTTGCTAATGGTCGAATTGAAATGGTGACGAGAACCAGTGTAAAAATAAATAAATTGAGGTTTTCTTGTGGTTGCCAACTGAAAGAATGGAAGTTTTCGTCATAAATCGCCGATACAAAAATTGGCGTGAGGTCTGTAATTGCCAAAGTGAGGTTCAGTGCAGGAAAATTAAATGGAAATTTCAGAAATGATAATTTTGTCATCAATGAAACAAAGTGTGATATGGATTTTATGATGCAATTGGTCAATACTTGAAAGGGTTTGATTGTCGCGAATGTCATACATATTGAGAATAATTTGAAAAATTGTAGAAAAATCCATAGAAATGTTCAATAATAATAATAATAATAGATTTTATTGTTCAAGAGTGGAATATTATACCTAAGTACAGTTGAACATAGTTCGAGAACAAAAGGTAGAGTTCGTTCTCATCAGTGAGTTGAATTACAGTGGTGATGCGCTCTTCCATTCAACCCGTAGATAGAAAAAAATATATAAAAGAGAAAAAAAATAAAGATTGTAAATCGAAACCATCTTGTTTTCCATGCCTTTCTGCATATGCCTCAAAAAAGTTATTTGAGTGTCGAAGATGCCGGTCATGAGAAGAAAACATGAAAAATTATTGTAAACATTATAGACCAAGAGCCAATAACTCATTAAGAACTTTAATTTCATATGAAAAGTTTGGTACTGATGATTATCAAATTCCTGTTGAATAAGTAAACTTGAATCTGGCAGTCTACAACGGGTTATTTTCCATAAATTATTGAAATAGTTTAATAAACTGGACTTGGTTTATTTATCAGATACTTTTACTACTTTCAATATCAAACGCTTTATACTCCAGTGAGTGTTCTTTATGCTTGAAAATAAAACTTGGTTTTACCTGTTTCCTCTCTGGCTTCTTGGCCTGCAGATTCACTCACTATCTCTACTGTCTCTAAGGATGAAGTCCCCGAAACCAGTTCTTTGTGGGTTGCTTGAGGAACAAAAAATAAATAAGTAACGAAAGGCAAAATGCTGCTGGCTAGGGGATACCAGGTATCTGAGTGCTTAAGGCTCACTGGTTTTTCTATCTGTAGCTACTTTTCCGAATGGATAGAAAGTTCGTGCTTCTCGCGCGAAGGAAAAGTCTTGAAGTAATCTTGATATTAATTATTGTAGTTCGGTGGAATGTCAAATCAAACACATTAAAAAGACAATATATAATAGTTAATTGAATGAATGAAATAATTTGGAAAGAGTAAAAACAACAAAACAAAACAAAATCTATAGACAAGTAGGAGGAAAATAAACAAAAAACCTATCTCTCAAAGAGTTAAAAATAAACACAAATAAGCTGTGGGAGAGGTGTCCCCTATATTCTCCTACTAGCTAAATGAGCCTAGTGGAGACAATACCACTACATACCTAATCTTGAGCGGTGTTCTGGGAAAGTCTGGCTTTGTAACATTTTGAGTTATTATTCTTATTATCATCTTGAAAATTCCAGCATTCGAAATCAGAGTCTCAGTGGTTAGTAACAACAATTTTTAATATTATTTCTTACTCATCCTTGAATTAATTATAGCAGCTAGTCCTATTAAATCGTCTGTGGAAACACATTTTTATTATTGTTAAATATCCGAGGCCCGCGCGATTGCCTAAATTACGTTAAATTCACCTTCGATGTACAACACTAACTCCTTGAAAAAACTCTTTCAGTCCTCGAGAGATTTTTCTAACCCCGTCGGCCGTAAGACTTCCTACTCACAGATTTTAAGCCTCTCTCATTCGTAAATTCCGTAATTAATTGTTTTCTGGTACTACAATAAAATTGGTACCGCCCATTCCAAAATGGCTTTATCGCAATTTCGGTTATATTCACAAAATTTCTGTCGAGTTTCAAAACGTATCTGAGCGCAAAAAATTCCTCGCATCCAAATCTATACTCTGGTTTGACAGTTTTGTTTAAGTATGTCTGGAACTAAATATTTATTTCAACATGTGAAGTGTTTCCGTTTTTAATGAGTTAAGATTAGCTATTTTATATGAAAGGAAACCATTGATTCACTTACTGATTATCACTTGGCCGAATACATCACAATGAGTCTCGAAAGATTATTTATTTTCGCAACCAAGAATTTGTTCGATAATCATTCAAAGTTCGACGTGGGTTGTTATACAGAATGGTATTTAAAAAAATGTTTTATCGTTGCATTACAAGTGCCTTAGCATTTGTTACAATAGAACATACTTTGCAATACTTCCTGTGACAATTATCGATCATAAATTTAACTGTACAGTCATTATAACTTTGAAACAATTCGAGAACTTCTTATGGTGAGGCACTGTATAACCCATCCATCAAATATATCAAAGAAGTCCATTATAATTTGGGAGCAGGTGAAACTGACAGCGATATCCACCATATTTTTTTCTCAAGATGATGATTGAGTGGTATTATTCAACACGAAAATATTATTTCCCCAATTCGCTGCCACTTTGAAAAACCAACAAATGTTCATTCCTACAACAAGTGTTATTATACTCCCGAAGTTTAAAAAGAATGATTAAATAATATGTTCCAGAGTTTTTCCATTACTCATGAAATAATGAACATTCACAGATGAACTCACAGAATATAAATTATTAGTTTTTTGTTGTTAATTCATGTTATTTCAATATTTGTGTCATACAGGCGATTCACGAATGTTGTTGTACACCGTTATCAATCCCGCTCAAATTTTTTCTCTTCTTTTATGCCTTAGTTGCTAATATGGTCAATTTCTTTCTCTGATGATACAAAAGTGGCATCTGGGGCATAACAGGGTAATAAAGTTTTCAAAATAAATGTAAACCATACTAATTCAGAAAACCACGTTGTATTTCATTGATCTTGATATTAGAATAATTATGGCCGTTAGTTTTCTTGGACTGCAGTGTTTGAAACCTTTGGAGTAGTAATAATTAGAGTTTCATCCCAACCAATCCGCTATTTTTAACTCCTCAACGCGTGCTTCATTCCCTGGAAGGAAGATTAAACTAATTTCGTCCTAATTTATATGCATTAGATACCTTCTGGATACTTTTGACTTAATTATAACATAAGACAAAAAAATTTTACAATTTTTCCTTGTTTACTATCAGGTTACATTGATTTGATGTGCTGATTATTCAATATGGTATCATAAACTATACAGTGGAACAAGTAGCAGGTGGAATCGTTAAAGCCTATATACAAACTAATAAAAATGTAGTCGCGCATATCAAAGCGGAGTAGCGGTTATGTGTTTTTTTTAAGTGACATGGTGTCTGTCACCCCTTCCATCCATGATCACCACCCCAGAGAGGTGAAAGGTAGGATATAATCTCCTGGGGAACATGTTAAGGGGGGTGGGGAGCGAGAATTACAGAAACCGGCTGGAGACGAGTTATAGGCAATTTTTTTCAACTTTACCTAAATTAGATAACTGTTTCCCTTACCTGATGCTAGATAAACCCAAGACGTTTCCATATGAGAGTAACAGCCAGTCCTCTTTATTTGAGAAATGACAAAATACGTCGGAGATATGTGAAAAACTCAAATGAATCAAGTGGCATTACTCCAGTTGATAAAATTATTATAGAACCAAATGAAATCTGACCTTGTCATAGAAACACAAGTGAAAGGCACATATGTGAGTTTTCATGCAGTTTTCAGAGAATAGGGTCAAAAATGCATATTGGTGTAAATCGCACGCACTTCAAAAACCCTGCATGGGCACTGATATGTCTGAATCGACCTCAAAGAAAAAATTAATGTCAACTAAAAATGTGTTCTATCCATCATCAGGCTGCACCCCTACAAGAAACCTTGTGCTAGCTGTATTTATATATACAACCAGTATCTGAGTATGCCATAACGTGCAGAAACATATTTTCCAACTAGTTTTTCCGTGAACAATACCAATAATATCTTCATATTCAAATCAATATGTATAAATTATATAGGAAGTCATCTTCTGGTGAATACTGACAAGTTTCCAAAGGTTTGCAAAAGTCCATTTACCTGGTAATCTTAATCAATTGATTATTTGTTTTTATGGCTAGTATAATCTAAATAAATTTTTATTGGGTAAACTCAATTATATACTCGTTTTTAGTTTTTCCACCTGTTACCTGCCCATTGTAATCAGGGTGACCTTTATTTGGTTCATGCCCAAAACCATCAATAAGTGGTTTCAAAACGTTCTTGATTTCTATGCTGGGCTGACTGAGGGCTCTGTTAGCTTGGATATGAATAGCCTTAGTTTGAAGGTGGTTGACAATGTGTTACTTTGTGTAGAATTGTTCAGGGCTTCCATTGTCTAAAGAAAACAAAGAAAATAAATTATCTGTATGTATTCGCTGATTCTAACGTTGAGTGGCCTCTTCGTTTCTCCGATATAATCCTTCCCACATTCACACGGAACCCGGTAAACACAATTTTTCGAGTCACTGTGCTCGTGAGGATGTCTCGTCTTCGTGAGTTGGTTGCGGATGGTGTTACTAGACCTGAAGTATGTTTGGATATTGTACCTCGATCCAATCCGCATTATCTTTTCAGATGACAGATGATTCCATTGCAATTTCTAAATTGAGCTTACCGTAAACTGTTAATTTTGAAACTTAACTCTGACCATAACAAGTGTTGCATTGAAGAAAATACTATTTATGTATTCATCCTTAGTTAGGATCTAGGTGCACAGAAAATTAAATCATAACGGCCATAACCCATAATACCAGATGACCGTTAACACAGAACTACGAAACCTATGGGATATCGATTGGATCCGATGGGAGACGACTTGGTCTCCCAGTCAGGTCGTAGATCATTGTTTGAGGAACGATATCCGTTAATCGCAACTTGATATGATGAAACTACTTAATAATAAGTGGAGATTAAATTTTGGAATCGATACCGTCATAACACTGGAAAAGGAAAAGAAAATATCTATTCGGTATCTGTTCTTCGAACTGGTGCAAAAAACGGATTCAGTTATAGGAACAAATTATATTTTGGTAATGAAATTCAAGAATATTCAGTTTGTGGAATATGTTAGATTTACAAAGGAATCGTCATAAAAAAAATTGTATTAAGTAGAAAGCTTCTACAGTTTTTAGTAGTTCTTCTTGATTTTCAACTGAAATCGCTAGAGAGCACTCGCGTTTTGCTCCAATACTGATTCCACAGGCATTGACTAACTATCCTATTTCTCTTTAAACAATGTTTAGGACTTTTCAAATTCCAGTCTATGCATTGACATTTCGGTAACGGTGAAAGAGATAGGGGTGGTTCAACGTAGGTAAAGTTGCGTATATCAGAGGTCAGTTATGTGAAACAGAAAACGTCTGATTATGCTTTTTCAGTTCTGGAGTTATGAAGGAAAAATTTATATTCTGCCTGTATCTTTTTATTTTGTGATATTTGGGTATTCCACAAAAAGTTACTTGGACGAGGTGCCCGAAGTTTTGAACCTCTTCACAAAATAGAAAGATATGGGAAAAAGGAAAGGATAGATATTGTGCCAAAGGCTTTGCAGAGAACAAAATGTTTCTACTAAAACCACCTTTGACATTAGACTTACTGGGCTAGCTCCAAGTTAATGTACAGCAAAAACTACCTAGGGGAGGCATGTGCTTTGAAAACATTCACAACTTATTATGGATTCTTTTTGATACACAGTGCTTGCAATAAAACCACCATAAGTTTTCTATAGGACTTCTAATGATCTTCAGAGCATATTATATCAAATAACATTAAAATCACTACAGAAACAATACTTAAAAGTATAGAGAAACAGACGCACGATCGTGGATGCTATGACTCTGAGGGAGAACAAATCCTTTTCTTATCACTAGTTGAATAATAACATTAGATGTAAGAACGCAACAATATGGTAGGTATGACTTAGGTCCTGACCCAAGAAATTGTATCGAATGTTGACTGCAAGGCAAAGAAATATAAAATGTAATAGCTTATCTGTTGAGGTAGGTTGAACGATAGTGTCTATGGTTCCGATAACTTCTGTTAAGGTTCCTTGTAGGTATGGGTCTACACTATATCCTTGAAACTCCGCTTCTAAACATTGCTTTTTAAACACCGCTTTTCAAAACGTTGGCTGGCTTCAACACTGCAAGAGTTTTCCATACAATTGGAAATAGTGGTTCAGCAGGATAGAATATTCTTTAGATCTTTCTATTCACGGTTGGCATTCGAATCCAGAGTAGACAAAAGTAATCAGGTCTTGTAATCGTTTCTTCCTGATCTGGAGATGGAAAGTGAATCCAGATTCCAGGTATATAAAAAAAGTCCTACCTACAAAAATATCGAGCATCTTAGAAATCGACTCTTCCAACGTGATGAAGAAATGAGGGACTTGAAAAAAAAAAGTAAGTTATACGTGATAGCTTTGAATCCCGTTAAAACGGAATGATAACTTTCTCAATTCCAAAACGTGCGAATCCACACACAACCAGAGAAATTATATTTGTGTACCATATGGCTAAATCCTCGTGCAGAGTAAATGAAATATACACATTTCATTAAAAAAAATATGCCACCAGCACACTGTTATTAATTCACATGGAGAACTTCCTTCCAAATGGCTCTCACAAAAGACCGGAAAAGATCACTAATTTGTCTCGTCAGGTAAAAATGTCATTTGTGTCAAATATAGTTCAATCATGATTCACAAACGATATAGGTTTTTCATAGTCGTCGACATGGGGGAAAAGTCTCACCTTGCTCAATGCTTTGTAGAGGTTGAATGTCCCTTGAATAAATCCGAGACCCTACCAAAACAACCTATGTGGTTTATTCATTTATCTCCCCTGCAGATTTTACCTCAAAATGCAAAATACTTAAAATATTTTCACTAAATAATACCAAGTAATGTGTACGCCATTGCAGGCCAACTTAGAGACATTTTATGAATCCAGCACACACTAACAAACATTGTTGGTTGCCTAGGTTCAGATCCCTTCCAAGATGTTATATGCTCTGGATTTAGTATACACGGTGAGTCCAGTATAGAATTTATTTGTAGAGGTGGTAAATAACAATAGTACAATTTTGAATTGTAACAATAAGCACGTAATTTAAAATTGAAATTATTTTTAAAATAAATTTTTCCTTTAACCAGCTGTCGTCCCCCTACGAATGACAGCCCTCAAAAGTCGACACTTGTGCGAACCAAGGATTAACGACCTCTGAAATGCGCATCTTTGCTCCCTCTATCTTTTATCGTTGTCGAAAACCCAATGCATGGACTCAAATTTGAATAGCCCTGTATTTGATTTATTAAACTATTTGTGACCATCATATATCACGGAACAATATCCCTGTCCCCAATCCCAATGTTTTATTTTACAACCGGCAACACCCCTTCTCAATCTGCTCAGTCTCAAACGACAGTTCATGACACGTAGCGCTCTGAAACGTACGTTACGCTGTCATATACTGGAAGGAGAAATCACTGGCGCCGCAACTTGTAACGTTGCCGCGCCGCCATCGTCATCTAGCGGTGATTTCTTGTATAGATGGGCTCGGATCAACAGCTGCACTACTAGTATCTCTCTCTCAAGTGAACTGATTTTATCTGTTTGCTTGATACAGGAGAAAACTGTTTTCAGTTTCGCTTGAATTACCACAGTATGTTTATTCACACAACTACTATAATCAACTATCAAAAAACTTAGTAAGGAATGTTTTGCCTCTGACTCTTCGTCTGGATCGAATGCTTGTTGCACGGTACTGCTACCAATTCCGAATTTGAATTGAGAAAGTGCATGATTAGTGCCGTATCAAAATGCATTATGATCATGTGGAATCAGAACAGAATAATTTAAAAGTTTTCTTTTGTTTGTAGTTAGTGATTGTTTCACTTTAAAAACAAAATTTTGATCATTTATTATGTCATTGTTAGAAGGTTGTAATTTTTCTTTCCAAATAAGATTTTATATGTGTTATATCATCCCTAATGGATTGGAAGGTGTGCGAATGTAGACCGCATCTGATCTGTTTACTGTTGGATTATCCTATATTTTATGATTACAGTTGATAACTTTTTGTCATATTATAACACAAGCAGAACTCCCATTATGATTAATATTTTTCGCAAACTGATGTGAGTACGGTAAACATAAAGAGTGTATGGCAGTAAAAGTTTGAATTACTTATATACCTTTGGCTCTCATTTCAACAACGGTGAATATTTTCATCCAATACCTTTACTTTTGTATTGCCCATTAAAACGCCATCGGGCTGTGTTATTAATGATATACCACTTCAGTAGTTAAGGGTTTATTCAACTGAAAACTATACTGACAATTCAGCAGAAACAGATTGACAAATGTCATAGTAATTTGGAAAACTAATTTTAAAAGTTCTAATGTTGAATGAAGTAATGTACGGTGTATTGCATATTTCACCACATTCTTCGCCACTTAAAATGGAATGAAATCATTTAAATGCTTTGGAATTTGTCTTGTTCTGGCGGGTCTAGATTCATTGCTACTATTTTCCTGTTCGATGCATGTATCGTTATTCCTTACGGTTTCTTCCTGAACATTCGATTAAGGGTGAGTATCATCTTCATGAGAATTTTTGGATTGTGAATTCGAAATGGTAACTCAATCCTCTAACTCCTTCCTCTAACAGGCCATATTTCGAGTTCCTCACGTTCTTTTTCACTAGTATTGGTCCGGGCCAAGTAAGCCAGGACGGCATAGAAATTCGAAAAGAAGATGTCCTTGCATTTCTAAATCAACAATACAATGTCCACTCTCACAGTTGATTGCAAAGCAGTTGATGCCATGCAAATTTGTCGATAGCTTGGGAATGTTTGTATGTGATATAATTTGTTGAAATTTTCATTGAGGTATTATGTCTCTGAGCTTCCAGTATCAATGAGAGTATCAGCCTGTATTTCATTCACAAAAACTTCAGTCAGTGACTCTGACAAGCATTTTGGTGCAGCTGCTAATAATGGGTTCGAACTCTCAGTAATAAGGGAAGCTAAAATTTGCCTGATTTTCTGCCTACACAGGAACTACAGTAAACATCTGTTGCGGGACACAATTTTCTTTCATGGTACTTATTTCCACAAAAATAGCACTCCATCAGGGAGTTTCTACTGCTTTTGAGCAGATTCGAGCGAACGAGCTTGATCTTCTGCATTTTTGAGAGTTAGAGAGCTTTCTTCCGATAGTCTTTGTCTAATTTATGTTGAAAGTAATTCATTTATAAATGTATCTTTTATGAAAAAATCGCGATGATCTTCTGCAGAAACACTCTTAATTTTACATTTATTCATCAACAATTTCAAAGCTTGTACATATTGGTCAACGGTATTTGCTTTCTAGTTGATAACTGATAACGTGCAAACAAATCATTTTTTTCTGCTTTCTGAGGTTTTCTATAAGTGGCGCTGCGACTGTCTTCTTACGAGACTCCGCATCTACTTTAGAGAATCATTTCAAGTATCAGTGAATTGCATGGCATGACCAAGGAGGTCGACGACTGCGAATGTTGTCGGACCTATCTTGCAGTGAAGAGAGATAATACACCTCGAAACCGGTATGTAATTGGTCAAGTCCTTGATCATGACGGGCAGGATTCTAATACTTGATACAGAAAGCATTTGTGGCTGTCTCCCAGATTCTAGGGAGGACGTTTCACAGATATCTGTCAGATTTAGTTCAACGTCCGTCGTGGTAATAGCCAGGGAAGTAGTTGTTTCCTGTCAGATATATGCCTTAAATTAAGGAGATAATAAGGGGTTTTTGCTGAAGGATAGGGAATGATATTCAGTGATTGATTAGAATTAGCACTCCCTGCACGGAAAAAATGGTCCAAGTAAAACGTTTTCCTGACTTTTTTTAGATTTTCATAAGAAAATTAATACCTGTATTAAATAAAAAAGGATTTTACCTCAAATAATATGATTTTTCTGAACGCATAAACTTGTAGCTATAATATTGTTTACCAACAGCAAGTAGTTCGAACACTTGGTTATTTACTTTGAATAATGCCAGGTCAACATTTTACTAGCGATTGAAAAGTGTATTTCCATATTTACAAATTTTGGGTTTCTGAAAAGTGTATCATTACAACAGAAACTCGTGTTACAGGCCTAATACAACAATTCATTTGCAGCAGAACTTGGTCTTCCTACGGGAACGTAACGTGTTCACTTACTTGTTTATTTTCGACCAGTTCGAGATCAATCGGGAATATCCGCTGCAACTCTTCACGTGATAAGGCGTAGTACTAACGGTTTTCCGCCATACCGGCGTCATTTCAATAATTGAGAGCTGTGCGGATGCGTCTACTAGGCATCAATGTACTTTTCCGGTGATTTTGCGGTGTTTTACTGTTCACTGTTGTTAGTTAATATACTTATAACTAGCAGACCCGGCCACGCGTTGCTGTGGCTAAGGTTTTTATTATATTACATAGTAGTAAATTATTCAAGGGAAACGGTAGGAGAACACCAGTCATGGGGACTACCATGCATTTTTACACAGATGCCATTTGTTAAAATAGATGGCGACCGCCATCATTGATTTTTTACTACCGTTGATATTGATTCTGGAGCCATGAGTACCTCATAATCATCAAAATACATATATCGTACATCGTGATTTGATGTATAGCAAATATATAATAATGAAATATATAATAATATAACTACGTGGTAATACTTACATGTATATACTTTAATTAAAGATTGTTAAATAATGAAGCACTGATAATTAAAAAGCAAGAAGGATTCAACTCTATTACTTTTACTATAATATGAATTCAATTTAAAATTCAGCCTAAATAACACGTGGCGGCAATGGTAATACCAAAAATTAAGAACGTAAGAACAATTGAACTTCACTGTATTGCGTTTACTACCAAATAAATTTAAGTTATACTTTAGCCTCAGCAACACGTGGTGGTTATCCCATTAAATTGTAACTTATGTGAAACGTTAGTACTTTCAACACTGCGCCATCTGTTAGAATACTTACTCAATCCAGTCAGCAGATACCGCCATCTGTTAGAATCGTTTGGGACTGACAGACAATTGTGACTGTCGAATAATAAACAAATAATTCTCAGTAGACGATAGTGTGGAAACTACGAAGCATCGCACAAAGAGGAGACCGAGAACGTGTAATGTGTTCTATATCACTCTCTCGCCATCAACAAATAATTTGCAATAAAATAATATTGCGGCTATAAATGGAGATGTGAGCTATGCTATCTGTTAAGTTAGATCGAACTGCACATGGTGTGCAAATGTGATCGAAATCGGTTGAGTAGTTTGGGAGTCTATAGCGGACAAACAACGTGACACGTAATTTATATATATTAAGAAGATAATTAATAATAGTGTCCAGCGGCGATGTTTTGTTTTAAAGGAACCATCAATATAGAGAAAAAAGATTCTCCCAAAAAAAGAGATCTCTATCTTCAGTTTTTCTCGAATGGTGTATTTTGATATACAGCCGCTGACACTCTGTAAGTGTCACACTTTCTCAAAGTGCAGGCAGGATATCATTGGTTCCTTGGTGCAATCGAACCATTTTAAGACAAAAATGGATGTATTGAAAAAAAAAAGGCAATAAAAAATACAAATGATCATTTTTTTTGAAGAACTAATAAATTAAACTGAGGGCAGGTGAATATTTTATTTGAGTCAGGTGAATTATGTTACCAAAGATAAAATGAAAGCTATATTGAAGGTAAGACAATAAAAACTACCCAGAAATGAGTCACTCAATATCCAAGTAAACCAAAATTTCTATAATGATCAAACAATTTTGCTACAAAACAATACTGTATGAGAGATAACTACTAATATCTTGTTCAGTGGATTTTAGTATCTGCGTTATTCTTCAGTAATGGTAAATATACTAGTTATCAAACTGAGCACCCATTGCAAATAAAAGTTCATTGAGGCCAGTAAAACGAAAAGGCTGCTTGTAATAAAGCTTTTAATACCAGTAGGTTACATTATGTTCTTCAAATTACATTAATAACAGCAAATGATCAAATTCAGGAATCTAATTCTTCTTGTGGCTGCTAAAGCGTATAGTATGCAAATTTTTACTTGGTGATATGTAAATTTTACTTTCTACTATTAATTTTTTTTTTCCGTGTGAACATCGCACATCTACCTATATATGTCAGATATGATTTAATGGTCTTAATGGGATGTATTTGATTTCTGACAGATGTTTGCCTTATATTTTCCACTTCGTGGGAATTTGTGGATTGAAGGGTATTTCGACTTTGTCGAAATTGTTTTTGTCAGACATTAACATTCATAATATAGAATTGTAGTACTTATTACCCCAGTGTTTTTCAAAATATGAGATTATGTCTAAACCTGCATTGGGCGTTATTAAATGACAAGGAACAATACCGCCCTTAGGTAATGGGACAATAAAGCCCATAGTTGACAACAGCTATATATTAGTTGGTCTGTAAATATGAACTTGATATAAGATCAGACAAACATATAACAAGAAAAGCTTGAATCAACAAACTACTGGTGGAAATATATCATCATGAATCATGAAAGTAGACGTAGAATCATCTGCGGCTAAAAACCAACTTTAGTTGCTATTTTCCATTACGAATTTTCAGAAAATTGAGATAGGAAGTCTGTGACAGTGGACTAATGAAGAGAGTAAAATTTTGCGAAATATGTCTACAAAGATTGAAACAGAATAGTCCTATTTTCAAAATATATTACAGAGTCAAAAGGAAGCTGTGAAATTCAATATTTGCTTTTTCCTTCCACACAATGAATGTATTCTATTATTTTGGATTCCAATCAGGTCATATGTCAAATTTTTTTTTGTTTCAGGTGAGTACAACCACTGTTATTCCAAGTCTGTTTCAGAAAGGACTGGTAAGAATGGATTTCTTGAAAAATATCGCTGGGTTTATCATATAAATGATCTGATGAAACACCAAATGGAAAAGACATTGGTTCCCAAAAGAACCCGCACGAAAACATATGGGAAATTGGGTCTCATGTTGTAGTAGCATGGATCGTGAGAAACATGTGTAAGTTTAAATGATTTTGTATGTGTCCCTTCTGAGATAAAAGCGGTCAAAGTTCAAAAAAACATGGGTGGGATTGGCATAGAGAAAAACTGTTTTGTTGATCGAAATATGACAAATTCAGGGAAAATGTATTTATCGGAACTCGTTAACATGTCATTAAGTAATGATAATACGTTAGGGGCTCTACGGTGCATAGTCAAATATATCGTTTTTATATAATAAGTCATATTTTGGTGAAAAAACTTCAATCAAATCAATTGAAATGTATTTAGTTTCTTGATAGCTCTCTTTGTTTGAAATATGAATTTTGGAAAATACCTCTATAATGTGGACAATCGACAGATCGTTTTTGACTACAGAAAAAAATATTCAATAATTGATCAGAAGATAAAGTAACTTTGTGATGGATTTAGATGTTCAATAATATCTTTCATTCAGATTCAGCTGGTGGGTAATTTTTTTTAGGTCATTCATAATGTTTTTATTGAATGTCTCAACTGTTCGGTACAAGAGAAATTTCTTCATTAGTTTAAATTCATATACATTTTGTTTGTTAGTGTCACGGTTACAGTTGACATTGTCCAGGTACTAATTCCAAATTTGTTATTGATTCTGTCTTGCCTCTTCTTTCTTTTTCAAAGTTTGTAGTAACTTTTGTAAATGCGGGGGAAACTCATCCACCCCAAATACTCGGCAAATTCGATTTTTATCAATCTGTCGATACATAAGCATGTAGGCATTTATGCTTGAACTATAAGCCCCAGGATAATAACTTCGATGAGGCCCACCACCAAATGTTTTTCTAATATCGTCTTCAGTATTCCCACTAACACTTTGATCATCATGTCATGATCCACCCTGTCCCATACTGATTATTAGAAATGATCCGTCATCACACGGCGTCATGCAATTCATTATTCTCGAATATCGGTCAAAGATATCAAAACAAGATGCATCTCTCTTCTGGTTGAGAGCGGACTGCGCAAATATCCAGTTCACCGCTATCTTTCCCCCGCCACGATCATAATTGACGAATTTCAAGATAGTGAAATAACTCGAGATGGTCCATCCTACTTTTCAATCTTTCTTCTTTCTTCCGCCCACCGCATAAGATTATATCTATAATTAAGGCCATAAACATGTCTCGCTAAGTGGGATATATCAATAAAACTGTCAGCCGGATTCTATTAAAAACATGATTAATTATGCAAATGTCGTATTTTATTGCTTAGGGGAGAATAACGGCGACACGTGTCCGAACGAATATTAGTATAAAACAGCGCGAATTTATCAGATCAAATCAGTTCAATCTTGACCAGTGCTACGATTATCTTCCAAATAAATGCTATACAAGTGCGTTACCAGTTCGTCTTCATGTAATAGTGCAGTTTGTAGTCTAATCTATCGCAAATACCGGAGTGCCTCGGAGTTTACTCAAGGGAGTTTAAAATCACTTCGTCAGTAAAAACCGTGAGATGAAACTATCTAGTACTATTAAATGTTATTCAGAGACGATCATGAATATAATACCTCAACAGATATAATGAGTGCGGAAAATTATGTGCCTTCTCGTGGAAATAAGCCGCCTTAAAAGACATTTGCAACCCTGTTTAATTTATGAGCGTATACGGAACGGAACCTAATATTAAACCCGTTTTACAAAAGCTATGGCTCATATACTGGTTACTGAATGTGAAATTGTTATATTATTTTCACCTGTCGAGTTTGGTTATTGTAATAGCTGTCCCTTATTTAGGTAAAAGTGCATACCGGAAAATATGATTGGGTATGATTTATATTGTACCAAAGGTTTACGTCTACTACTGGTAGTAGAACAATGTACAGTGAAAGTAATTACTGTAACTTCTAATTTTGGTGTAGATATCAGGTAATAGTGTTTTGTGTATTTGATTGATTTGCGTTAATTAAGGTTTGAACTAATTACCCGTTTTGTTTATGTCTTGAATGTCTGATGAATATTTCATTGATTAATTTGCCTGATTTTATCGCATGTTACCTGTATTATGTATTGAAACATGTACGGTTAGTACACGTTTTGCTTGATATATTTTGTGTTCTGATATTTGATTGCTAGGGTGTTATTGATTGGTATATATTGATTTAATGCGCAAACAAAAGTATTTAGTAATGACGATGAGGTTGCTACCTTTGAAAGTATGATTTTATGTATGTGAACTGTTTCCAGAAACATTTTTGTGCTTGCTACCATTGTTTATTTAACTGTTTTTAATATACCTCCGTCAGTAGCAATAACGGCTAGTAATGTAAGACATGTCTCGTTGAATATACGTTTAGAAAGCTTGCTTGTTTTCAACGGTAATTTAAGTATTTTAGATTTTGTTTACTCTGCATTATATTATTAAATTGTGTGTTTGATACATGTTAAAGAGGTCTGACTTGCGGAATAGCAAGTAGCTCTAGAATGGAACTTCTTGTAATTAATGCGAAACTAATCTGTTTATTTAGTATACTTATCAAATTAATTTGTCTTGTTTTCTTTCTATACTCGAATTTCAATTATAACAGGACGTCTCGTACTTTCTAGGACTATCAGGGGTATAACGTAGCCGCTCACGTTATATTCCTTATTGTTGTGAGGTGTCCCGACGTTTCGATACGCCTCGTCCATCATCAGACCAAGCGCTGATGACGAATGAGACCTTGCGTTAGAAACTCTAGGATATTCTAAACGGAGTAGAGACTAAGCTCGATATACCGCTTTATAACAATCAAAACAGAACCAGAGGTTCTTATCAAAATCTTTTATGTAAGCATAATAGTGACCAGCCAATGCACTACCCGGATGAATCATAATACTGAACAGCTCATATGTGTACGGTCCTTTAGCTTCTTCATCGTGGTGATTATTGCACGAACTAACATCAATTCCTTTATCATTATCCGCACAATTATCATCCTATCCATCAACAGTAGACGATACGTCTTTTCAATGACAACTTTCGTCATCTGCCGATCCTGAATCTATCGTACTGCAATCATCACATTTGACAATATTTTCTCGTTCTTCCGTAGGTTTCATTATCTGACTGGCTTGCTGTTATGAACGAATTCAAGTTCAATATTTCAGGGAACACAACTTTATCATTGAGCTTTATTCCATGCATAGTGTTATAATCGAAATCAAAGCGTTTCAAATGAAGAGTGAGCAAATAAGGGAATTTTGTAAATTTCAATCCTTTATGTGCGTCGCACTTCTTGTTGCACTTCTCGCAATGATACTGATTATTTCCGTCGAGGGTTTCCGGTTGAACAAAAGCTCTCAAGGCTTCCTCGACACTATTATAAGCTACGGAGCTACCGAAAGGTCTTACGGGTAATGGTATATTGAGGAATGTGACCTCCCGAGACTTTTCTGTGGCACACTTCAAGCATTTCACGTAATCGAGCATCTTTCCCTCATATAAATCGGTAATAAAATTGGCTTGCTTATGGGGTCTTTGAAATTCTTTTCTAGAACATCGAACATCACCCTAAACAGTTCCTGTATGTCGTGCTGGTGCTAAGCATCGCTGTCTTCCCACCTAAAACTAGTAGTCAAATTAGTTGTTTCAACGGCAGATTTAGAATAAGTCTGTAGGTTCAGAAAGAGCTTTTGCAGTTGGTATGGTATAGAACGAGATTTGTTCACGCCATCGAATTCCCAGTTATAGAGTGCGTTTCGGAATTCCGGAGTCATGTATAAAGCCTGCAGTAAACTATTCAAATAACATGTCATGGCTTGATTGACGAGACCAACATAATTTGTGGATTCGATAATGATGGGCTTAAGATGAGGGCGTATAGATACTGTACCGTGTTCGATTTCATTGTAAAGAACCGGAGGAATATCGCAACAGCTGCTCGACCCTTTTCCGGTAGTGGGACTAGCTGATGCATCGAGCAGCAAGTCATCGTCAGCGTTGTCCTGGCCCTGAGCAAATAACAAATTGGATTTCACCGGGTTTATGGTGATTGAGAAGCGGTCAAGAGGGGTCCATTTGATGCCTGCCTCTTGTACGGTTTTGTTAATTTCATCCAAATTGTAATAAAGAAAGTCATTCCTCGACTCATCTGTAACTTTTCCAATCTTGAACTGGCGTTTCCACTTCGTTACAGGGAGATACGAAATTTCATCAAAGTTGTGAGAAGAGGGAATAGTGCCAAATAATGAAGAGGCATTACCACGCCAGATTTATATACTAATTCTTTGAATCAAGAAAGTTGATCGTTTTTCCTTAGTTGCTTGGCCTAGATTTCTCCCTACATCGTGAATAAAAGACAGAGATTGTGGACCAAAATCACCTAAAGTTTCAACAGCAACTGGATGAAAAATATAGCTACTTCCTAGATTATGGTACTTTCGTATTTTCAACTCCTCACAAGTAATTGCATCAGAACCAGCAGACTTACAGGTACTTGACAGATGTGAAGGTGCTAACGTGTCTGCACAAGTAAAGTCCCAAACCAGTGGTTTCCCACACTTCCAGGAAACGAGGGACATATCATCGGGTCTTTTTCCGTCATCACGACTGACACCTTGTGGCTCCAAGATTGCTGGTATGCCTGCTGAAACGAGGGCTCGCTTGATGAGATCGTTCACCTGAGAATGTCTGGGTAAACGGTCAGTACTTCTTTGGCAGCTCAAACCATGAGTTCCTTTACTATCTACAACACTTCCACATACACATAAATGAGGAAAACAGACAGATAAACCCAATCTGAATCCAACAGCAAATCTGAAACTTTCATTATTCAAGAGATTTCCAAGAGCTGCCACGGGTAACGCATTCAACCGTGCACCTGAATCCTGTACCATAACTGCTTTGAGTCAAGCCTTATCGTATATTGAAACAGCTGATTCGAGCAATTTATTAGAAATAATTTCAAGTAAGGGACGGTACCAGGCACTTTGTACTAATTTGGAATCACTCGATAAACTGATTCCTGATTGTTAAAACCACAAGTATTCACCTTCAACATGAAACAAATCTGTGGAATTTTGAAAAACTCGAGGAAGAATTGATTTGACAAGGGAGGAAACACTGTTGACAGACGACAAAAAAGCAGGTAAGGATAAAGAATAGGTTGAACGCAAACCTAAACCACCCATATTAACAGGAAGAGTGGCTTGTAACCAAGATTAGTATTCAAAATTATTATTGGTTACTTCTTCAGCGATGGAGCACAATCGATCATCAAATTCTTCAAGTTCATGTTGACAAATCCAAGAGTATATATTAATTTTGGTATTGCCAATCAATTCTTTAATAGAAAAAAGGAGACGTAAAAAGGTAATATGTTTAATCGTGAACACATGAGTCTTAGGGATTCAGTTTTGTTCTTCAAATTTTCTGACAGGGCTCCTGAAGAAAGAGGTGCACTGAGAAGTGACCATTCGGACTTCTTAAGAATTTTTATATCGGGAGCAATATCTCTGAATTTTGAAGAGAAAACTGATTCTGGACAGGAAACCGGAATAATTTCGCATTTACTAAAATTAAATTCTAGGCCAATTCCTTTAAATTTCTGAATAATTTTATGTAAATTTTCGAAAACTTCATCCACAATACCGAATTTCATTCGTACTTTTTGTTGTTACTATCAATTGAAAGAATTTCTCAATTTTCAAAATGTATTTCAATTTATTTTCAGTAAGTTGACCCGGAGCGCCACGTCAAACAATGATAATAGCCGTCCTCTATCCGCACAGGCTATGCATGCCTTCGGGTACACTCTAAGGGTGTTTATGAGGGAGTATCATTATTATTCTGGTTCACACTCGCTGCAGTAAACTTTGCTGTTCTCCTTGCACAGTAGTTTTTTGCAGTTGCAGCACGGTGTTTTGGTTTTTCTGCTACGGGGACACTCTTTTTATCTTCCTGACGCTTCTTTGCCTTTTTCTCTGGGATTCATCTCCAAGACTGAACCTATTCTCGCGTGAAATCATCCAATTTGTGGCAAAACCAATTCCAAAAGTATTTACTTTGTACCAAAACACTTTAGGAGATGTCACGGGTATAAATAACAATTGAGCAGAAATACATAAGATAAATGATAGTAAGTTCGGAAAATACTCACCGAAAAACGAATTCATCCACACGGCGATACAACTAAACATATTATAGTTACTTGGTGGATCCACCCGAGCGCATGTGCTTGAGGGTTGACTGTATTGTTTTGTATTTACCTATATATTTTATATTTTTGGCTAGTCCGATAAAGGCATTCGTCTTCAGTACTTGTTGATTAAATTTATTTATACATTTTTGTGATGAATAAACTGATTCTAATTCTGAACGAAACATCAGGGGACCTTTCGATAAATAAAATTCAATTACATATCTTTCCGAAATCAATTGTTTGATAAAACACAAAATATATTCAACAATGAGATTGGTTTCTAAAATACAACAAACTCAAGAAAAAATAAGGAATAACGACTTCAAAAATAAATATGGACATTATTCGAAATTGCGAATAATTAGTTACAAACAATATAAACGTAACAGTACTCTTAAGAAACAAATCAAAGGCAATGACTCAAAATCTAAAATTCAAATAATATTATGGCTTTTGATTGGCCTATTTGCACAATCTAAAACATTGCCTCATAGTTCCTGGCTAGGGTACTTTATTGTTAATTGATGGCGAGTATATCCCAAGTACGAAAGTTAAAGGTTTAAATTACCTAGTTATTTATTGTTTTTTCAATTAACATATTTTTTTATATTGATCTAGATAACATCAACTAATTATTTTTAACAATACTGTAACAATAACAAAATCAATAATATAAATTGAGTTTTTACGTTGTTATTCATAATTTATTCTCGAGTTTGCGTGTATTGTTGAGTTCAGTCTTTTGTTGTGTCTAGTTTGGGTTTTTCATAGAATCAAACAATTGATTTTGGAAAGATATATAATAGAATGGATCGAAATATTCCGTGAAGTTTCGTCTAATCGAAGTAACAACCCCACATATCGTAATACCACACGGAAAAAAAAAGTAATAGCAGCAAGTAAAATTTACATATACCACCAAGTTAAAATCTGCATACTATATGGGACAAGTAATACGCTTTATCAATCAACCACAAGAAGAATTAGATTCCTGAATTTGATCACTTGCTTTTAATAATGTAATTTGAGGAACATAACGTAACCTACCGGTATTAAAAGCTTTATTACAAGCAGACTTTTCGTTTTATTGGCCTCAATGAACTTTCTATTTGCAGTGGATGGAGCTCAGTTTGATAACTACAAATAACTGGTACATTTACCATTACTGAAAAATGATTTATTCTCAAATAACTCATATACTAAAATCTACTAAAGAAGATCATTATAGAAATTTTGGATTACTTGGCCTTATTGAATGACTCACTTTTGGGTAGTTTTTATTGTCTTACTTTTACCTTCAATATAGCTTTGATTCCATCTTTGGTATCATAATTCACCTGACTCAAATAAAATATACACCTGCCCTCAGTTCAATTTAAAAGTTCTTCAAAAAATAAAAAAACATTTATATTTTTCATGCCTCATTTTCAATACATCCATTTTTGTCTCACTTACAGAGTGTCAGCGGCTATATACCAAAATACACCATTCGAGAAAAACTGAAGATAGATATCACATCTTTTGGGAGAATCTTTTTTCTCTATTTGTTGATATGGAACGGAGTCTACTCCATTTTGATGGTTCCTTAAAAAAACATCGCCGCTGGACACTAATTAATTATTATACCTATGAATATTAACTGACAACAGTAAAACACCGCAAAATCACCGGAAAAGTAGGCTAAGATGCAGACACATCTGCACAGCTCTCAATACGCCGGTTTTGCTTAAAACCCGAACTGATCGAAACTAAGTAAGTGAACACGTTACATTCCCGTAGGAAAACCAAGTTCTGCTGCAAATGAATTGTTGTATTAGGCCAGTAATACGAGTTTCTGTTGTAATGATAGACTTTTCAGAAACACAAATTTAATACATATGGAAATACACTTTTCAAGCTCTAGTAAAATGTTGACCTGGCATTATACAAAGTGAACCTAGTGATCGAACTACTTGCTGTTGGTAAACAATATTATAGCTACAAGTTCATGCGTTCAGAATACTAATTTTTTTAGGTAAAATGCTTTTTTATTTAATATATGTATTAATTTTTTTATCACAATCTAAAAAAAATCATGAAAACGTTTTACTTGGACCATTTTTTTCCGTGCACAATCTTCAAAATTGCATATCTTAGAAACACAACACACCAAGTTGAAAAAACTTCCATAGATAATAGCGACATTTTCAAAATGGTATGAGTAAAATTAGGTCCAAATTAGCTGATCTGTTGTTGACATATTCAATAAGAACATCGCGAATGATCTAAAAAAATAATGATGCACCCAATATCTAAATGAAAGGTAATATTGAAAAATTTAATTCATCACAAAGTTACCTTATCTTCTGTTTGATCAACAGTATCAACAATTTCCAAAATAAAAAAAACACATTTCAAACAGAGAGAATTATCAATATAACACATACATACATTTATACGTAAATAAATTTTAATCGACTAGAATAGACTGAAACTGAAATGTCTTATCAAAATATGATTTATTCTAGAATTCTGCTAGAAAAAAAATCCGAAAAACGATCTTTTTGACTATGCCCCGTATAGACCCCCAATGTACTATCATTAATAAGATTATAATTGTACATGTTAAAGAGTTCCGATAAATAATTTTTTTTCCTGAATTTGTATTATTTCGACCAACAAAACAGTATTTTTTCACTACAACATATTACAATTTCAGCCAATTTGACCGAGAGCCAATTTCTCATTTGTTTTCGTCCTTTAAAAAGGGAATATTTACTTCTGAAAATTCAATTATCTTCAACTATCTGATGTTTTTGGTGAGCGTCCACTATTTTATAACTAATGATGTTCACTAAGGAGCTCTATAATGATATACAACAGGGTACTGCATAGAGCTAGTAGCTCCGAAGCTCGTCTTTTTCAAAATTATGCAGTATATTCTTTATCGTGACTTCGCCCTAGTACGTTTTTGCAGTATTTTTCCTGTTCGCTCCTAACTCATTTGTTTACTAACCTTCTCCTGTACATTTTGATATTGAGAGTTTTGGTTCAGCATCCAAAAATCTGAGTGACTTGGCAAGTTCGTCGCTCTCCTCATTTCCTGGTATTCCGTGTCCTACACTTAGAGTATTTTTCTGCCTATGGTGTCTATTCACACATCACTCTCATAAGTTAGTTTTTCTCATATTTTCAGAAAAACATGTTGCTATTGATTGCTGTTTGGGATGAAAGTTTTAAATTTCTAATACCTTCCAAAAGGTTATCTTGAACAGTGGAAAATTGTTACTAAAGTTTATTTTTCAGTCACAGATGATTCCACATCTGACTTTATGAACATACCTATGACAGGTTTATGTCAAAAAACAATTTTCAAGGTGTCATCGCACAAGAAATGTTCCCATCTTTTCCACAGTTAATATGAATCTCAATTCTTCCGATCACCCTGATGATCTTCAAAGAATGGAATAGATTTTCGTCGCCAAAAATTTATTGGAGGCCTAGCGAAAGAGATGCCATTCTCGCATCAATGATTCTAATGGTTTCTGTGAGTTATACTCTTGAATAACATTCTCATTTGTCTTCACGAATTTTCAATGCAAAGTAAATTATTGAAATATCAACTATCTGAATGAAAATTTTCACTTTCAGGTCTTCTTTTTCTAGTTAGGGTCTTTTCACAATATCTATCAGATGTAGTTCAATGTCCAGCGTAGCTTCAGCCAGGGAAGTAGTTGTTTTCTGTTAGACATTACAAAAAAAATCTTCATTATCATCGTAGGTTGTTTTCATTTGAAAAAAAACATTTTTCAATTATTTGAGAATATTCCCTTTTTCCAACTTTTTATAGGTGTTTCAACACACATACAGGTTTAATAATATTAGTGGATTCCGTGCATGAAAGGTATTTGTGGAGCCTACTATGAAATATACCTGAAGTGATGCCAAAAAAAATCAGGACCATGGAAAACTCTTTCCTTTCGCTTAACCCTACGGGATATAGAATATATAATGAAAAAATATTTGTGGCACCCTGGATCCACTAATATTACCGGACCGGGGTGTGTACGGAATATACCACAAATATTATTCTTTGAAGTAGGTAAGTGTATTAGATATTCCACTAATAAAGCACAACATGTATTTTGTGTGAGGCATATACCACAAATATTATTCTTTGGGATGAGTGTATCAGATATTCCACTATTATAGCAAAACATTTATTTTGTGTAAGAAATATACCACAACTATCATTTTAACCAAACATGTATTTAACACAGTAATAATACATATTTTTTTTCAAGAGCTATTATGGAATACTTTTATTGAAGAAACAGTCACAACAGTCATATTACGGTTAGTGAATCACAATGGCATGAAGAAGTAAACCACATGTTCACAGTAATTTTTCCGGGCGTACAGGGCCGGCTTCACTCCAGCAATAAATTATAACTTCCTTATTAGGAACTCTGCCAGTTTCGTATTCCGGCTAGACGATCACAATGGCATGAGAAAACAAAAAACTTATTCAGAATAATTTTTCCGGGCGTCCAGGGCCGGTTTGAACCAAGCAATAAATGTCTACGGGTGGTTTTCTGAAGCAATTCTGATTTTCATACTGAAATACGAAATTGCCAGAATTCCTTATAAAGTGGTTAAGATTTATAGCTGAGGTGGAGCGACCGGAAAAATTATTCTGAATAAATATTTCGTTTTCTCAAGTGATTCTTATCGTCCTACTGGAATATGAAACTGACAGAGTTTCTTATGAGTGAGATGAGATATATTGCTGGAGTCCTGGAGATATATTCTGGTAGTGGACGTCCGGACAAATTATTCTGAACATGTGGTTTGTTTTCTCTTGCCATTGTGATTGTCTAACCAAAATATGAAACTGACAGAGTTCTTTATAAGGAAGATGTGATTTATTGCTGAAGTGAAGCTGGCCCTGGACGCCCGGCAAAATTATTCTGAACAAGTGATTTGTTTTCTCATGACATCTTAATTGTCTTTCCGTAATATAAAACTTGCAGAATTTCTAAAAAGGAAGTTGTGATTTTTATTGCTGGACTGAAGTCGGCCCTGGACGCCCGGAAAAATTATTCTGAACATTTGGTTTGTTTTCTTATGTCATTGTAATTGTCTAACCAAAATATGAAACTGGCAGAGTTCCTAATAAGGAAGTTGTGGTTTATTGCTGGAGTGAAGCCGGCTCTGGATGCCCGGATGAATTATTCTGAACATGTGGTTTGTTTTCTCATGACATTGTGATTTTCTAACCAAAATATGAAACTGGCAGAGTTCCTAATAAGGAAGTTGTGATTTATTGTTGTACTGAAGCCCGCCCTGGACTCCCGGAAAAATTATTTTGAACATTACGTTTGTTTTCTTATGCCATTGTAATTATCTAACCGAAATATGAAACTGGCAGAGTTCCCAATAAGGAAGTTGTGGTTTATTGCTGGAGTGAAGCTTGCCCTGGACGCTTGGAAAAATTATTCTGAAAATGTGGATTGTTTTTTCATAACATTGTGTTAGTCCAACCAAAATATGAAACTGGCAGAGTTCCTAATAACGAAGGTGTGATTTATTGTTAGACTGAAGCCCGCCCTGGACGCCCGGAAATATTATTCTGAACATGTGGTTTGTTTTATCATACCATTGTGATTGCCTAACCAAACTTTGAAACTGGCAGACTTCCTAATAAGGAAGTTGTGAATTAATGCTTGAGTGAAGCCGGCTCTGGAGGCCCGGAAAAATTACACTGATCATGTGTTTCGTTTTTAATGTCATTATGATTGTCTAAACAAAATATGAAACGGGCAGTGTTCCTAATAAAGAAGTTGTGGTTTATTGCTGGAGTAAAGCCGGCCCTAGACGCCCGGAAAAATTATTCTTAACATGTGATTTGTTTTATCATACCATTGTGATTGTCTAACTGAACTTTGAAACTGGCCGACTTCCTAATAAGGAAGTTGTGATTTATTGTTGGACTGGAGCCAGCCCTGGACGCCCGGAAAAATTATTCTGAACATGTGGTTTGTTTCCTCATTCCATTGTGATTGTCTAACCAAAATATGAAACTGGCAGAGTTCCCAAAAAGGAAGTTGTGGTTTATTGCTGGAGTGAAGCCGGCCGTGGACGCCCGGAAAAATTATTCTGAACATGCGTTTTATTTTATCATACCATTGTGATTGTCTAACCGAACTTTGAAACTGGCAGACTTCCTAATAAGGAAGTTGTGATTTATTGCTGGAGTGAAACCGGCTCTGGACGCCCGAAAAAAATCATACTGAAAATGTGTTTCGTTTTTTATGCCATTGTGATTATCTAACCGAAATTTGAAACTGCCAGAGTTTCTTATAAGGAAGTTGTGAATTATTGCTGGAGTGAAGCCGGCCCTGGATACCCGGAAAAATATTCTGAACATGTGGTTTGTTTTCTTATGCTATTGTGATTGTCTAACCGAAATATGAAACGGGCAGAGTTCCTAATTAGGATGATGTGATTTATTGTTGGACTGAAGCCGGCCCTGGACGCCCGGAAAAATCATTCTGAATATGTGGTTTGTTTTCTTATGCCATTGTGATTGTCTAACCGAACTTTCAAACTGGCAGACTTCCTAATAAGGGAGTTGTGATTTATTGCTGGAATGAAGCCGGCTCTGGACTCCCGAAAAAATCATACTGAACATGTGTTTGTTTTTTTATGCCATTGTGATTGTCTAACCGAAATACGAAACTGGCAGAGTTCCTTATAAGGAAGTTGTGATTTATTGCTGGAGTGAAGCCGGCTCTGGACGCCCGGAAAAAGCATACTGAAAATGTGTTTGTTTTTTCATGCCATTGTGATTGTCTAACCGGAATATGAAACTGGCAGAGTTCTTTATAAGGAAGTTGTGAATTATTGCTGGAGTGAAGCCGGCCCTGGACGCCCGGTGAAATAATTCTGAACATGTGCTTTGTTTTATCGTACAATGTTAATGTTTACTCAACATATGAAACTGGCAGAGTTCCTAATGTGGAAATTATGACTTAATTCTGTAGCTATGCTGGTCCAGAGAACCTGTGAATTCAATAACATAACAGGAATCTCTAAAAATCACAATTTTGGCTTTATTTTGTCCCCCACTGTTTTTCTGACAAAAAATTATTGCAGAACTTTATTGCCAAAGTAACTGGGCTACACTAGGTGTATCTGTGGTTTTAGGATGCACAGATTTTAAGTCGCAAATAGTTGAGAATTTTTCTTCAATTTACATTGGTATTATCTTTTGCTGTAAGGGGAGAAATAAAAAGCATTGTTAATTTTCCTGGAAAATGCATGTTTAAGAAAAAGTGCTCTCCCGATAATAAGGCCCACAAATAATCGCGTTATAAGGCCCATGGGCTCGGTTAGAATATATATTATGTAAAATGTGATATTTGGTACCACAAAACTTGCATGAGATTGACGGCTAAAGATTTTGAGGATTTCTCACTGTGGTGAATGTTCAAGAAATTTTCATTTATCAGTTCTTTGAAAAAAAAATGTTATAGATTTTTCAAAATGGCATGAAGTTACAGATCGTGTACTAGGTTGTAAATTTGTGAATGCATCAGAATAGATGTATTCAAAATTTGCATCACAGTTTCAAAAGTTTTGCAATTATTTTGAGACCACCTTGATCCAAAAAATTACCACGAATTAAGGAAAGATATGTTCCGGTCAACGTATAAGATTGCAAATCTACAGAATTGTTCAGAATATTTTTCCGATGTATCTGTCAAGTTTGCAGAACTTTTGGAATTTTGTCTTATGCTATATCAAAGAAAAACGTTATAGGTCGATAAAAACAAATTTCCGTTCACTTGAATTGGTTGCAGACTTGATTCGTGATATGAAATAATATATTCGATACTACTTCAAGTTTGCGGAACTTTTGGAATTTTCTCAACGAGTATAGAGTAAAATTCAAGTTAATTGCCATTTTGACAATGTTGCGTACTTCGGAAGAGGCTGCAAACTGAGATTTATTGCTTTCTCGATGTACATCTTGAAATCATGAATTTTCACAAGAAAATCATAATCTCTGATCCTGAAAACCCTCATACACTAATTTTGAATCCAATCGGACCATAATAACCAATCTACGACCCAAAAAACCATCACATACCAATTTTGAATCGAATCTGATCATAATCACAAATCACGTCCGCCATCTTGGAGGCGCCATTTTCTTCTTTTAAAAAAACGTCATATTGCATTATCACCGTAATTATGAACACATGCCAAATTTCAAATAATTCAACGTCGTACATAGATAACAGTGAATCTAATATAAGCTTGTTAAAAACCATTGATTGTTCCTCTCTCTGAATATACGAGTAATTAAACTCAATAATCCAGTTGGTATTCCACTAATATGCACTAACCTGCAGAATACTTACACAGCTACAGCTAGAGAAATTGAAAAATTACTGAAAATAGCCTATACAGAGGGCGGTCAAAGCAGTGACTTTCGGTATTCCACAAATATTGGTGTGTATGGCAACATGCGTGGAAGGTTTTTATGGCATCTTACACACTGAAACTATAAAGTAGGTATAGATTGACTCGCCATCAGCTGAAAATCACCGAATAAATTAATAATAAATGGTATGAGCGTGCAAGTATACCACAATTGTGAAGTCTGCCACAAATACTGGCTTTTATATACACAGTGTTCCACTAATATATGTAAACCTACACACTTCCACATACTTCTTTATTCAGTCACTGGTTTGGTTATGCATTCTTCGAGGAACGTGATAATTTTTAGATATGTTGAGTATGAGAATATTCTGACATTGAACTGTTTCGGAACACCGTAGTGTACTTTCCAAGTCATACGGAAGTGTTCACTTTGGATTCACTCCAAGTCCGTCACACATATTGAAGCCACCAGAACTGAGTCCTAGCGAGAAGAAGAGATAATCGAGAGTATTCGATATATTCTTATATAGACAGAGAATTAAGGTTGAACAGAACTCCTAGAGCCATACTGTATAAAAATTGGTATCATCATTGTGAGGTGAAACCAGAATGTTTGTTATCCTGTTGACTATGGCAGGTTCACAGAATATGCCTTGTTTCATTCAGTTATATTTTTCATTGATTATTGGTTTTATATAGCTGGAAAAAAAGAGCATGTTACAGTTTATGATTTTTTTAATCAAAATATATTTACTGGATATGAGTTTTCCTACAGGTACAAAGTGAAAATTGCACAAGAAATCAATAATCTGCCCTGGAGCGCAACAGCCAATAATAATAATAATAGCCGTCTTCTACCCGTACAAGTTATGCCTTGGCTACATCCTTCGGGTGCTTATTATTAATATTATTATTATTAACAGTTTTCTGGCAATTATTGTAAAGTCATTGAGCACTTACAAAAAAACTAGGCCTGATGTGATTGATATGCGTCAATTTGTTTTGAGTGACTATTGCAATCTTCCAAACCTTTATCTTGTGAAGTATGGCATTCATTGGTCACATATCACACACGATTACAATTTTATCCATATCAAATGGAATAGGAAGTCGATTCTGAAAATGTCGTTTTTTTTGGGAAGCTGATCCACTATGTGCAAATGGTATAATATTTTCTTCCTTTCTTATGTTCGTTATTGCTTTCAAATAACCCAAATGATGTAGATTGAACATTTCTATAACAGGTAAGTATTTAAAAGTGGAAAGGATGCTTGAGATTCTTCTTTGCATTAGCATTGTTGCGTTTTTCAATACTCTCCTTTTCGTCTGTTTTGTTCCATACATTTAGTCCAATTTTTCTTCATTTTTCTTTTATTCCAACATATTCTGATATTTCTTGACGTAATTACAATTGGAAATCGTCCTTTTTCACACTTTCCTCTTCGTTCAGGCGTTTCAGGCTAAGCCAAGTACTGTAACAATTCACGTATTAAAAGGTAAGGGCTACGCGTCTTCCCCTAGCTCGCACAAGTCCCTGACTTCTGATTGATGGATTTAACAATTATAACAACAAAAAAAATATATACTAGCATATTAGAAGTATAGTAGTCGGTTTGGGAAACATTATTCATCATCTGAATCATCATCAGAATCGACTTCTAATGAAATTATCATCTTGCAAAAATTATTTTGAAAATTTGCAACGTATCTTCTTCAATGATTGTTGTCCTGTACTTTTCTGTACCCATAGTAAATTAGTATTTTCACCTCGTCTGCCTTGAAAGTAGTGTTACCAGTTCAGTGGGGTTGAGTTCACAATGATAGTGAGAAGTCATATAATATGATCGTCATGCATGCGAAATAAACATCGTTCTGAATGAGCCATTCTTGAATTTAACTTAGAGTCAGTCCATCGTTTTCTCGGAAATATCTGAAAAACTTTTTAGATGATATTGCCGTAGTCTTAACTTCATTTATTGATAGGACAATTAAAAATACCAATCATTATAAGGCAAAGGCAAAAAGGGTATAGCGACATTACAACAGATAAATAAATAAAACACCGTAAAACTATCACTTCGCCACAGAGTATGGGGTAAAGGAGGGAGTTTGACCGCATTCTACAGAGATAGTTCGCTCCTACCCGTCTGAGTGTTTCAGAGGTCTGGGCAAACCTGTTCATACCTGCTCAATGGCAGGCCCTACGCTGTTATGTGGGTTATCCTCTGCCGTACTCGCTAAGTCTCAGTGGTGTCTTCCCCGCCTCCTCCTAGTTATGCGAGGGGTTTTCTTGGCTCGTAAGTAAAACATGAACTTATTGGACTTTTATTATTGGGATTTCAGTGTCCTAAGGATTTCCCGGAAAAACAACGAAAAAACCGGGTTTAAAACATGGTTTGTTGAGCTGGTTATTGCTCGGCTTCTAGATCTTCATTGAAAATATCCAATGCCTGGTAAATGAGTCCACCATGCTTTCTTGGCCTGTTATGGTGGGCTCTGACTGCTGTAATATCTCTTGTCAATGGACTTCCGAGGATGAAGTAACGATAGAACTTTTCAGAGATGGTTTTGATGTACTCTTCTATGGACTGAGTATCGGCCAGCTCTCGCAAATCTACCAGCCGAATGTATCTATCACTATTCGTGACGATACGGAGTACTTTATTTTGCATCCTCTCAAGTCGTACCATTTGATACTTGGCAAGGCTGCAAAACACTGGACAGGCATAGGTCATCGTTGGCCTGATGACCTGTTTGTAAAGCAGTATTTTGTTTTCCACTGCCAACCTAGAGTTCCTCGCAATCAGTGGATACGTCCTTTTGACTGCGGCTCCTGCTCGCTGTATTGCTAGGTTGACATGCTTTATGAGTGTTAGTCTTCTGTCCAGCTGTACTCCCAGGTACCGCACGGAGTCGGACTCGTCAATCAGATTTCCCAGAACCCTAAATCCCCCAAAGATTTCAACATTGTTTCTTTTCTTTGTGAAATTTATGAGGTCTGTTTTGTCAGGATTCAGCACTATTTTGTTCTTCGCTAGGTACGGCACGACAAGATTTCAACATTGTTTCTTTTCTTTGTGAAATTTATGAGGTCTGTTTTGTCAGGATTCAGCACTATTTTGTTCTTCGCTAGGTACGGCACGACAAGTGTCTCCAAATGCGTTTCCACCAGGGTCGCGGCTGTCGCGCTGTAGAACGACTTGGCGTATATTGCCGTGTCATCGGCATAGACAGCCGTGCTCGTGTTTCCGTGCATTGGAAAGTCGTGCGTATATAGCGAATACAAAAGTGGGGACAAGCTCGATCCCTGAGGCACTCCTGCTCTGGCTACCTTCACTGCTGAGCTGGCGTTGTTTACTTTAGCCCTGAAAGTCCTATTAACTAGATATGAGTCTAGGATTTTCACCATACACTCCGGCATGCCTGCTCTTAGCATCTTCATGACTAATTCCTCTATCCAGACGGTATCAAAGGCTTTCTGGATGTGGCCTAGTTGGAAGCCCTCCCTCACCTTGTGGACAATTCGGGCTACCTGGGAGGTGGTTGAGTGTTCCTTTCGGAACCCGAACTGCTTCGCCGGGATGAGTTTGAGCCTTTCCTCCAGGCTCACAAATCTTTTCAGTAAGATTCTATCTACAACCTTGGCTATGGCGCTCAGCAACGAGATTGGGCGATAGCTCTCGACCCTTGCTTCCGGCTTGCCCGGTTTGAGGATTGGGATAATCTCCGCCTGCTTTAAACATTGCGGGTAGTGCTGCCATTTTATAATACTGTTGACTATATATACTAGCTGTACGAGATACTTTCTTGGCAGATTCCTGAGTAGGACTGCATCAATCTTATCCACTCCTGGTGCCTTGTTTTTAGGGAGCCTCTTTATTGTTTCCTGTACCTCCTCGAAGCTGGTCATCAGCTTCGAGAAGGTCCTAGCGTTGATGTTTACTCTCGGGGCTTCTCTAAACTCTCTGGCTTTCCTAGAAACCGCCTCCTGCTCCGGAGTGGAGTCGGCGCTCGTCTGGAATGTGCTCTGGTAATACTCCGCGAATAACTCCGCTTTCACTGGATCGGCCATCGCCAGTGTCCGACCATTCCCCACGGCTGGAATGTCCTTGTGCCTCCGTCGGAGACGTTTGGACATCCGCCAGAGGGAGTTGTCGACCACTTTGAGGTTTTCGAGTTTATGTGATCATTGATTTCATGCCATAGGTTCATCATATTTTCTCTATGTATTGGGTTTCGTGTGTTCTGCCATTTCTTTCTTTCTTTGTTATTTAATTTGATGAGACCTAGGATGTAGTCTGGAAGAAGTTCTCTATCCTCTCTTACGGCCTTCTTCCTGGTGGTGGCATCTCTTACTTTCTGAATGTTTTCTATGAGCCTCCGAGTTTCTGCATCTACGTTGTCCGCGGTTATTTGCGGTGTTAATAATGTTTTTTCGTTCATCAATCTCCTGTACTCCTTCCAGTCAGTGGTGTGATAATCATATATGATTCTTTCCCCCTTAGGGGGTATTCCACCTTTGATTGTAAAGAGTACAGGATCGTGATCCAAAATCAACTCGGGGGCTGTTTTCAGCTCTGAGATGCCCACGACGTTCTTGTTCACCACCAACTCGATTGTCGTAGGAGTCTGACCATTCCAGGGAAAATGTGTTGGGGTGTTAGGGAAGTCTATTATCACCTCGTTATCCTGGGAGTAGTTCCAGAGCACTCTTCCATTCGCATTCGGGTGATTGGCACAGTTCCACTCAGGCCTCCTTGCATTAAAGTCTCCCGCTAGCAGCACTTTATGTCCGCTATTGAGGAGATTATCCAGATCCATTGCATTGAACCTTTTATCCGGGGCGTTGTATCCCACATATATCTTTGTATCACATGCAAGCTGTACGCCTGTATGCTCGATGGAGCTTTGCTTTTGTGGCAAAGGTATATGTGGCACTCCAGCCTTTACAAGGATCGCGACACCGCCCTCCCCCTGATTGCATTGGGCCTGTCCACCCTGATGGTAGAAAAACCCCTGATTTGCAGCTTGTGTTCCTGCCGGAGCTTCGTCTCGGTTAAAAGCATTATGTCAATCTTATGTCTGTGAATGAAATTTTCGACAAGCGGGAGCTTGTTTCTGATTGCATTCACATTGAGCATGCACACCTTTATGGGCATTTAAAGGCCGTAACCTTGAATATTTTCTATGACTCTCCAGAAGGCCATGAATTTCTCGGTGCTATTACGGGATATCCTCAGACCCTCGATAATATCGTCCATGGCCTGCAGTAGGACTTCTGTGTTTACTAGACCTTTGATCGTTTCATGTTTCTCCAAGAATCCACTTACGGCGTTGGACGTGCTTGGTTGGACTGTTATTTGCTGCCTGTCTGGGAAGGATGGAGGTTGGGATTGTGGTGGGGGAACCCTGTGACTTACCGTTTCAGCCTGGTTCTCCTGCTGTCAACTTTGCTGGTTTCGTCTCCTCTGCTCCCAGATGTTCTCTGCTGGAGGGGCTGCTACATACCTCTGCCCCGGCTCTGCTTTTGCTCTTCTCTCTTCTTGCGAATTTGCATGCTTGATATAGGTTTCGCAGGATACTGAGCATGATGTGTGTGCTCCTCCGCAGTTGCAGCAAATAGCTGGGGTGGTTTTGGGCTTGGGGCATACCCTCGACCAATGTCCCTCTGCGCACTTCATGCACCTTACTGTGCGGTTACAGTTGGACTGGGCATGTCCCCAGGCCTGGCATCTATAGCACTGTGTGAGAGATCTGTTACTCCTCTTGATCTCCCACTTAACTATTACATCGTCCACAGCTCTCACGTTCTTGTTGAGATATCCTACTGTGACTTTTTTGTCTGTGAGAACGTTGTATAATTTTCGTTCAGTGCCATTGATTTCGGTGACGCCGTACGTTTCGACCCCTTGCTCCTCCAGGTCCTCAGCAATTTCTTCAACTTTGGGGCAGTGGTCCAGCCCCTTCAGTATTAAGGCATGCCTCTTTTGCCCCGGCATGGTGTAGGTGTGGTACTCGACATCATCCACCTTCAGTCTGCGTTTTAAGCTTTCGTGTTCTTCTGACGTACTTGCGTAGATAAGCGATGACGTAGTCGTATACTTGTACGTCAGTGCTCCTTTGAGATCTTGTTGCAGCTTACTCTTGGTGACGTTGTCGAGTTTAATCGTGCCCTCGATGACTATTGGAGGACATTTCCTCTGTCTGTTCTCCACTGCCGGGGGTGGGGGATTGCTCTTTTTTCTGCTATCAGGAGCGTTCTACGGAGTGTTGGTCTTCCTTGTGTTGACTTCTTCATTTTCCACCTCCTCCTCTAGCGCCTCGAAGGAGTTTCGGACTTCAACTGGGACGACTTGTAGGTTGAAGGCTGTCCATTTTCGCTTAGAGGTCTTTTTTGACATATTGAATTCATCATTATCCTATTCTTCGTTATGCTTTGTAGGCGATTTTTTGGGGGACTTCAGGAATCTCAGCGTGCCTTCAAGCCGCTCCATCTCCTTCTTGGCTTCGTTCTCATACTTCTCCCTGTAATAGTCACTTCCTGACTTCCCTGTCCTGGATCAGCTAGCTCTTTCGGGATTGGCCTTACGGTTTTACAGAATAGGGAGACCTTTTCATTCACTCGGATTCTTACTTGATCTTTCAAAGCTGTATGTGACATAGTCATCCCTATTTTGTAATTCTGTTTCCCGTCCTATTACCGAGGATGAACTTTCTCCTGTTGAGGTTCGAGGCGATTGCGGTGGTGGGGGTGAGGTTGGGAGAGTCATTGACTTTCTCCTCCCCAGCAGTTTCTTTCTGTTGGCGACCATTAGTTCTTTCGTGGCCTCCCTTTCTTCCCGTTTCTGTTGGTAAAGGATTTGCTGCTTCTTAACCGCAGCGCAGAAGAACGCAAGTACTTTTGGGCATTCGACATCAGGGGGATCCAGGTCCATTCTTGCTTACTGTTCGTTGTTAGCAGGAGTGATAGTTTCAGCGATTACTGGTTGTATCTCGCTTTGTATTGGGATGCTCTTCTGGGGGTTTTTTCCTCCTTCTCCCTTTTCAACCTTCCCGTCTCCTGAAGCTTTATCTTTAGCAATGACGTCACTGTTGTTGATGACGTCTTTTTGTTTTGTGGCCCCGTCTGTCGTGGAGGGTAGTGATCTTGTGTAATCCGAGAGCGTTCTTGCCAAACGACTTCTCGTTACGCTCCCTTTAATGCTGGAGTCTGAATCACTGGTTTCAGACGTTACATTGCTGGGCGTTTCAGGAGTGCTAGGGGGCAGACTAGGCTTATCCTTCTAGACCAAAATGGTTTTCTTCTCATCCTCCTCTTGGGAAACCTTGTAGATGGCCGTTACTTTCCTTCTTGGGCTTTTGAATGGAGGCAACTCTCCCTCTGACTTGGTTAGCAGTCGCTGTTTAGCGTCTATTATGCCGCTGAAGAACTTTTTAGTGGTCTGGAAGGTGCCTCTTCGCTCTTCATTTTTCGGCTTTTTATCAGGGGGAGAGCTCCCGGTTTCCTTCTGGTAGGCACTCAAGAATGTTTTTACCTCATTTTTATCCCCTTCTGGAAGTTCATCTACAATAGTTGTGCTTGTGGATGCCTGTGACGCCGTTCGTTTTTGTGCAGGCGTAGTTGGTTTTTCCAAAACTGGGATTTTTCTAGGAGTATTTATGGGAGGGAGTATTTTACCCTTTTGGTTTTCCTCGACGGTGGCTTCTTTCCGGGGGATGAGATTTTTCTCATCCCCCGAACTGTTTAAAATTGGTTATAGTAGTACCACTCTTCGTTCAGGCGTTTCAGGCTAAGCCAAGTACTGTAACAATTCACGTATTAAAAGGTAAGGGCTACGTCTTCCCCTAGCTCGCACAATACTCTAACTTCTGATTGATGGATTTAACAATTATAACAACAAAAAAAATATATACTAGCATATTAGAAGTATAGTAGTCGGTTTGCGAAACATTATTCATCATCTGAATCATCATCAGAATCAACTTCTAATGAAATTATCATCTTGCAAAAATTATTTTCAAAATTTGCAACGTATCTTCTTCAATGATTGTTGTTTTGTACTTTTCTGTACCCATCGTAAATTAGTATTTTCACCTCGTCTGCCTTGAAAGTAGTGTTACCAGTTCAGTGGGGTTGAGTTCACAATGATAGTGAGAAGTCATATAATATGAACGTCATGCATGTGAAATAAACATCGTTCTGAATGAGCCATTCTTGAATTTAACTTATAGTCAGTCCATCGTTTTCTCGGAAATATCTGAAAAACTTTTTAGATGATATTGCCGTAGTCTTACCCTCATTTATTGATAGGACAATTAAAAATACCAATCGTTATACAAACTATGTACATTTTGAATATTATTCAAAAATATAAGTAATTTTTCAAAACTTTTCACCAAATCAACTTATTGAATCTAAAACTCCTCGTCCGGACCTGTAAGCGACGTAGGCAACATTGTCGTGAAGTGTCCCATTTGAAATTTATTGGCGTATGTCACGTTAACTGACTTCTCAATGTGGATCCGACTGGATAAGTACTTGCAAATTTAAGAAAATTGAATTCTGGAAGCTTTTCCACACCTTGCAACAATTATTATGGTCCACATATACGTGTTTCATCGTACCAACTCACTTTTCCTTCAGCAAGAGAACATGCAAATTGTGTATAAGTTACAGTAGAAATGACATAAGATATCACCCAACATAGTGCTCCAAAAAATTACCACGAATTAAGGAAAGATATGTTCCGGTCAACGTATAAGATTGCAAATCTACAGAATTGTTCAGAATATTTTTTCGATGTATCTGTCAAGTTTGCAGAACTTTTGGAATTTTGTCTTATGCTATATCAAAGAAAAACGTTATAGGTCGATAAAAACAAATTTCCGTTCACTTGAATTGGTTGCAAACTTGATTCGTGATATGAAATAATATATTCGATACTACTTCAAGTTTGCGGAACTTTTGGAATTTTCTCAACGAGTATAGAGTAAAATTCAAGTTAATTGCCATTTTGACAATGTTGCGTACTTCGGAAGAGGCTGCAAACTGAGATTTATTGCTTTCTCGATGTACATCTTGAAATCATGAATTTTCACAAGGAAATCATAATCTCTGATCCTGAAAACCCTCATACACTACTTTTGAATCCAATCGGACCATAATAACCAATCTACGACCCAAAAAACCATCACATACCAATTGTGAATCGAATCTGATCATAATCACAAATCACGTCCGCCATCTTGGAGGCGCCATTTTCTTCTTTTAAAAAAACGTCATATTGCATTATCACCGTAATTATGAACACATGCCAAATTTCAAATAATTCAACGTCGTACATAGATAACAGTGAATCTAATATAAGCTTGTTAAAAACCATTGATTGTTCCTCTCTCTGAATATACGAGTAATTAAACTCAATAATCCAGTTGGTATTCCACTAATATGCACTAACCTGCAGAATACTTACACAGCTACAGCTAGAGAAATTGAAAAATTACTGAAAATAGCCTATACAGAGGGCGGTCAAAGCAGTGACTTTCGGTATTCCACAAATATTGGTGTGTATGGCAACATGCGTGGAAGGTTTTTATGGCATCTTACACACTGAAACTATAAAGTAGGTATAGATTGACTCGCCATCAGCTGAAAATCACCGAATAAATTGTGGTATGAGCGTGCTTCTGATTGATGGATTTAACAATTATAATAACAAAAAAAATATATACTAGCATATTAGAAGTATAGTAGTCGGTTTGCGAAACATTATTCATCATCTGAATCATCATCAGAATCAACTTCTAATGAAATTATCATCTTGCAAAAATTATTTTCAAAATTTGCAACGTATCTTCTTCAATGATTGTTGTTCTGTACTTTTCTGTACCCATCGTAAATTAGTATTTTCACCTCGTCTGCCTTGAAAGTAGTGTTACCAGTTCAGTGGGGTTGAGTTCACAATGATAGTGAGAAGTCATATAATATGAACGTCATGCATGTGAACTAAACATCGTTCTGAATGAGCCATTCTTGAATTTAACTTATAGTCAGTCCATCGTTTTCTCGGAAATATCTGAAAAACTTTTTAGATGATATTGCCGTAGTCTTACCCTCATTTATTGATAGGACAATTAAAAATACCAATCATTATACAAACTATGTACATTTTGAATATTATTAAAAAATATAAGTAATTTTTCAAAACTTTTCACCAAATCAACTTATTGAACCAAAAACTCCTCGTCCGGACCTGTAAGCGACGTAGGCAACATTGTCTTGAAGTGTCCCATTTGAAATTTATTGGCGTATGTCACGTTAACTGACTTCTTAATGTGGATCCGACTGGATAAGTACTTGCAAATTTAAGAAAATTGAATTCTGGAAGCTTTTCCACACCTTGCAACAATTATTATGGTCCACATATACGTGTTTCATCGTACCAACTCACTTTTCCTTCAGCAAGAGAACATGCAAATTGTGTATAAGTTACAGTAGAAATGACATAAGATATCACCCAACATAGTGCTTCAGAATAGATTTAACCAGATATTTACCAGATATTTCAATAAATCTATATTTTCAACAACGAATAATAAAGAACAGATACTCTGGACAATCATTAAAATGTTATCGTTTACTTGCTGATAGTCTTATAGAACAGAAACTATGTTATATCTACAGGTTGGAGGGTTTCCTTCTGAAAAGTATAATAAAGCGATTGATTTCAAGTTACAGAATTTGATTATAGCATAAGGCGGATGTGTTTAATGCATGTCAGTGCAGAAATATATAACAGGCAATGTTTGCTCAAAATATTTTTCCGCAGTCCTCCAACCATCGCTCACTTTAATTACTAGAGCCGATTACTAGTATGCTTGAGGCTATGTTCTCAGAATTCACTTTATCTTTAGAGATTCATTGGGGGTATGATTTCTCATTAGCGGAATACGTATACGTGACTACCATATTCTATTTGGAGCCTTTATGTTCCACAGCATGAAAGTTCTTCTCAACTCTCTGTTGGGATTATTTGAGAATGTGTCTGATCCCCATTGAATATTCTCACTGAATCATATATTAAATTTTGCAATTTTTTTTTCTGATATTCATTCAGATGTTTCTTGTACCACTTTCCTTATATCCTTTCAAGTAATTAGTTTGAAAAATGTGTTCCTCAGAAGTTTCCAGAAGACTTGTGTGAGCTGGGATCGAGAACTCCGCCCGAAGGTGTCCGATTATACCTCGGTTGCTTGGCTTTCTGATCTGCACCACCCGACTTATCCAGTACTGCTTTTGGTATTCCTGTCTAGTGTGTCGGGAGCAGCCGACCTGAACACACTACCGCGCTGCCAAAAATTTCAGATACAAATATTTTTGGAAAAAAACGAACGGGACTCGGAAGTGGGTGCACGCTTCTAAAAGAGGTGAGCAGGAAATAGGGGAACCGCGACTTTACAGCCAATTTCACCTAAGCTCTTGGGAGCCGAGTCTAGACTAGGCAAAGAGGCTCCACCCACATTCGCCAAAAAGGCCACTCCCAAGTGGTCGGGCGCAAGGCGGGCCACGCGATTGTCCACTGGCTGGGCATAAAGTCCAAATATGTTTGACACCTCGGGGGGTTAGAAATAACTCACCCCCCCAGGACCCTCCACCCCGGGACCAGAAAAAAGGGGGAGCAGGAGCTCCAACCCGCATCCTAAAGACCTCCACACCAAATAAGAAAATCCCAGTCGGAGAAGTGACGCATGCGAAGAAGCCCCCGGCGCCGGAGACATCGCGCAGCGTCGACGAGAAGACAAAGAAGCGCCCGAAGGAAGAAGAATCTCGTTCGAATGCGAGCTTCGTCAGCGCCTATCTTTTGGATGAGCAGAAAGCGACGAAACCAGAGGAAATAGGCTCGCAGGAGAAGAGAAACTTTTTTCGCAAGATCATCGGGAAGCCTTCCGGGATAGATAACCGTCCCGAACTGAACACCCCCCTGAAAAGGGTAAAAACGAAAATCTTTGCCGTCGAGTTTGACAAAGACGGCAAAAGGACGCTTAGGACCTGGGACAAGGAAGCCCAGATCGATAGCGGGAAGATCCCCACCCCAGTCCCTAAACCCGGAAGGCTTAGCGAAAAGGAAATCAGCGAGTCTGAAGATTTTAGCGACGCCAAGGAGTCTCCTGATTCGGACTCGAGCAGTAGTGAGGAGGACTCACAGAAAGCTGCAAGGGAAAGGATCAGGAAGGAGCTCAACGATTACAAGGACTCCCTCTCAGACTCGCTGACTGCAGAGCAGCTTCTCTGACAGGAGATGGAGGCGGGAATGGAGGCCATATTCCCCCAAGGGGCAAACCAATCACCACCCCTAAAACCGAAGTCCCCGGAAGCAGATGCCGATGATGCCGATGTTATGGAAGTCGACCTCCCTAAGGAAAGTTCCACAGGACTCCAGAAGCTGTGCGCCGACATGCGGGCCCAACAACTGTAGGACAAAGAGACCAGAGCCCAACGCCAAAAGGAGAAAGAAGAGAAAGCCCGCATGAAGACGAGGCTTCTGGAGAGAAGAAAATCCCTCACTCCCCCGACAGCGACCAAACCACAAGGAGCCCTTCCACGCAACCTAGCACCAGCGCCGGAGTGCAGAACAGGGGAGACAACCTGAGATTCATCCAAATTCAGGATCAGCTGAAAGCCCTGTAAGATTCCGTGAGGGATAGGGTGAACCAGAAAGTCTCCATGTTCTGCAAGAACATGCAAATCCCGGAGGAACTGAAAGAGTTACCCTGGCTAAGGATCAGGGAACGGGAACTCAGCAAGGTTGCGGCATATTACAAGGAAAAATACCAGGAAGAAAGCAAAGAGGCAAGGGAGAGACTAGAGGGGACACTGAAACTCCTCCAGAGCTCAAAAAAGCCAACAACAACAATAGAAAAAGATTCAGAGGGATTCCAAAAGCCGAGAAACCGTAAAAAGCCTAAATGGGTCTCTCTGGATCTGAAGGAGGCCCCTCTAGATCTCAACAATGCATTCCAGGCGTTGTCGGGAGACGACACCGACGAGGAGGTACAGGGAGAAAAGAAAATCCAAGAGGAGAAGAAAACGGAGAAAGAAAACCCCAACAAGAAGAGGAAACGGGAGGTCGACCCCAAGCCGAGCACTAGCAGAGCTGTGGGATAACAACCCCCCTTCACCCCTTGCCGCTACCACCACCAGCGGTAAGGGTAAGAGCAAAGCGCCGCCCCCGGCAGTGAAAAAGGAACTGAGATGCCCTCCGATCATCATCGATGGGACGATCATGTTGAATGAGGAGAACAAGGCTACTCTTCAGCGAAATATTAAGGGAAGTTTGTTGTATAAATTCACGAACAAATCTTCCGTGATTTATGCAAACACGGCTGAAGATCACGCCACGCTGAAGAGTACCCTTAAGGCATCGGAGGTGGAGTTCCACACCTACACAATGCCGGGGGAGAGGAGACATGCATTCCTTCTTAAGGGACTGGACCACAGCCCATCTGTGGAAGACATCGAACAGGACCTTGAGAAGCAGGGACTGAGGACGTACGGGATAGTCGGAATCACGAACACCTACAGGAAGCTCTACATAGTCAATACTGACAAGAATGTCACGGAGAGCTTCCTGAACAAGACTATCCGTGCGGTCACTGGGGTAATAGTGCACTGGGAAGTAAAAATCAACAACAGGGATGCTATCCAGTGCTACCGTTGCCAAGCTTGGGGGCATGCCCAATCCAACTGCAATAGACCGGCCAAGTGCATGAAGTGCGCGGGAGCGCACTGGTTCAGGGCATGCACCAAGCCCAGGACAACCCCAGCCCTGTGCTGTAATTGTGGAGGGGATCACACAGCCTGCAACATAGAGTGCAGGGCTTACAAAAAACACATATCGGCCCAGTATGCCAGAAAGCAACAGCGGCAGCCCAAAAAGAAACCGGCAGAAAAATACAAACCAGCCCCACCGGTCCAGCGAAATGTCTGGGAGGAGCGACGGGCAGCCAGGGAAGCAGCCGAGGATGGGGTAAGCCGCAGTTTCCCTACCCCATCCCAACCCTTATCCAAGCCACGGCCAGCCGGACAATCCAGCCGGGGCCGTCAGATGCTGTGAGTGGGTTCATGGAGAGACATCGGGCTATCCAGAAACTCGTTAACACGAAAGGCCTATTGCGGGCCATGGACGACATCGTCGAGGGCCTTAAGAAGGCCCGGACTAGCGGCGAGAAATTCCTGGCCTTCTGGAGGGTCATGGATAACATCCAAAGCTACGGCTTATAGATGCCCCTCCAGGTATGCATGCTTAACGTGAATGGGATCAGAAACAAATACCATCTTGTTTCTGAGCTCATTCGCAAGCATAAAATTGACCTGTTGCTCTTGTCCGAGACGGGCATCCTACAGGAGCATAAACTTAGTTTCAGAGGATTCACCATCATCAGGTACGATCGCCCGAACGGAGTGAGAGGGGGAGGAGTTGCTATCCTAGTAAAGTCCTGTGTACCGCATACGCCCTTACCACAAAGAGCAAGCTCAATAGAGCATGTAGGAATACAGCTCGAATCTGGGGTAAGGTTATATTCGGTATACAACCCCCCGAGCAACAAACTCACTGAGTTGGATGTGGATGTTCTCTGGAGCAGCGGGCACAAAGTGCTGCTTGCAGGGGACTTCAATGCGAGACATCCGACGTGGAGTCTAGTCGGTCAGTCGGTCGCCAACCCCAACGGAAATGTGCTCTGGAGGTACACGATGAACAGCAACGTGGTAGTAGATCACCCCGACATTCCCACCCACTACCCCTGGAACGGTCTCGCACCGTCGATACTCGACCTGGTCGTAAATGAAAACGTCACAGACATCTCCAGGCTGAGAACCGCCTCTGAGTTTATCTCTGATCATGAACCGGTGTTCTTTACAATCAAGGGTGGACAAAACCCGAGGGGGAAGAGAACCCTGACTACTCCACCTCTGTTTCGAAGGAATACCGGAGTATAATCAACGAGAGAACGGTTATCACCCCTCAGATCCCTGAGGGGGAGATAAACCGGGAAACTCAGAGGTGGATAAAAACTTTACAACAAGCAAGAGAAATTACCACCAGGAAGAGGGTTGTACGGGAGGACAAGGATCCTCTCCCCGACTTCATTCTGGAGCTTATAAAGCTCAATAACAGGGAGCGAAAAAAGTTGCAAACCACCCGCAACCCGGTTCATCGTGAGAACATGATGAGCCTGGGGCGGGAGGTTGGCCAACTTATCCGTAAGCACCGGGATGAAGCCTGGAAGAGGAAACTTGAGGCCCTCAACGCCGAAGACGGTTCTCTCTGGTGGACGACGAAGATGCTTCGCAGGAAGTACAACGTCATTCCCGCCGTAGAGAACGGCCATAGGCAAGCGATGACCGATTCGGGGAAAGCGGAGATGTTCGGGGACTACTTCCAGGGTGCATTCCGGGCAGGGCAGGACGTCACCCGGGAGCATGCCGAAATCACCAGGGGAGTCAGGGACTTCAGGAGAGCTACGAAGCAACCCATAATTAACCCAGCCTACTCGAAACTGATAACCAGCTTCGAGGAGGTGAGGGACACAATTGAAAGGCTCCCCAGGAATAAGGCACCCGGGATAGACAAGATCGACGCGACTCTGCTGCGGAATCTTCCAAGGAAGTCCCTTGCACAGTTAATTCATATCATCAATTCGATAATAAAATGGCAGCACTATCCAGAGTGCCTAAAGCAAGCGAAGATCATCCCCATCCTCAAGCCAGGGAAACAGGACACGAGGATAGACAGCTACCGCTCCATCTCACTGCTTAGTGCGGTAGGCAAGGTGGTGGACAGAATCCTACTGAAGAGACTCAGCGGTCTCGAAGAAGAACTGGAACTTATCCCGGAGGAACAGTTCGGCTTCAGGAGAGGTCACTCGACGACCTCCCAAGTGGCCCGAATTGTCCACGGGGTGAAGGAAGGTTTCATTCGGGACCGTAACACGGTTATGGTCCTGTTGGACATTCAAAATGCTTTTGATACGGTCTGGATCGACACACTGAGAGAGCTAGCCGATATTCCAAAAATCGAAGAATTTATCAAACAACAGTCTGATAAATTCTTCAGACACTTTATCCTTGGAAGCCGATTGACCAGGGATATTACAGCAACCAGAGCCCGTGACAACCTAAGGTTGAAACACGGCCTCATCTACCAGGCACTGGATATATTCCGTGAAACTCCAGAAGATGAGTGAGTGAGCTGTAGCCACCACGTAGTTCGAACCCGGTTTTTTCGTCGTTTTTCCGGGAGTCGTAAAAAAAAGCCTGATAACCCATGGTCCCCATAGCCCGATGCCTCACCCCAAGTATTAAACTCCCCGTATAAATAAACTAGGAGACGAGGTTTAATAAATGGTCGACACACACTGGCAGCATTTGAAGGCCTACTCAACACCGTAGGGCATGCTCCGGCAGGCGATACGAGGTTTTACCTGCCAGAGAATACCTCTCTGGCACGGTTAAAAAACCCAAAACTCCCACCAAAACCACGTAACATCCCCCAACCCACTGCGGCTGAGTCATTGTTTTAAAGAGGTTTTTATATACCGAGTGGCTACGGAAGTATTGCCTACGGAATATCTCAGTTATTGTATGAAGTAGGTTTGTGAAATTTGGAGCGTCGATATAATGACATAAGAGCTAGAATTTGAGCATATTGACCGGAAGTAACATCAACTTTCTTATTTTAAATGGAAACCCTATTTTTTTTTCTTTTCGCCTTATTCAGCATTCAATTCCCTTTCTAATGACATATCACAAGTTGGTATCTAACCAGAAACTACATCAGAAAAAAATTATTATTGAAATTCAACGAGTAGGCCGTGGAAGCAAAATGAAAGCCAAAAATTGAAAAGTTGGCTATGGAAACCATACGTCACTTGATAACAGTTGCTACTACTGTGATATTTTATTTTCATTCGTCGGCGTTATAAAAAGCCGCAAAAAAAAATATTGGAAAAATTGGGTGTAGGTCCATAACTTAAATAGGAACATACAACTTTTTCTTGCCTGTTCTATTCAGCATAACCATTCCTTTCTAATGATATAATAGAAAGTAATTTTTTGAAATGAAATACCAAAAAATCCAATTATTTTTAATGTTATTTTTGCGTATGGCGATAATCTGTTTTCTTATTTGAAGAATAATAATTGGATTTTTTGGTATTTGATTTCAAAAAATTACTTTTTATTATATCATTAGAAAGGAATGGTTATGCTGAATAGTACAGGCAAGAAAAAGTTGTATGTTCCTATTTAAGTTATGGACCTACAGAGTATTGTTTTTTTCCCAATTTTTCCAATATTTTCTTTGGCGGCTTTTTATAACGCCGACGAATGAAAATAAAATATCACAGTAGTAGCAACTGTTATCAAGTGACGTATGGTTTCCATAGCCAACTTTTCAATTTTTGGCTTTCATTTTGCTTCCACGGCCTACTCGATGAATTTCAATAATAATTTTTTTCTGATCTAATTTCTGGTTAGATACCAACTTGTGATATGTCATTAGAAAGGGAATTAAATGCTGAATAAAACGAAAAAAAAAAAGGGGTTTCCATTTAAAATAAGAAAGTTGATCAGACCGGAAGTTAACTTCGACATGTCAAGATGCTCAAATTCTAGCTCTTATGTCATATCGACGCTCCAAATTTCACAAACCTACTTCATACAATAACTGAGATATTCCGTAGGAAATACTTCCGTAGCCACCCGGTATTTAAATGTGGTTATTGCGAGTGTTCTATTTTATTGTAAATTTAATTGTTAATATATATTTTTGGATTTCGGATTTAGGTATTCCTGTAAAATTTGGATGGCATTTTGAAGGGCGTTTTCCCAATCGTCATTACACAGTAAAAAAAATAGAGTGAATATTAACACTAAACCTGTTCCCAGGAGGACCACTAAACTTTAGAGTTGACTAGTTAACTCTGTAGTTGAGTATATTGTAGTGTTATTTCTTCCCTCTTTTCAGATTAAAATGTTGCACGTGTAATGTTGAAATGAACACTATTCAGTGTTGAGTTTTATTCGAGATAGAGTAAATCATTGACCCTATACAGGTTTTAATGTTACACTAGTGCAATTCCACTGTACTATATGCAGTGTTTGCTTCTACTCCAAATGATTCAATGCATTCGTATTAGTAGGTTACACTGATACTATTACAATGGACTCTATACAGTGTAGGGTACTACTCGAGATACAGTACATGAGTCACTCTATTCACAGTACAATGTTACATTAGTACCGTTTCAAAGTACTCTATTTAATGTCGGGTTTTACTCGAGCTAAGGTAAATCATTCCCTCTATTCAGATTATAATCTAATTATAGTACTATTTCAATGTACTCTACTCAGTGTCAATCATTCACTCTATTCAGATTTTGATGTCTCACTAGTACTGTTTCACTGTACTATATGTAGTGTTCACTTTTACTCGAGATAGATTTGATCATTCAATTTCATCCAGATTATAATGTTACACTAGTACTATTTCAACGAACTCTCTAAAATGTTGGGTTTTACTATTGCTGGTGTAAATCATTCAATCTATTCAGATTATAATCTTACACTAGAACTTTACAATGCACTCTGTTCAGTTTTGGGTTTCATTCGAGATATAGTGAATAATTCACTCTATTCAAATTATAATCGATCACTAGTACTATTACAATGCACTCTACTCAGTTTCGGGTTTTATTCGAAATATAGTAAATAATTCACTTTCTTCAGATTTTAATGTTACACTAGTACTATTCTAACGAACTCTAGATGGTGTTGGGTTTTACTCGAGATATAGTAAATCAGTCACTATATTTAGATTTTAATGTTACTTGGGAACCGTTTCAATGAACTCTAATTAGGGTTGAATTTTACTCACGCTACGGTAAATCATTCGCTCTTTTCAGGTTATAATCTAACACTAGTACAATTTCAATTCACTTTATCTGGTGGTGGGTTGAATTGGAAATATATTCAATGATTCACTCTATTTAAATTTCAATGTTACACTAGTACTGTTCCAGTGAACCCTATTCACTGTTGGGTTTTACTTGAGAACAAGTGAGTTGTTTACTCTATTCAGATTAAAATATTTCACCAGTACTTTTTCAATTAACACTGTTTGTGAGAGGTTTTATTAAAAATTAAATAAACAATTCACTGTACTCAGATTATAGTGTTCACGGATTGTTCCAATGGACACTATTCAGTATCTGGATCTACCAAACTAGATATAATCAACTACTCAATACTCACACTGTAAGTAGAATTTCTGTTCTGAGTAGTGTTGAATTCATACCGCCAGGAATGTCCCACTACCAAGAAATAATTGTGAATGCAAAAATATGACAAATATTCGTATTACCTTTCAGATAATAATTTTCTTATTAGTGTATGCATAATTATAGCTCCTAGAGTGATAAAAATTAGATGAATTGAATTTTTTCCGATAAGTTTAAAACGAAACTGAAGACCATGAATGTTATTTACATATTAGGGAACTATAGGTTAAAGATATTCGATGAGTTGGGGCAGTTTTACATGCTAAGGGCCGGTTGTAAAAAGCCTTCTGTTAACGTAGGATTAACACTGCTAACATGCGAGCGAAGGTCATCTGTTGAATTCTTTATACAACCGGCCCCAACTATAATAAAATATGCCATTACTAATAAACATTTATTTTAAGAGAGTAGCAAATAGTAACAAACATAAAAACATTCTATAATTAAGGATAAAACGGAAATATTTCATTTCTAAAAAACTAAATCAAAAACAGATATTATAGGTACATAAATTATTATTTCCACATATAACACTGTGGTGTTCTACATGTAGTAGATGCAAATATATGGAATTTTGTTTTTTGACTATATCAGGATATTATACGTATTTGTTTAGAAATAGATTTCACCTTTTTTAAATTAAAATCATAATTTGAAATAATTCAAATCATCCAAAATACTGTGGAACTTGATTCCATAACTGATATTCTGCTCTGTTGCCAGTGCACTATGCTCTTTATAGAGACTGCTTGTTCGGATGAGATTAATATTATCTGTGACTGACTTTTGAGCCGCTTTTTTGTCAATGAGACAGATACGGCAATAATGATTTGCTTGAAATGATTGAACCATACCATGAAGAGCATTAGCTCCCAAATTATCATGTGAAAGAGACACCAAAGTACCAAATACTGGTTCACTAAAATCATCAATAAGGATACCTTCCGTTTCTAAAATGATTAAATCTCTGACAATTGGTTTCAAAAATGAGTTCATCGAAATATTAATCATTTTCAAGTCGTTTGTGAAGAATAAAGCCAAAAGATGGACATTTTTCAAATGGGAATTGTGAAAACTTGATAAGTTTTTGATTGTGAAATAGAAGGCTCCCATTTTGTGACAGCTTGTCTTAGATCCCAGAGGGTTGGTGGTTTCAAAGTCATAATAATATATTTGAATTTGTAGGAAATATGTTTTTGATTTATACAAGTCATTATTCTTCATATAAGAGCACATATATTGTAATTTTTTTTCTGAAGATTGTTTTGTCAACAGTTTTTCCACATCTTTGTTTTTACATATGATAGACTTTAAAGTCTTCAACAAAGGGACATACTGAAAAGTGCATGGCACACTTTTTTCAATGATGTCATTTTTATTCACAATATTTTCAGACCTCATTCCAACTACAACCTCTTCGGGTTTCACGAAGCGCAAAACATTGAGCAATTTATTTCTTTTGTATATGGTATCATATCGGTTAAACTCATTTTTGAGCAAATTAAACTTTTGTCTGATGAATTTGGTTGCATTCAAATCTTCACACTCGTCTAATAAATTATCGAAAATATTCTCAAACAGCTCAATGACAGAACTAAAAATACTTTGTTTTTGCGAATTAGGAATGGACTGTTTTAAAAGTGAACAACAGAATATTTTCAAAATATCTTCGATATTAAAAGATTGTTTCAGGTCATCTTGCAGAATATCATCATCATCATCTACAAAATTTTCAGTAGTATTAGTGACATTTTTTATAGGTGAATCATTTTCCATACAAAAGGTTTCAGGGCTGAACAGAGTCTCATGTTTTTTCAAATGTCTTCTAAATCCACTGAAACTGTTATATGTGGAATAACAATTCAGAAATGTACATTTTAGAGTAAGATTATGATTGTCAAATAGACTGTGAACTATTCTTAAATGTTTTATGAGATCGGAAACTGTGCCTAAACGTACTGAACACTTGAAACAGCTAAATAATTCCATTTTACTTGAGTACCATATGTGACAACTTTGTTCGCAGATCTATGACGTTGGGAGTAACTTTGACGGTTCCAGAATCAATCTTGAAATAATATACTTGCATGAATTCCAAAAAGGTCTTCAATAGTTCATCATATGCAATATTGAATATGTAATGACATTTGAACAACAGTTCAAAAGCTTTCACAGAACTACAGAGAAAAGGGCAAGAAATTATTTTTTCATCAAGTAGTATAGTATAGAGTGTAATGTTTCCCTTACTGGTCCCTTGGGCTACCAAGATTGGTTGTGAAGTGGTCTTCCTCTGGATAATTTCCGCAAGAGGAGTGTTTATCTGTATATGAGAGAAGAAAAAGAATTATAAAAATATATCGATTTTTTTTATAAATTTCTGGTTAATGAATTCATTCTTATTCAGGCTGTCAAGCCTCACTGTCATATCCAAGAATATCTGAAATAGGTAATTTAGAGGCTTACTCAATTTACGAAAAGTGTCTGGAATCGTTCATAAATAAATAATAATCAATTCATGTGAAATTTTCAATTAATTCAAATATTTTTGGTAAGTAGAATTAGCCTACTGATTTCTAAAAGTATCACATACTTCAGGTCCTACGTCAAATATGAGTTACTCTGTATGAAGTATTATAGATATTAATGCTGTACAGGGGTTAGCATATTTTTATTAACACAGGGTGTTGTGCCATCACTGCAAGTCAAAGTATAGATTACATTGCGACGAATAGCTTGAATTAGCCTTGAAATTTTCTACTTTCACTTGCAGTATGTCTGCCTCATGAGAAAACTCGTTTAATGAAAATGTACATTAAAAAAACTTACATTTTTGAACTGAATGAGCCTATCTTCCAAAGCTCCAATATTTTTTATTTTATTTCTCGTTCTAGCAGTGGGAGGCAACATAGATAAAATGGCTATTAGGGCTCGGGTTGGTTCGTCCCATCCTTAAAACACGTATTTATAATATATATGAGGTTATGACGATAAGTAAAACATTACCTTCATCACACAAGAGGTCCTTGCGGGGATTTGAACATGATGATGAATATATTTTAAAAATTTTGGTAATATCGTTTTTGAAATCGTTTTCAAAGTCAGCAACATCTGGGTACCTCAACTGAAAGTCTATATCAATCTGAAAAAAAAAAAGTATAATCAGTGTAGAAGACCTACAAAGATATAGGATCCAAGTTAATAGCCTTCTATGGTATATCACTGGTAAGTTCTCTATGAAGTATTGTTACTCAATAGTCTCCTGCTTAGTGGATAGTGACAGTGTTGGCAAACTGGTGGTAAGTATTTCTGTTATTTGGTGGTTTTCCATGCAAAACATTTTTCATTTAAAAGAATTTTGAAGTGAAAACTGGGAATGGGAAAATTACTCAAGTGACATCATGGCAATAATTATTTATTTACTACGGAAAACTTGTAACATTGAGGCTTACAAAGCATTCAAGACTTGAAAATACAAGTCTTGCGACATAATTATTGATGGAAAACTGGGAGTAATAAAAAAATTTAATCATTAACTCATGTCAAACCAATTTATTACTTGGTAGACGAATTGGTGTGCATATGATACATTTTCTAATTGCAGTGGTTATTGTCAAAAATTGATGTCAAATTGTAAGTTGTTTCGCCTTTTTCCACTAAAAATACCATTCAATGTTGCCTTGCACAATTTATCCATATTTTATTGAAATTGTTTTTTTTTTGTAATATGAATAGAAAAAAATTTAAAGTAATATTGAGTTCTATAATTGTTTTTGTGAAGAAATACCACCGATCAATGACCACCCTATATACATATAATCTTTCCACCATACAGCAGGCTAACTACTACTTGAAAGTTTAACCATTTGTTGAATAATCTCAGTTATTAGAAATTTCAAGCTGTTATGAATTTGGTATATTCAAATTATTATCTAACACGTATTTTTACCAGAATAGGCATGTCCAGAAATCTTGGAAAAACATTCAGTACTTCCACGCCTAGAGATCTTCTATATTCAAGAGATAACGTCATCATATGTCTGATACTTTCTGAATCTGTATCAGTTTTCATATTCTTTAGGAAATCAACTGCTTCCTCAACCCGGGAGTCGATGATTAGTGGTTTTTTTGAAAATGGTTCCTCATTAATTTCACAATTCAATTTCTTTCTTCTCTTCGTCACCCCTTTGTTGAGAATTCTTGCGACAGTCCTTAAACGCCAACTTATATAACCCTCGCCACCATTATTATGACTGTAGAAAGCTTCCTAAACACAAATGTGTATGAAAGTAAATGAAGCATTATCCAAATATCTAATTTCATAATGGCATTTTCAATACATGAAAATGAAATTTACGGATTATTATATGAGTAGAAATGATCCTGCGAGGCTGCGGACGAAGTAGGAGGTAAAGAAATGAGGAGTGCTTGCTCCAAGAGGACAAGTGCGACAAGGTGTCTTATAAAACGTGTATATATTCCATTTTTTGTATTAGAAAAATTGGGTACAATATCAATAAATATCGAAAATATTTGGTTATTAACAATTTGACAGATGCTGTCAGAGATGAATCATTCAGACTTTGAACGGATGTGCCTAATACAACGAACGCGGGATTCGCTTGAAAAAGTGAAAAATTACAAAGAGGTGTGGCTCAATGGTGCCGTTCGGTACCAGGTTACTTTGCTGAGGTTAGGTTAGGTTAGGTTAGGTAGAAATGAAGAATACCTACATAACCACATTTTCCTGCCGGATCGCGCAGATTGGGAAATAATGTTATTATACTAGAAGCCAAATTTCTTTTGGCACTTTCAGGTACTTTCAACTGATACAGCTCTGTCAACTTTGTGCAACATATATTCACTAATTTTTTTCTCCAGTGTGGTGGCAGCATTTCTTCTTTTTCGTATATCGCAAATATCTCTTTTCCCCCATTATTGTTTATATACGATCTCCAGTCCTGAACGTGAACAAAATTATATGAATACCTATAACAAAATAAAAGACAATACCTACCTCAATAGACATAAACTCCTTGAATTGCACAACCGAATTATCGATAGCTGATGGTTGTGCATTTTTTGTATTTACCAAACTGGAATCATTTTCCAGAAAACTGAAATTCATGGAGCCTGAACTCGAACTTGGGGTATCAATTACCCAACTATTGACGATTTCATTATACGTCATTGTTGTAGCAGACCCGGTAGTACTATCTACGGAAAAATATTACACTTGTCATCATTTTTATAATAAAATTATTATCTTACTATATTTTCTTTAGTTTCCATACCTGGCATCTTTTTTTTTGGTTGACTTTCTCCACGTTTACTGAGACAGAAAATAGACACACAAAAAAACACTTAATCCATTAGACAAATAGTTGTAGACAAAACAATTTGAATATATTTTTCACTTCAACACATAAGTGGGTAAAGTGCAGCTATAGCTCAAAATTTTTTATATAATTGTTCTAAAATATATCGTTTCAGGCGGGAAGAATGTCAAATACAAAAATAGGATGATCAATTATAATATCTCTATTCCAACCATTTGTTTGTCTGAGCACTTACCAAAATTAACTAACATGGTCATATCAACATATTGTTATCTATAAATTAGTCACTCTCGGATTGGAATAGAGACTTGAAGAAAAACTGTTCAAACAGATAAAAAAAAAAGTTATGCTGTTTCAAGATGATCACATTGCTTACCATCTATATATGAAACCAATACCGTAACTATCTCCGATTTTTTACTCTGCTCCAAGATATATTCTATGATAACATCCTGTTCAAGAAACGTTCCGTCAATATCCATATAGAAAATGTTTTGGTCACTCAACTCTTGGAATTTTTTCCGAGCTTCAATGAGAAATTAATTATATTTTCTATAAAAATCATTATACTGGGTGAATCAGCCAAGTATTCGCAGACTTGTAGCTTTTATATTTGAAGAAAAAACCAACATACCACGGACAAAATTGCTTTCGAAAATAATGGACGTTTCTTCTTCGAACATCTGATAATATTGTTTTTGTTTATTTTTATATCAATTCTTTTTTCCTTGCTGATGATCCATTTTTATGAAAACAAGTTAATGTTTCTCACGAAGGTGAATTTTATGGCAAAAAGTTGACATGTCAGACTTCAAAAACTGATAAAATTTGGAGAATTGGAATTAAGTAATTCAATTGCTTTTAATAAAAATAAACCATTGAAAAAAGGTCGAAGGCGAATTACGGGTTTTTCTTCAAATAGAGAGAAATAACAATAATTACCAAGATGGAATTCCACTTAATTAGAAATATTTTTGGTAACATAGAAATCCAATGAAATTAGTTGATATGAAGTTAACTGGATGAAAACAACCAATCTGAAAAACATTATACTGAAAACATTCCATGGGCTGGTTGATGAGGATATATTTTCATTTATTTCGATTTGGAACTTACAAATATTGAATAATTATTAGAATTTCACGATTTGGTTGCAATACTGTCAAAAATCAAATTTTCAAATGAAATATTCCAAAAAATACTGTTGACAGCAAAACGTATTTATTGAAATCTAGCAATTTTGAGAAGTATAAATTAAGAAAAAATGTATATCCGAATAACCCTCACAAATTTTTTAACAACTTTCACAAGCTAGTTGCTCATAGGCATGTACTTTGTTATACATTTTTCTAACATTTATGTCCTTGGTTTATTATTACTGATAAAAATTTCATAACAGCTTTATTCTCAGATCTCTATTGCAGAATTATTGAATAGTACAATCAATAAACTGAGAAGTGAACACGAGTAGGTGTGTAACTGAAATCATCTCAACTATGGAAACTAACAAAAGATATATCCAGAAAATACATCTCAAAATTTGATGTACAGGTACACAACTGAAACTTTTCTGTATATCTATACTCACTAATATCCAATAGTTCATCATATGATAGAGTCTCTTCCAATTTCACCATTTTGGATACGTTTTTATGTTTAATTTTGATAAACATTTTGTGACCTGCAACATAATTTGAATCGAATTTAAAATTTAAGAGAGCAATGACTATATATGAATCATTCAGGAAGAAGAAACATCAAACGCATATTTTTCATGTTACCTCCACGCGAGAGATGAAGGGGGTAGAGTGCCCCCCCACCTCCTCGTTGAAATATGACACGGTAAGAGGTTGGAGCTCATTTGAAAAAAACTTTTTCGAAAATTCGAATGTTGATACAAAATTTGGATCAAATTCCACCAAATTATTACAACTCAACTAGTTCTGAATAAAACATGTTCAGATTTATCCACAAATGTTAAGCTCATTTAAGCGTAGGTAGCAAGCAGATGAAATCTTGTTATTTGTAGAAATAAAGTTTGTGATAGATATTAAAAAATATCAAGAATTATTATTTATTTAATACCCCCAAGTAGGGTTCGTAGAGAAGCTACAGGGTCGCAGGGCCCGCTTAAGCTTTTCTGGCGCCCTGTGCAATATTTAAATTTGGCGACCCTCTTTGAAATTTTCTATATTTGACAGTGTATTTGCCTGATAATACTAATTGAAAATATGGTGAAAAATAAATATAATTCTGTCAATGAAAAATGTATAATGGACCCCGCACAATAGCATAGGAAATTGGCCCACAAGTGGGATTTGATTGAAATTTACATATGTTATTGGTATTGAGTTTCTGATGAAATGTTCTCAAGGGCCCAATCCTCCAATACCAATGATTTAGCTCTCAGAACCGTATTCAGTATATAAAAATAACCATATTCAGTAACAAAATATAACAAAATCGATGAATTAATTTTGTTTTTTGTTTGTTGGGCACCTATACTAATTACGGCTCTGAGAGCTAAATCATTGGTCTAGGAGTATTGGACCCATGAGGACATTTGATCAGAAACTCAATATCAATAACATAAGTAAATTTTAGTCAAATCCCACTGTGGGCCAATTTCCTATGATATTGTGCGGGGTCCTTTCAGAAAGAAAATATTTCTTTAATATCGCTTGAATGCGTGAAAACTAGGAAAAATAAATTTATTATTTTTTTTAATAGTGGAAATGAAGCAAACAATTTAAATCTTGCTTTGGAATTTGCAAAACTTTTCATGGCTAATGCGGTTAGTTACTCTTGAGCCATTGTGGACCGCAAATAAATTGAAATTGTTTGAACATTTTTAAAACATTTGTAATAGAATTCAACACATTTCTCACCTTGAATAAATAACGAAGAATAGGCTTGTTCTGATTGCTTATTCGTTTATACAAAAATTGTATTATTGAATTTTCGAAAATTTTAGAGTGATAAATTTTTATATTAATTGTATTAGTATGTATGGCTTATATTTCTCTCACTGGAATGCACATTTTGGCGCCCCTCGAGCTCTGGCCCCCTTGGCGGCCGCCTACCTTGCCCACCGCATTAGTCAACCCTGACAGTGTGCATATAGGACTAAACCAAGATGCATGCATCTTGGACTAAACACTTAGTAAATTTAACATGTCAGAAATGTTTACAGTTTGGATCTTCCATTTTCAACTGTTACTTATAATCATTTGACGTATTTTTATAAACTTGAACAATGGCGTTCGTGAAGAGTTTTGTGATGGAATATTTTGGTAAATTTTGTTTGTGTAATTTTTGATGAAAATTCCTATAAAAAAGGCAATTGAAATGTATGAAAGAATTCCTTAAGAACAATTGAAAAACTGACTTTGAAATTACTCAATAAATTTTAGGTAGATATTCAATAAGTTCAATATACCTATAAGTAGTACTTAGCCATTATATTTTACAGATACTGTACCTACCTAGGTTTTATCACGTGAAAATGAAAAAGTCCCGATAAACATGGGTTCGAAAACGCTTCGTTTCCGAGATACAGGGATTTAAGAAATGGTTTTATTATTTAAAGTCGCTCAATGGGCATCGATTATTGATATTCCATTACATACCTATGTGAATTGAACAAATAAAGAATATCAATTATACCTGACCGACAAGTACCTATAGTGGAACATTTCAATCCACTACTGTCGATCAACAGTAGTCAACACTAGGAAGAGTAACTATTATTTCCATTAAGTACCTAAACATTACCTTACATAGGTACATGTAATTATTCAGTCTGAATCCAAACTAAACTACAAAATGTCAGTATAGTCGACAATTAGTGAGGCTTAGTGTCCATCAACTCTAGAATGATTGTTATGTCAAGTGTCCATAGATTATTCAATCTGAATCCATTGATATACAGAGTGAATTGAACAAAACAGTATCAATTCACCAACAATGCAACATCCACTTCACGTGGAGTTTTATTTATATTCAACATGGGTAGCGGCGAACAAATTGAATAGGCTATAAAAACTAAACTTTTGAATGTTAAAAATGTTCCTGTAATATCGTCACTAAGGCAAGAACGCGAATAACATCTACCTAAATAAAATCCACAACTTGTTCGCTGCCCTAATTTGTATAATATAGGTAGTTATACGTACCTTGAATAGCTTCTGCTCACGTTAAATCAAAATGATAATAGATTCACAATCAAAACCATGAACACAAACCTGTTTGTTATTGATAACACATTACCGGCGTTTGGCATCAGGTGTTTTACCCCAACAAAGACCCGAAGCCAAATAGCATGAAAATGTTGCCGATTTGGTTTTATAGGAATAGCATCTCTATAACCGAACATAGCCGAATAATACCGAAGGTAAATCGAAAGAGGGAAACAAGTCGACACAAGAACAGAACTATCCCACCAAATTCTATGACTTTTGACAGTGTTGCCAATCTCCTTAATTTAATGATTTTGTATGATTACATGTGATTCATACCTATCGAAATTGACTAAAGATTTGCAACATCTTAGTTTTCCCTACCAGCTTCCTAATGAAATATACTATTTATTTACAAAGTTTGAATTAAACTTAGTTGATTTCCCTAAAATGTACCCAATTTACACGTTCCACTTCCTAGAGTGTGAAGTGAATTTTAAATCAATCAAAAATGAAAGACGGATTGAGATTTTAGTTAAAATCTGAATGAGAATAATGGGGAAAAAATATTGACTCTACACAGTGACCGACCGAAACCATAATACCTACCTAAATATATGGAGAACAATTTCACCCTTCCTCGATTTCTCAGGAAACTTTACCTACTTGTTATGCTAATTTGTGACTCGTGATTGTTATTCGTCTTCACATATTAGTGGCTATTTCCATTTGTTACAGATTGAACACAATATGATAGATGATTAACTAACAATTCGTGTCAACCTTTGTTTGAGATTTTGTTAGGTACCATACACCCGCATATACTTCCACAACTTGTTCACATAAGTAGGTATAGGTACATGTTTTATAATTTTTTAGGACAAAATCATAAAATATGACCTTTAGGGCAGCAGAAGGAACTATATACATTACATAGGTACAGTTCGATTATTATATCTTTACCCGTGCGTCATCATCACAATACCATAATTCTTAGCTTAGCAGACAAATGTAAACGAATTTTGAATCGCTCATAGCGGTTGTTTTAGGAAGAGATGTTCGATAGAGGATGTGTGATTTCTTCGATCATAAATTGATGACGCATGGGTAAAGATACAATAATCGAACTGTACCTCAGAAGGTAATTGCTTTACCTCCCGCCATATTAATTAATGCCCTTCGCTTCACGGCGACCATCAAACATACGCAGGAGAAAAATCAGTATTTTCCTCCTAGGTATGTGAAAATTTATTTATTAGTCACTTCAGATAACTCTATTGTAACAACCAAATTTTAGATTGAGATCACTAATTTGATACAACCAAATTTCATATTGAGACCAACCTATACACGTTAGGAAAAGAAGATTTTTTTTAGCTGTTTACGATGCTCTAATAGAGTGTCAATAGTGTCATAATACGATATGAATTTAATTGGCTCAATAGGCCTTTACAATATTTACCCTCACAACCTGAATATTTTTCAGTCAAAAGTACGTTGATTACGTACGGTCGGCAACATTGCTCGACGAAAACGTCGCTTCCGGAAGACATTAAACAACACGATGTACCTACCTATTCCACTACCATGAAAAAAAAAAGAATTATTAAGATAATATTATTCAACACTAAAATGTGAAATGAATATAGTGATGGGAGAATTAATGGAACGACGAAAATATCTCAAACAAAAAACTTATTCACGCATCTTGCGGTTACTTTGAAATAAGTTCATCAGACATTTTCATCGGCGCAGGCATTGCCAGTTTATGCATAACTACATATTTGTTTTTCATTCGAAAATAGTGTAAAGAAACTCTTGATAATGCATTTAGCATTGGGGCATGGGGCACTGAACAAATACGTCTGGGGTGAGATCATGAACACTCGATACGAAAGCTGTCACGATCCGTGGGCTAAGAAATTTCGATACCTGATGGTTTTTTGAATTTTTTTTTTTTTGAAACAACAAATAAAGGTAAGTACATTACTCTTGCGCAAAATTTACATTCTTCGACAAACCTTATACGAATGCAACCAATTAATATCTGATTATCTCATTTTTTGTTTTAGGCCATGCAGAAATTTGTATTATGAATAACTTTTTTCATGAATAAATAATAAAAAAGTTTTCAATTTGCTTCCGACTTGGTGGGAAATACTGTAATATGAGAGAGCCAAATACGTCGAAACACTTTTCTACGGTTTGCTTGAGGACTATGTATTTTATTTTTATATTTTTGTATAATTCCTCTCAATATTCCATCCTTTTATTCATATACAAAAAATCATCTCACAGCACTGCGAACACAGAAAATAAATTAAGTATTGCCGAGCCCCCGCCTGAAGAATGAAAACAAGCGAATTCCAGTAATAGGTATTTTGTCCTTGACGTTTCAATGATGATTATCGATGAAACACATATTTCTATGAATGCTTTATTATATATATATAGAGTCGAAAGATTGTTAAAGATTGTATACATAATCGACAAGAAGTAGATCATTTCAATCTACAAGTGTCAATCAACACTAAAAAAAGGATTATTTCAATAATAGGTAGATCAGTCAATCTGAATTGGTATCAATTGATATTTCATTCTACAACGGAGTAAATTGCCAAAAATAGAAGAGTATCAATATAATTGTCAAGTAGTGGAAATGTTTACATCAGTAGTGCCAATTAACACTAGAATGAGTGGTTTCCAAAAATCTGTAGATTAATTAATCGAAATCTGTATCAATTATTGATGTTTCATTATATAGAGTGAATAGAACAAAGTAAAATTTTTAAAAAAATCGAGGAATAGTGGAACATTTTCATCCACTAACGTCGATACAAACTAGAAAGTATTATTTTGATAATCTGTAGATTATTCAATCTGAATCTGTTTTGATTGATACTTCATTTTATGGAGTGAATTGAAAGATGAAATAGTGTAAATATAATCAACAAGTAGTGAAATATTTCTATCATCTACAGTGTCTAGCAACACTAGAATGTCTATTATTTTAATAATCTGTACATTAGTCAATCTGAACCTCTTTTGATTGATACTTCATTTTATAGAGTGCATTGAAAATGAAATAGTGTAAATATAATCAACAAGTAGTGAAATATTTCAATCTTCTACAGTGTCAAGCAACACTAGAATGTGTATTATATTAATAATCTGTATATTATCCAATCTGAATCTCTTTTGATTGATACTTCATTTCATAGAGTGGATTGAACGATGAAATAGTGTAAATATAATCAAAAAGTAGTGAAATATTTCAATCATCTACAGTGTCGAGCAACACTAGAATGTGTATTATTTTAATAATATCTAGATTATTCAATCTGAATCTGTTTGGATTGATACTTCATTTTATAGAGAGAATTGAACAATGAAATGGTGTAAATATAATCGACAAGTAGTAAAATATTTCAATCATAAACAGTGTCAAGCAACACTAGCATGTTTAATATTTTAATAATCTGTAGATTATTCAATCTGAATCTGTTTGGATTGATACTTCATTTTATAGAGTGAATTGAACGATGAAATGGTGTAAATATAATCGACAAGTAGTAAAATATTTCAATCATCTACAGTGTCGAGCAACACTAGAATTTGTATTATTTTAATAATATCTAAATTATTCAATCTGACTCCTTATTGATTATTATTTTATTCTATATAGAGTGAATTGAACAATACAACAATGTCAATATAATCGAGAAGTAGTGGAACATTTTAATTCACTAGTGTCATTCAACACTAGAATAGAATAATTTCAATAATCTAAAGAGTAGTCAATTTAAACCTGTATCGATTGATATTTCATTCTAAAGATTGAATTAAACTATAAAATAGTGTCAATATAATCGACAAGCAGTCGAATATTTTCATTCACTAGAGTCGAACAACACTAAAATGAATACTTTTTCAATTGTTTGTAGATAAAGTAATTTAAAATGTAAATTTATTGGAGTTTCAAGAAGATAGAGTGAATTCAACACGCAATGATTTGAAATATGATCTGGTATTAGTTAAAAAAAACTGAATTTGAGGAAAGTGTACATCCAGAGTGAATTGGTATATCAGAGTGAGGTTTTCAGAGTAATTCCACTCTAAAAACATACTCGGCAAATTTTACTCGAGGCGATTTTTTACTGTGTATATCTATTAATTAGTGTGGAATGGGAAAAAACAATGCTAGACTTCAGACAAGAATATGGTTTTAAGCACATTCCCAGCAATATTTGAAGCAGCCACAGGATATAAATGTGGATAATAGATATTCTACAACTTCAAAAATAAACGTAATGTCAAAGAAATGCATGGATCGAAAGACGTATAGGTAGGTACTCTTTCAGTGATCCGTCATCCTGACGTAACAGAACAAACTTCTTGTTAACTTGTTGATCAAACATATACGTTGAAAATAAAGGCGAAAAAGTAAATAAAGGTGAAAAATTTATTATTTACCGCATGGAAATATATAGCGTTATTACTTAATACTCGCTCAAACATATAGTTAGATTAACGAGCATCTCAATATAATATTTTCAAAAAAAAACAACCAATAACAATAGTGCACAGTGGTCTCTATTCATGAGCATCTTCTATCCATTAACTATCAATCATCTCGGTATACTACATCCATCACCATTTTTTGCCCATACTGTCACCAATTCATTTTGCCTTGGTCAAATAATCCTTCAAGTTAGGTCATGATGTAGAGGTATCTATAGTGTACTATTAAATTATCCTTCATCGTTTGCTTGGATATAGTACGGTTTATCGCACATCGAGTATATCCATTTCAACATTAACATCTATGATTTCAATTCCACTGATAAACTAATGTATTCGTTTACTGACTTGAGTCAGAGAGTCACCGAAATCAGGCTTAACTCATGTTTAAAAGTGTTTTATTTATGTTTCATGAAAAGACTGAAGCTGTACTAGGATACTAGGAATAAGGTACTTTTGTGCTCAAAAGTATATTGAACAGGTGATCTAGTTTATGCGGGAAATATTGATAAAGAATGAAAATAATTGCATCCTGTTCCTATTGTTGGTATTATTGATTATGTGACTTCCGTATTCATGTCTGGTATTGTTGGCGTAGTTTATATGCTGACAACACTGAAGTTTCTTCAAGATGGAAATATGATTTCACGAAATGTAACATTTCCACTCCAGGTTGAAATAACTTCCACTCATTCCAAATGTGGCAAAATTATAGAAGGTGTTGATTGCTGTGATATGGATTCATTTGCAGATGTTTCTTTAAGTTGATTGCCTTAGTAACGTTAGATAAGAGTATGATGTTTTCACTATCTGGAAAGGAAACTATTGTGTGAGTTTGAATAGGAGAGAAATTGTGAAATATCAATGAAAAAATATGATTTTTTTTTCAAATATAAAATCGGTTATTTTTTGTTTCTGGCTCAGAACTTTCAGAACATGAAGCCGTAATATATTAAGAATGACTTAAGTATATATTTTACTTGCTATCTTTGACTATTTTCCAACTATTGAATATGTTACTACATTTCTGACTGATTTGGCCTTTACTTGATGAATATCCAAAGTAATTTTACAAAATACACGGGAACGATTCGATCTTTATACACTTTTCGCTAACACATTCACTAGAAAACGCTTCTTTGTTAGCGAAACATATCGTGCTATTTTCAATAATCTTTTTGAGGATCTAATCGTTCCCGTGCATTTTGTAATAGATGTAAGCGATTCATTTATTAAATAATCAACTGCAGCTGCCATGTGAAATAACCAAAGACTTCGGTGTCATTTTCAATTCCAGATTTCACTTTTTCATGTGTTACGTAACAATAATGCGAGATAATGGTTCTGGGTCAGTTCTTATCCCAATACTAACTTGTTTGTTCCACTTAGAATGATTAGATCATCTTCATACCTTATGAACTCATGACGATGGTGTAATCCATGTCACTAGACAAAAGTGTCCTATCCTAATGTGAAATTCAAAAATCATTATGGCTTACCATCATGAACAACGGAAAACAAAAGATTCCAAACGGCCATGCACCCAATGTGATTGGAATTTGGCATCTTGCCATGGTGAAACGTATACCCTGCTTTATTTGTGTATTACCTTCGTACCATTTTGACTCATAAATGACATCAGCAACTGATAAACTCTACAAAAAAGTGAATTATCAATAGTAATATTCAATATCAAGCGGCTGCGACAATACTTTTTGCATCGACGGGTCAAAATATATAAATGAAAATCAGAATTTATCGCTTGACGATATGTGGAAATATTTAGTATTCATTTGTTCATCTATAGAGATCTAGACATTTTAAAACGTAACATCGAATATTGGGACTAGATCCAAGCGCCCTCCCGTTGGGGGAGGGCGCGGTTTAATTGACTATCTTTGTTCCTGACATTTTCTTCTGTTTCTTGTCCTCTTATTTTGAGCTCGCCATGTTCCGTTCGAAAATGTCCGAATCTGTATATGAGATTGAATATTGAACCTGTTTGTTGTTGACATGGTTATTTACTTTGAGTCCCTGCCAAGCTGGAATGGATATATTTTGAAACTCATTGGATGGGAATTGCTTCCTGAAGTCGATTTAAGATAGTGACTGAACTCTCAGTGGTATTTTGAACCAGAAAAAGTAATATTGAACCACTGAGACTGGATATTGATGAAGTAATATATTAATATCGATATTTGGTCTTACAATGGCATATTGTGGCTAAGACGATATGGTTTAAGTAACTGAAAAAACATATGAGTTCATCCACAAGTTTCTATGGTTATCAATATTGTTTTAGTGATATTGCTGTAAAAATACTGCACATCCTTCATTGACGTAATTGGTATTCAGGCACTGATCGAAATAATACATATTACGACCATTTACTACCATTGAATGAATTTAATAATCCAGCTTTTCGCAATTTTTCTGTACTATAGGAGTTTCCAAGTATCCAACAAAAACAATTAAATAGCTCTACGACTGCTGATTTAACAAGTTTACTGCTCACGGTGCGCATATGCGTCTAATCGATTTTTTTACCGAGTGCACACGATGCGGATTCGAGGCCTAAGTAACATTCAAGCTATTCAAGGCTTTTAGAGAATAAGACGAGCGTTGCGGGAGGGTGCTTATTGCTGTAGGAGCACCGTAAAGTACCATTAGGAAGTACGTGACACATAAAAACATAATCACAAACATTTAAAGCAATATTTTTCAATAAAAATAAGTCAGCACCTGACTAAAGTTACTGCATGGTGAACAGCAGCGAACGTGTTAAATAGCACTCAACCAATGACAAGAAATACATAAAAAATGTTTTAACTGATTTTCACAATTTTGTTTCAAATACGAAATTATTCGACACTGATGAAGCCTTGATAGCTGGAAAAGCTCACGACTAGTATTTCAATTTCGACATGATCATTTTGTGATGTATACGGATAATTTCGCAATGTTTTTAAATTAATATGAATGGCTTACGCGGATATCTTTAATTATGTGATGACTTTTCGGGTTGTTGTATTCTACGGAAATAAGACATTAAAACTATTTATAAACCTTCGAAAAAATTGGGGTATACCGCATTCCATGTTCCTGTGACAGCGTTTATATCGGAACTACGGAACGTTCCGTTCAATAATCAAAGAGCACAAAGCCAAAGTCGGTTAGGATTCACAAATGAGTCTGCTTTCGCAGGTGATACTCTCAACAATGATAATCACATAGTAAAATTTGAAGAAACCCAAGTCATCTTCACAAAATCTACTTATCACCCAAGACTCTTCTCAAGTTCTCGAAAATACTGCATTAGCTCTTACCCACATAAAAACGTTGTAAACGACTCGATAATGTTACCTAACTCTATATGGACCAATCAGAGGTACGAATGTTTGAAGCCAACCAATCGATAGTAAATTGAGTAGCTGTCAAATACAAAAAGTCTCTCTCGAGAATGCCATTCACTCGTGTTGGCGAAACATCGAGTCAAGCTCATAATCAACGTCGGCCTAACAACCCGAAAAATCATCATGTAATAAGAACGTGTTCCTCACCTTATCCATAATCTTCTGGCCTGCATAGCAAAGCAAGAAAAGTGACACCATATAGCCAAGAAGAAAAATGACTGCTCCCACCGGTTTGGCCTGTTGAAATTATCGATGAATAAATCCTTTGCCTGTGATATCTACAGTTCATGAATTTTCATGATTTGAAATTGTTTCAATTTGAAAGAAACAAATTGGTATGTGAAAATGGGGCAACACGGGAAAGGGCGGGTTTTTCAATTTTCAGTTAAGAGTCTCAGTTAGCTGGCTGACGGCTAATAGTCCTAGGGCCCAATAGGTATCAAAGAACAAGAATCATTACCCAACTGTAGATATTCCGTTGATCTGTTCTTCATGTAGAGTTGGTCAACATGCTACCAAAAAAAAATTCTTAAATAATATGCCCCACACGAAATAAAGAGCAGATATAGAAAGTTTCAAAGGTTGGATAATCAGATCTTTTCTCCCGGTACTAGGCCCTAGGATTATTAGCTGTCAGCGAGCTAACTGAGACTCTTTACTGAACATTGAAAAACCGGCCCTAAGTCGGCAATGACTGTCACCCCTATATGTTCGCAAAGACAAGAGAAACTGACAACTGCATTAACTGAAGCAATTTGTTATAGCCATGTTTAAAGGGCTTTGGTCGATTAGTTAAGTCTGAAGCGAGCATTTAAATGCGAAGGACGATTGTTAGTTTTGGCTGTTTACGCTATAATTTTGCAATCATCCATTTCTTGTGATTCATAAAGGTATATTTGTTTTAGTTAATAGATGTTCATTCTAATGGCGCGATGCTCTGAATGGGATAAATAGGTAAACGAAAGCTTTGATAATTTCAATATATTTTCATAATGAGAATACATAGGCGGACGATACCAGTCAAAGGTATAAAAGATAGTATAAGTTCCAAATTCTACCAAAAAAAGTTAGAAGTCCACACCATCTGAGTCAATTATGGTGCAGATAATTAAATGTGGTACAGGTGTATAATCGCAATAGTCACAATATTCTAGAAGAGATTTACCAACGGCTCATATTTGTGATTATTGTCCAGGAAATCGTTGAACAATATTGGCCGTCTAGATGACTGGCAATGCCAGTTGAATTCATTATTGCTAACAAATACTGTTGATGATACTGTTGAACATTTACTCACTTTGAATATTTGATTCCCAATACATCCAAATACCATTGCGCATATTAGGGACATGTGACCCACACTGAACTTCACCACATAATTCAGCTGCTCTGCCATTCTGAAAATAGTTCATTGGTTCAAGCTTGTATGTATTCTTATTGTCGTTAATATTTATAACCAATATCATTCGTTCACTGATTTACCTTGACAACAAACTGCCTCGTAAATTTGTGACAGGAAATCAAAAATTTTAATATTTGATGATACTTCTAGAATATCATTAATTGCTTTATTTGAAGTCTATTTATCCGACAACGAAGTTGCGTGAGATAACCAAGTTACAAGCGTAAGTAACATAGAATGACAGAGTCAGAACGAATAATCATGGCAGGTAACAAAACAAACATTAATTAATGGGATTTTTTTTAAATTTCGATCTGATGTAGGAAAAAGGTGTTGAGTAGTAACACGGAATGTTTCGACTGATTTTCGTTTCAATATAATCTAATCAAATAACTCAGTGAGAGCTCAATAGCTACATGGGTCGATAACTATCCAAACAATGAAGTGGCTTCCCAGGTTAGGGAATAGGAGTAACTATGGCCTTCTTCAGGCACCTGTATAGTACTATCATTGAGGATGGCGTTCATTTAGAAGATACTTCGTTAGTAGATTTCTTAGTAGAACATCCATTATATATATATATATATATATATATATATATATATAGTACCCTTATTGGCCTGCTGCATATCCCAAATATTAAAAAACTCATTTCATAACTAGTCAGCAAACAAGACTACTATACAACAACAACAAGATACTATATACTATATACTATATACTATATATATATATATATATATATATATATATATATATATATATATATATATATATACAGTGTGTCCCAGCTAAAACTTGTCACCACCCTAATATCCGAACTCATGAAAAAAATTGAAAATCGCTCAGACCCGTCGATTTTTATTTCAAGGGGGAACACTTTCACCAAATACACCATCATTGTGTTGTCAACCCCCTCAACCCCAGCACCCCCTACTTCAGAATACTCAATGGGACTACTATACTTGTGATACATCATTTTGAAGGGAATTCAATCCCAAATACATCGGTGTACTGAAATTGAGGATCGATCAAGTGTTGTTGAAGTTTTAATGAAAACTAAGTTTTATCCAGATATTTTAATTTTTCATCACCTCAAATGTTAGCGTCGTAAGAAAGGTTCACTGTGGGTACGCCACTGTATTGAAAAATAATATACTGTCAGAAATAATAGTTTCGCAGGTGAGACAGACGTTTTTATGAAAAAAAAATTGCCCTCATGTGTTTTTGTATACGCATATCTTTGTTTACGCCTTGGTAATTGATGTATTCGAGTCACTGCATTCAACAATTTGAAAACATTCGAAAATGGTTTATACTGTACAAGAGAGAATATCCATTGTAGCTGCGTATTTTGAAAATGGACGATGTGCTAGAGCTACGGCTCGAAGTTTCAATGAAAGTCATCCAGAAAACACCACATCATATAAGTACGTGCTTCAATTGATGAATAAGTTCTTGGAGTCGGGATCAGTGCTGAATAAAAAACATGAACGAGAGAAGCCTATGAGAAATGAAGGGGTCGCTGTTGCAGTTGTAGGACATGCAGTGATGGACAACATTCAATCGTTAAGACAACTTGAGACTATTTCTGGAATTTCGAAAAGCAGCGTACACCGAATTCTGAAAAACGCAAAATTCCATCCTTATAAAATGCAGAATGTACAAGAATTAAATGAAGATGATCCTGACAGACGTACAGAGTTTTGTGAAATCATGAGTCAATTATTGATTGGTGATAATAATTACCTCTACAATGTGTGCTTTTCTGACGAATCTTCTTTTTATTTAAATGGACATGTGAACAGGCACAACTGCAGATACTGGAGTGACGTAAATCCCCATTGGTACAGGGAAACTGATTCACAAACTCCCCAGAAATTGAATATTTGGGCTGGTATTCTGGGAGACCATATTGTAGGTCCATATTTTATTGATGGTAACCTCAACGGACAAACGTATCTTGAACTTCTTGATACAACTGTGAACCCCAGATTCACTCAGTTACTTGAAGACGATGATAGGTTACTTGACGGTCAGCTCACCTTTCAACAAGATGGACCTCCTCCACATTTTGTTGCACCTGTACGTCAATTTTCAGATGACAATTTCACAGGGCGATGGATTGGAAGGCGAGGACCAATAGAATGGCCGGCTAGATCTCCTGATTTATCACCATTGGACTTCTTTTTATGGGGTCATTTGAAATCCAAAGTTTATATTATCCAGCCAACTTCTCTTGATGATCTACGCAGGAGAATTGTTGTGGAGTGTCGTGCAGTGACTCCAGAAATGTTGAGCAATGTGCGAAGAAATTTCGAAGATCGCTTATACTTCTGTATGGAACTGAATGGTTCACATTTTGAACCTTTCATACGATGATAACATGTTAAGTGATGAAAAATAAAAATATCTGGAAAAAATTAGTTTTCATGAAAACTTCAACAACACTTGATCGATCCTCAATTTCAGTACACCGATGTATTTGGGATTGAATTCCCTTCAAAATGACGTATCACAAGTATAGTAGTCCCATTGAAAATTCTGAAGTAGGAGGTGCTGGGGTTGAGGGGGTTGACAACACAATGATGGTGTATTTGGTGAAAGTGTTCCCCCTTGAAATACAAATCGACGGGTCTGAGCGATTTTCCATTTTTGACCGTAAAACAGTCGATAACAATCCTTTAAGAAGTGACTATAACTTTGTATAGTATGTATGGCATATGTCCAACAGAAAACAACTACTTCTCTGGCTGATACCTCGACAGATATTGAATTATATCCTTACTTACTTTCAAGGAACACCTTTCTAACAACAATAGTTGTGCGTTTTTGTTCTATAGTAGAATCAGGGGTTTGCTTGGAGTACTGTCGATAATGGAAGCCAAGCATTGGTGACCGTGGCCATCGGTTTGGAAGGGTAACCGACGTACTTGGACGATCTTAATAGCTCGCACTTATCTCTCGAAGTATTCTGAGAGTTGCAGACGGTTTACGGAAAAAACAAATTTCAGAAAATTTATATTTTATTATTACCAGGTTGATTTCTCGATAGATCCAACAGACTTTCCCTATGAACAGGCGTATGTGTTTTCCTTAATTTTTCACGTTATTGTTGTTTCGTATAGAAATGGAACCTGAGAAAATATCGTGGCTCTCCAAGGCGCTGTTTAAGCGTGCCTTGAACACACTAGAGTCAAAAGAAAATGGATTCGTTCCCAGGCATTTTTTCTCAATTTCAATTTATCGATAATTAGTGTCTCACCTTTATGTACAGGTTTCTCTATGTTGTCTGTTCTGAATGTGAATATTGTTTGGAAATTATCTGTTATATTTGATTCCAGAACATACTCTCATTGTTACTCTAATTATCTTTAGTGAATATATGATCAATGCATGATTTTGTATTTTCAGAAACTCTTGTATGTGTATTACATACTGAATTAATTGAACTCAGGCTATCGCGACAGTTTCAAATGACAATCCAATGGGCTGCAGTGGTCATGATGGTAGAGCGCTAGTCTATCAATCAGAGAGACATGGGTTCGATTCCCAGCATGGTCACAGTAGCCGTATGTTTGAATTTTAACGCGTGCGATATCAATGTTATATCTCTCTCCAATGCGCGGTGTTTGTATCGCTCTGCCACTTCAAACGCATGAAAATGATTTCGCATGAACTCAAACATACGGTCCCTGGGGGTCAATTCTCGAGTTCATGCGAAAACATTTTCAAACGTTTGAAGTAACATAGAGCGATACATTCACCACGTTAAAAGGTAATACCTCGTTAATCCTTAGCTCGCACAAGTTTCGACTTCTGAGGGCTGTCGTTCGTAGGGGGATAACAACTGGTTAACGAAAAAAAAAAAACAATTTTAAAATAATTTTGAAACCTACTTAAGCGGGTTTTCAACATGCTAATGTTTTCAAAAATTTGCTATTAACACAGATTATGAATCTGTGATTGAACGATTATTTGGTGCTTTACATATCCATATGGTGAACACCATTTTAGTTATGTGAGTAGAAAAACTCGTATACCTATATACTCGTTTATCAAACATTTGCTCTGCTACGCTGCTTATGAAGGGTTAGAATGATCTTGGTTGATATCACTTATCGTTGATATACATGTTATGCCGATAATTATATGAGAGACTTTTTAAAAAATTATACGGGGTGGTTTGTACCACCGTTACAAAATACGACTGGATATAATGAAGAGCTTTATTCAACTGACTTCGTGAACTAGAATTCTTCCTTTTATAAACTTACAGAATGTTGATTCAGCATCAGCGGTTCACATCGTAGAACTTCTGCGGATGCTGATGACAAAGATCAGCTTTTCCTAGAGAATTGTTATCGCTTGTAACCTGATATTTATGGGAAGGCCATACTGCCATAATATCGCATATAACATACATATGTCTTATTGAATGACTGATACATTTTGGTATAACTTTAGTTTGGAAATGGCAAGATTAAGCTACCAGAAGACATGATTCAAAATAAACACGAATTTATCAAAAATGTATTCAAAATTCATTGCTATTTGTTCACACTTACCTTAAAATGTGATTATGATAGGTGATGCAAAATCGCATTCTGTTTTTTCTGATCTCTTCATTTTCACATTCAAAAACCTTCAGAAGATTTTCTTTGAGATAATCAATGTGACAAATGAGTAACTCAGTTGTTTCGAATGGTAAAAAACATATGACAGCCGAAGGAGTTATGATGTAGTTGGCAAGAATATATTGGACCAGGAGTATTATATTTCGCGAGGTTAAAGAAATATCTTCAACAGGCAGCCATATTGGCGATAATGTACCACAAATTGATTTACGTTTAGCGTCTTCACTTAGATCTTCACAGGATGATTCCAGAACACTAACGCAGGAGTAGATAATCGTCCCTAAAGTACAGTAAACTGTATACAGGTTGGAGAAAAAATTACTGCGGTCTTTTACCATGTCGAAATTAGTGGGTTTTCCGAAAGTTTTGAAATTAGTTATGTCTTCGAAAAATTTTGACCATTTTGTTCGATGAAACTTGAACAATCCACTGTTGATTAGCATTCCAAGACCCCCAAGAGAAACTGACAAGTCTTCGCTGATGTCGCCTCCAATATTTTCTGAAACATGAATAAACGAAAGCTGATGAACTGATAAAGTGCAGTCGGTAATAAATCGTGTAGTTGGTAGCATTAGTGTGTTTAATTCTCAATTTTTCAACAAGTAACGTCTCCCATTATCTAACTAACCCAGAAACAAACTTGTGATTATAATGAGCCCAAGAACAAATTATGTTCTTCAAATTGTATCATTTCTGCTATCAATAACATAATCCAATATAAGAAATTTCGTGAAATTAATATAACTCCAAGATGTAGTTCACCATGGCGCTGCTCTTCCACCTAAACCTTTTTACTTCATACAGCAGTTTGGTTAGAAGTCAACCTCAGTACCTACTCATTTATGTTCGTGTGTGGCGGATGAAAGCCTTGCATTCATTACTTGATTATTACTGAATAATACTTTTTTTGAAACTCCAGTTTTGAGAAAGCTTGTTGTTCCCAATATTGGTAACTTTGTTGGTGAAACGTGCATCGATGTACATTGTCGAAGTTTAGGTGTTTGGTACTGTTTTAAGTATATCATCTGAATTAGCATCCTTTTCAATTTTTCGTCAACATCATTTTCAATTACTTATATCAATAAGGAAAAAACTATTTTCAACTTCAAAAAGTAGATAGATTCAAATGTTAGTATTATTTTTCCGAGATAAATCGACACACTGTTCAAAACTTTGTTGACATTATTGAAAGAATGATTAAAATTTTTCAAGCGATAGAATAAGGGAGATTGATCTAAAATTTGATTTTGAAATGAAGGAAAATTCCATTTGCAAATGAATGAATCATTATTTAGGTGAACCAATATTTCTAGAACAAAAATCAGCATATTTTCAAAGATTTTTATTGAGATATTGTCAATACCTCTAGTTATTTTGTTCTTGGTATGTTTGATTGTATCCATATGCTCAATCAGATTCATTTCGCGATAGATAAATAAAGTGTTCGCTATTGATGTTCCTTCCAAATAAAGTATCGGGAGTAAGGATCCGGAGCAGCTTCTATATTTCAGTAATTAGTTTTTCGAATATAAAGCATTCACAACACGCCATGTTTCTCTCGTGGTATCATTGGTTTTAGAAATCCTATCGTAGAAGTAATTACTTTTGGCAGTTTCAGCAATGTTTCCATATTTGTTATATTATATAGTCATGGATGGCAACAATTGGAAAGCAAGTTGTAAAAAGAAAACACTGGTTTTCCTAGCTCAGCACTTCATTCCAACCGTCATTCAAACATTTAAAATATATCAAAGTTCTGAATGTACTTTCGATGACCTGGGTCGATATGTATATGAGAAACTACAACAGAAACTATATGGAATACTTTTCTGAATTTTTTTTATAGTAGTATTCCGAGGAGCTCGTTTCATTTGAAATATTTTCAGTTGTCTATGACTTATACTGGAAGTGATCCCCAACTTTGTTTTTCAAATGGAATATCCAGTTTTTATTGCACTTTTTGAATCTACGATGAATTTCAATATAAGTTTATTCAAAATATCATCATATGTCACACAGCTCCAGTATTCAGTTATTAAATTTTTTTTGAAAATCTTGCCTTTCACAAAAAAATTAGTTTTTGATAAAAAACCGAGTCAGATCAAAAATTGTCAGAATTCACACTTTAAAAAAATATATATTCGTTGTGCTCAGAAATTTGCGCCAAATTGGACTTTTTTTAACAATTTTCTCAGCTGAGAGCACCTTTTGTGGTACAGTAAATAGGCAGAATTGTAGGTATAAACACCCTCACTAGGCGATGAAAGGGCACACTCAGTATCCACAGACAGTCAAGGTGTGAGAGGGAATAGTTAATAAGGCAGCGGTGACAAATATTTGGATTTACTGCAACACTACATAATTCCCGCACTTGCGGCTCTGTGCCCACATCATCAAAATCATCAGCTACCAGACAGTTGACTATATTACTAGTAAGATGGAGCACCACCGCATTACGTACGATATGTGATGGATTGGCAGACGAAGATTTTTAGAGCGGCCCGCTAGACCTCCTGATGTAACCCCACTAGATTTTTTTGTGGGGGTACCTTGATTCAAAAGTTTACGTTAACAGACCTAATACTATGGATGAACTGAAAGAAATAATTAGGACCGAAATTAATTTAATTTGCCCTAATGTTTCAAAATCGCCTTGCATATTGTCAAGAGGCAAATGGCTTGCAATTTGAGCAATTCATTCCATAGTTTATTTAGTCCTGTTGTCATGTTTAAAATTAAATTATGTAGTGTAAATGAAATATCTTTCATTTCTTGAACTTACAATTATGTAACAAATGAAAAAAAAATATGACATCCATACACAGAAAAATGCGTTCTTCATGAAGGTATCATCAAAATAGGGTATTGCCATTCAAAAAATATTATAATGACGTCATCAAAAACATAAGTGCCTGAGCTTTTTTTCCGCAATAGCCATATGAAGCTTTTAACTAATTTGTTCCAACCTCTAAGTACTCACTGTATATATTGTATTTCTAAACATCTGTAATATATTAGAAATTGATGTGATCGTTTGTGATAATTCTTCTTGTTCACAACTTCTTTCAAATCCTCTTCACTGAATCCTGGATCAATAGCTTGCTAGCTCCGATCAAATAATACAACCTATAGTCGGATCCTCATTGAGAAGTCAGTAATGCAAGATAAGATAACAAACACTATTGCCGGAGTTCATATGTCTGAAAGAGGCGTTAATGACAAATAAATATCAGGGACGTACGCAGGTACGCTAGACGGTAGTAGTGTTACTGATTGTGAACATATTTTGAACTAACAGTAGTGTTTACATTGAACAATTTGAGGAAGTTATATGCATGCAAATCATGCAAAGTATCAATTAAACAGGGTATACTTAAATTTGCGCCACAACGAAAAGGTGCATTATTTTCGGGAAGGATATATACTAATATGTCATTGTGCCTTGAGGTTTAATGAGCGAACGTTATGGCTCATAACACCTGCTACATCACATACATATTCTGCCTATATGAGGAAAGTGAATTGAAAAGAACGATCTTTCAAAGTTATCCACAAAAGTCAAAATTTTGATTAAATGTTTCGAAAAATAGAATATTTGATAGTTATATTGACCTACGATTCGTCCATATGAATTATATTGGCTCCTTCCTGCCTGAATCTTTTTATTTCTCGAAGGAATTGATGCCTCCAAAAAATTCTTTCTGCTTCCTCAATCAAGATAGAATTTCTATTTTGTTTTCCGTAAATGAAATCCATATCGTATGAGTAGCATCTTAAAGTACTCTTGCTTTCAGGATATTGTTGAGAGTTGAAAGTAAGTTTCTCAGAAAAAAGGAATGCACAATTTACCGAATTTGTAAACATGTATACTCTCATCATACGTTGTCATACGGCTATTGGAATAACTGGATCTGTTTTTTTTCCTTTGGTGGTTACGAACCATGAAATATTCGCTTCGATATCAAACTTTACTGACTTTTATAGTTTGAATTTCGCCCTGTTTGAAATGAATCACGTTATTCGCTGCCTAGTTATTTACTACGGATTCTTATATTTATTGCATTATCATGAATGATATTGAGCTTTGTTCCAGCCAATGTCAAAGTGACACTTGTCACACTTGTCAAAATTTCAGCGCCTTTACGATCTTTTCAAGGTACCTAATGATACGATATATTTTTCATCGTTTTCTCAGAAACTCCAATTTTCTGGAATGGTACGGCACATTATCTACCGCTAAAATATTTTTTTTATTTTTTATAGGTTTCGGTAATAAATTGAAGTCAGATAATGTTCCCGTCATTTTCTTGATGATAATCTTCACAAATTTTTTTAGCCAAAAATGTCTTATCAGCACCTTCAATGAACCCATTTTCGTTTTCTGCGTGAACGAAAATGAATACAAATTTTCTACGTAGCCATTGATGTAATTTTTTTCTGAGATATGAGTAAATGGTCCGCAGTGGTCATGATGGTAGAGCGCTAGTCTATCTGGGTTCGATTCCCAGCATGTTCACTGGTCTCGTGCTAGGAATCGCAAGTTTGAAGATAAGACCTCGTTAATACTTAGCTCGCACAAGTTTCGACTTCTGAGGGCTGTGGTTCGTAGGAGAATGATAGCTGGTTAACGGAAAAAACAATTTTAAAAACAAAAAAAAACAATTCAAAAATATTCTAGATGTTCCCAGTAATGAAGTAACACAACTACTTCTATAGTCCATCCGTTCAAAAAACTACTTACGTTAGTTTCTTTGGAATGAAAAACATTATTCATCATTTACATTTGCACCAAAATCATTTTGCAATGAACTCATAATATATGGAATATGACTCTGCTAATTGATCACAGCACAGATAATATTTATCATCAAGAATTATTGCATGTTTATTGTATTTTATTCCATGATTGTTGTCTTATAATTATAGTTTTATTTATCATCGTGTATAGCTTTTTCACTTCGTCTGATTCGAAAAAGTGATGTTATGAGAAACTACAAAAAGTTTCTCTTTACTACAACTCAATTAATGGGGTTGAGTTCACAGTGTCAGTAGCACCCATAATTATTTATTGTTTGACGATCAATTATACCAATCATATACAAACTATATACATTTTGAACATTCCTAAACTACAAAAGTTATTTTTCAAAACGTTTCAACCAATCAACTTGTTGAACCAAAAGCTTAATGGACACACTTTATTGCTCGGTCGGTGTTTCGGGTAGTTTCTATTTCTTGAATTTCATTCACACCGAAGGTTTCAAATATCTATTCATTTGAAGACATTGCATGTTTAAGTAACCCCTTTTCCCATTTCTATTATAGCAGTAACGGCTAACTGAAATTGAACTTTCAATAATGTCACAGTTTAACCCAAGCAAAAAATGTTACCAGTTAATAATATTATATAATAATAACTATCAAAGGTATTTGTATAACAGAGAATATATCGCGATGTTATTCAAGGGAATCTTACATTATGAATTAAATTTCAGTAACTTCAAGTATCTGACAGAAATCGCAATCATTTTATGAATATAAGTGCTTAGGGGCCGAGTACTGTTCAAGAGTGCTTAGTGCTCGAAGTCGTCTTGGCATGGTCTCCGTGATAGAGCATCTGAGTTCTTATGGCTAGTCTCCACTCGATGTTCAATTGCGAAGTAAAATTTTTGGAGCCTCTTCATCCAACTTCCCACTTAACCCTTGGGATGCTTGAACTGTAAAAACTATTCGAGATCTGCTTTGCCAGCTCTCAACAGAAATATTTTCACATAAACGTATTTCCGCCTGGTGACACAGTAATTGCGTTCCGGTTTACTAAGGGTCTTACTGAAGTAATCGATGACTTTTTCCTGATCTTCCTAGATCTTAGACAGGACAGCTCCAAATTTCAGGTTGCTTGCGTCTGTATCCAAAATGAGTTTTTCGTTCGGAAGGGAAAGCTCAGAATTGCTGAGCTGATCAATGCTTCTTTCAGCTTCCTAAAGAGATCTTGGTTTTTCCCAGACCACTGAAACTTTGTTTGCCCTTCCGTAAGACTGGTCAGTAGTTTAGACATTTTGGCAAACCCCAGCACATATCGGCGATAGTAGGTGCACAAGCCAAGAAAACTTCGAAGCTGGTGTATGTCTTTTAGAAATTGTCCTTCCTTAACAGCTTTGATCTCCAGCTCATCTACTACTACTCCATCCCCAGAGACGACATTACCAAGATATCGTACTTCCTTCTGAAACAGATGAAATTTCTTGGGGGTCAGTTTCAATCTGGAGTTTCTCGGTCACTGGAATACCTGTTCCGAATCTTTCACGTAATCGTTGAACCAACCACAATTATGTCGTAGATACACCAGACACATCGTCCCTGAGAATTTCTTCAGAACTGTCGTCTCTATCAGTCCTTTGAATGTGTTGCAGAACTCAAATAGCATAACTGTGAACTACCACATATCTGAGCAGACGGTGACAGCAATATTTCTGAGCCAGTTCCACCTGCCATTATTCACTCTTTGAAGCTATGGTCGAGAAAATCGTAGTAGCAGCTAGTATGTCCAGAGTGATATCTATTCTCGGGAGAGGCTAACTGTCCTACTTCGTCAGGTTGTTTAGTTGGCCATAATCTACACAAAACTAGATTGACTTATTTTTCTTTTCAGCCAGTACTAATGTAGAGGACCACGGACTGTCAGATGGCTTGATAACTACTTCTTTTTGCATATGTTGTCAGTCTCGTCCTTTTTGGAAAGAGGAAGTCTTCTGGCTGATGGCCAAATTGATCGGACACTCCCAGTGTCAATTTTGTGCTGTACCACCTTCGTTCTACAACCTTTTCCTTGCCCAGTATCGAAGATGTCTTGGTATTTCCTAACTAATTCTCTCAGTTTGGGCAGTTGAGCTTGTTAGTTGAGCCATTGGAATAGGTGAAACCAGTTCCTTCAAGATTTCTAAGACAGTTGTTGGGTTGTTCTCTTGTGACTGCCAGGCAGGCTTGCGAAATATTTGTCTGTCCACCATACCACCGAACCATATGCTATCATATGCTACCCTGGTATATAGCTATATGATCATTTTTGGATGTTGCCATCAGTTCTTTTCGAACATTCTTCTATACAGGTTGAGGACTATCGTACTCCTATGGATTGATTCTTATGCAAGAATATCAAGTATTTATAACAATAATTGAAAATGACATGGTCCTAATCATGATTTCGATCTGGTAAGATTTATGTCATGGAGAAAATATTTTGTTTGAAAATAGTTATTATCAGCAAAAATCAATTCAGTCAGTTGAAATCGGTCTTAGCAAGACTGTTCAATTTTCTTGCACATGATACCAATACCATTGCTATCATATGGTAAAATTATCGCATCCATCGGTATAATAGTAAAAAGCACTTGTGTTGTAATATGTAATATACTATTTCCAAATCGTAGGTGGCTTTTCACCCCACAGAACTCGCGGAGAAGCGGGAGAAGCATCCAAGAGACAAAACAAACAACATTCTATAGATAAGATGAAAACATGAGGTGATGGCTCTTGGAGTTGGGTTTTGAACCTACCGAAGACGTTCAGAGAAGTTTTGAATATATAGCCGAGAATCATTTGGTATTATGTAGGATACTGAAAATCAAACCACGTTCCTCAATTCAATGTATTTGAACTTCGTGAATAATATTAATATTCCAAGAACCAATAATATCCTAGATGCATGGAAAAGTGCACTTCAGAAACCTATTGCCACTCGTCAATAAAGAATAAAGTACGTCTGAGATATTCGTTTCTAGATAAAAATGCGGCTTCGGTCAGTTGAAAAGTGATAGTTCTGAACATGCCCTGAAGAAAAAGAGATTATTAACTCTTCTTGAGAATTAAAACGAACGTGATGTGGAATATTTGGAAAGGATCGCACCCAGTTTTGAGTTTGTAACATAATTTACAGATTGAACAGATGTGCTATCTTAATTGTTAATATTATTATTTCTGGATTAGAGTTTAGTCTTGTTGCTGTTTCATCTATCGCTATTACTGCTGTCGCTGTTTTGTTGTGTCGCTATTTATTTATGTCGCTGTTTTGGCCTTGCTAATCTATCCGTCACTTTTATGCCCATTGCTCTTCCGTTCCAGAGCAGATCGCATAATTCTTCCTTGGGACCAGCCTTCAACATCGATTCCTTCGAACAAATAATCATTCATATGATGTTGATGATTTTTAGGTCTCCTAGCCTTTGCGATCCCATTGAAGTGAATAGACTAGCGAGGTGTTCTCGAAGAATAATTGTCTGCATTATTGGTACTTGGTATTTAGTACTGACATTTTTTGGGATAAAAGTCTTTACTCCAACACAAAAAAATTAGGCTCTTGAATCGTTGTCATTAAATAGTTTGAGACATAACACACTGACGTTGTCCCAAACCCTCCAATATTGAATAACTAAACATTCCTTTATTAAATGACGAATTCGCGCTTGAAATTGTCAGTTTTTCTGGTAATAGAGAATTTCGAATGAACAATTTCAATCTCATTGTCTATGTTGATTCCATGAATACCTACCAAAAATCCAGGTCATTCCACAAAACTCACCTTCGATGGATATAACGGCATGTAGAATACAACCGAAGACAAAAATCAGGAATGCTATACAACTTAATATCACACTTAAGATCATCAAAATGATATACTTTGGTTCGCTCACAAATTCACGATAAACAAGGAAAAATCTCAATGTTCTGAGACTGCTGTAAAATGGTTGATCCTTTTTAACTGAATACATATTCAACCTTTCAGGGTGAAGCGGACAGAATCGAACGTACCTTTTTGCAAGTTAGGATTGAAAAATTGTGTTTGAAATATTCAAGCAGAATCTGCGAAATTGTACGTTAGGGAAATGCAAAATTGCAATGTGGAGAGTGGGAATTTGATATGAGCTTTGGAAAATTAGGTCAAACTATTGACTTTTCGATATTTCGTGGAAATTGGGTTAATTATCATTTGCTACGAGGGATATCATGCAGTCAAACTGGATACAATCTTCTTGCTTCGATTCATCGAAAATTATATCTGAAGTATTTAGAATGAGTTGGTTTCAACATTTCGCTCCGTTGATAGGAAAGTGAGTGGAACCCTCACCACCATTTTTTATTTAGAAAAGTGACACATGTATCAATCACTTTGTTTGTTAGTGAATGGCACAAATCATTTTTCCATTTTTGCAAGTTGTTAAGTAAGGAAATATTCGCTTCAATATTTATAGAAAATTGTCTCATTTATGTTTGTGACCTTAGGTATAGAAGGATAATATTATTTTTATAAAAAAAAATAATGAAAAACATTTTTGGAATTGGGTGACTTTTTATAATAATAAGGTTTTATTTATGAGCGTCATAATTTGTTCTGATTTATTGTTCTGTGAAAGCATCTTTGTAATTAATATCAATACCCGATCTTAATTTCAAATAGGTATGACACTTTTTCATGACCTATTATTGTCCAATAATTGATAAATATATCATAAGTTTTATAGAATGTGCCGATTTTCTGTATAATATATTTTTAAAAGTTATATCAGCTAGTTATAGGTTTTTTCAATATTTTCATTCGGAAAGTTTCAGTTATGACTGTACTTTGTTAACCTAGTTAATGGAAACTGTTGCCAGATGATATGATTAAAAATTTATATTTTGACGTTACTGATAATTTCACTCGCTATATGAAACTCGCATCTCCTGCGATATGAGAACCAATAAAAACGGTGCTTCACTGATAGTACACAGTTCCTTCCTTTTGAGCCGGTAATACCACGTCGTCATGGGCAACCACTACCAATAAAAACGGTGCTTCACTGATAGTATACAGTTCCTTCCTTTTGTGCCGGTAATACCACGTCGTCATGGGCAACCACGCATGCAAACAACAATGAAGGATATATCTTGCTAGCAAGGATGACATTACTCGTGCTCACAATACTATTGTTAATTCTGTCAGAAATCTTAAACTCCATCAAATTGCTTTTAGGTAACACCACTTGTTCTAGCGGACTCTTGGTGTTACCTAGCAATTTGATCTTGTTGATTTCCGACAGAATTACTATCGATAGTATTGCGAGCACTCGTGGTATTACTCCCGATAATTTCACTCGCTATATGAAACTCGCATCTGCTGCGATAATGGAACCAATAAAAACAGTGCTTCACTGATAGTACACAGTTCCTTCCTTTTGAGCCGGTAATTCCACGTCGTCATGGGCAACCACGCATGCAAACAACAATGAAGGATATATCTTGCTAGCAAGGATGACATTACTCGTGCTCACAATACTATTGTTAATTCTGTCAGAAATCTTAAACTTGATCAAATTGCTTTGAGGTAACACCACTCGTTCTAGCGGACTCTTGGTGTTACCAAGCAATTTGATATTGTTGATTTCCGACAGAATTACTATCGATAGCATTGCGAGCACTCGTGGTATTACCCCCGATAGACCGACCCATAAGGACTATGAGTAGTGAAATGATATGGGATTGATATAATGACAGATCTTCATGGCAAATGTAAACCCATATTCGCTTACAAAAATAATTTTTTCTGACTTTGTAGATACAAAAATATTGAATATGGCAATAGAAAGTATTATTATTAGTATTGTCCGAGAGCTCTATCCAAGTGGCAACAACCACTCAAAGGATAAAATGACTATAGTCTCATGGTATATACAGTATATTTTGCAAATTATCACTGAAATTAGGTGACCTGTGGACTGTAGATATAAATTTTGAAACACAAATACCTGTTCTGTCGATTCGACATGTACGGTAACTGCAAACAATACAAGGCATAAATTAACAAGTTTTCAGTGTCATAAACTTTACAATCAGAAATCATGTAGAAGAACATTTTTACTAAAAAAAGCGACTGCAGGAACATAATGAATAGATAATAAAAATTTGGGTTATTCGCAAAATAATCAGGAATAAATAAATCATTTTACAATTTTCTCTGCAACTATTTATGTTGATGGCGAGCACCAGCAAACTGAAACCTTTTGAAATTAGAGTCATACTTTATCAGTAGAAATTATGATTACTCATCTTGTTTATATGTAGAAAAGAGGCATAACATCAAAAGAGGGAGTAATTTAGCTCTAAATCAAAAGTATATAGTTAACATTAAGATTAGTTTGAATAGAGTATATATCTGTTTCTTACTTCAACATTAAAAAAGTATCATTCACTGAAAGGTAATGCCATGATTATGGACTTCGCAATTAAAAATGGCTCTCCTGGAAATTTTAATATTTTGGTTTGTTTAATTTTTCTACCAACGCAGCGGAGTGATTTCTTATAATATTACAGTATACATTTCTTCAATAAATCAAATATTTGTATAGTTGAATGTTCAATGATGAGTAAAATAAGATTTTAATGACGCCTGTTTTGCAAAAAAACGAATATTTTACATTTCCAATAGGCAAAAACAGCAGTCCGCTGGTAACAAAATTGAAGGAGAATCATGGAAAGAAGTGTTCATTTATTTGTAACTATTCATTCACTATACATATAGGTATATGATCTTATAATTTTGATGTTATAAAATGAAGTTGAAAGTCTTTTTAACTAAAATAAAAATAAAATGAAAATAATACATGGTTTATTCGTTTTCATTACTTGACGGCAAGAAGGCAGTTATTCAGAGAAAATTCCTACTAAAATCCTCCGTTCAAAAGTCAAAACTTTCAAAATCGTTGCAATAACAGCCCTGGTATAACCACAAAGAAGAAAAACCATATCTTACCGAAGTGTCGTATTCAGCAGAAATTCTACATTCCAAGAGCAGCTCTGAGATTGGAAGAAACAGAAAAAAATGCATTCTTCACGACTATATCACCATAATCGAAGAAATAAATATCTCTACACACTCCAAACTTCTTCACGAACAATAAACTAGCACAGTATGTTTGACAGAGGTTTACTGAAGCCATGTTCATTAAGATCATGAATAACAAACGACCTTATAATTTTTTTTTTTTAAACTGAGTAACGCAAAAGATATCAATGAAAACTTCTTACTACATGATAGCATTATAATATTGATTATTCATTAGTTATTTCATTGCATAATATAGTATTAAAAGTTCTAAAATTGGTAGAAGTGAGTTAGATCTCTTTTAGTTGTAGGCGACAGTTTAAGGTGATAATGAAAAAAATTCATGAATTGAATATTGAGAATGAAAATAGCATTTAATGATGAATTTTACGAATTTCGATATTCTGTATATTATTGAATAAAAAAAAGAAAATAACCAAAACAAATTAAATACATTTTCATTAATACGAGTTGAAAACTCAATTGTTGAAAGAACATTTCTGATATCAAGAGAAATAAGAATTCACCTGAGAATGGGACCACACGGCACAGAATGAAAAATGAAAATCATTGAGACTTTCGCTTATTCTTAAACAATAGGGTGCCGGCAAACGTCGAACAGAAAATGTTTTCGTATGAACTCGAGAATTGACCCCCTGCTCAACGTCTAGAAAAGTTTTTCCACTGGAATATCTATACTTTTCAATACTTCCTATAACAACTACCAAATGATAATAGAAAACAGGTTTATCTATCTGCATACTAGTCCAAAGGTTCTTACAACTTAATATGAGGAAAGCCAGGGAGTCCAAAGTTAGATGAATATCCACACATTGACAGGTTAACTAGATTTTGTTGTGCTGGCCAACCCAAGACTCAAATTAAAGTTTCTCGTGCGTTAAGAGCAAACAAAATCTGAAGTGAATAGAGTTTATTTGAGTTAATTCCGAGAGGTCAATATCCGCCAAAAGTGTTTCGTAGTTACCTACTCTTCAGGACGGCTTTATGATGTCTCTTGAAATCAAAACGAATGTACTCTGAATTAATAACCTGAGGCAAAGTCCCCTTCTCTCATGAAAATATTTTCATTAGGAGGAACACCAAGTGAATATCTGACAAAAAATAACTACTTTTCTGTCTGATACCACAAAGGATATTGCATTACATCTGATAGACACCTGTGCAACGTTCCTCTGAAGGGGATAACAATGACTTCTTGTAATCCTATAGCAGAGATTATACTTCATCTGGTTATATGTTCTTAAGTACTTTGCTTGATGCGTTTTTACAATGAATCGTTATTTTTATTGGTGAGTGTCATAAATCTCATATTTTTTTATATTCTGGTTCCCACGAAAAGAAATTCTGTAATGTTTTGAGAGATTGAGGAGTAGTGGATAGGAAATTGTGTTCATTCTGAAGTTCTGCAGGTTGAATACTTCAGGAAACAGTTCCCGAGGCCGAAAGTTCCAAAGCTTTGCCGTTTGTTAGAAGAACGATCTCTGGGAATAAGATGTTGGCCTTTTCTCAACGACGGGTCAGTCTTGATGCTGTCAAAAGTTAGTAAAGTGTAAGGATTGATGCTATTTCATAGAATATCTGTACATGAACAAAGAAATGAGCAAGCCTGTAGGCAAAGCATAACCGACCAAATAAATGTTGTTTTTTTTAACAGAATCTGAAAGTTTCAGCGCGTTTTGAGGGGCTACACTTCATATGGGAACAGTATTCCAGAATGGGTCGGCACAAATCCTACTTCATGATTTATAGTCAGTTGATGACGAATTAGAAAGCCAAGTTTTTGAGAAGCGGTTTTGGCAATGGACTTGGAAATTTTTTCGCATGAAAGGATACTGCTGTTGATACCGTTAGTAACGAGTATTGAAATGGAAAGATTCATTAGTTTGGATACTTCTGACATAATCTCTTGGAAGATGTTCGCATTTAATTCTAGTACTCGAATCATAGTACCAAGAAGACATTGGCAGTGAAACGTAATGCTATAACTAGTAGTACACACTCTCGAAATAAAACTAATGTATAATTTCATCAACCCCTAGGAATTATTATTCTCAGTCTGACGGGACTCGACCATTTTTCATACACCTCATAAGTATTTTCTTTAATGGAAGAATAAATTACACAGTATTATTCACCAAATCACAGCGAACTTTTATGCCGTTTCTTTTTCACGACCTATTTTATGGCGTATAGAAGAATATTTCATGAGCCTGATAAAAATTTTATGGAAGTAATATCCGTTTACGAACATCGTATTTTTTGTAGCTACTGTCTTATTAAGGGTGATTACTCATATTACCTGCTCAACATCCGTGAGATAAATTTTTCATTTCATTATGATTGTGAATGACGAGGATAATAAAAATTATGAAATATTCTGTTGGGCAATAGTTATTCATTATGTTATTTGACACTTCATTGTATCAACCAGAAAACTATCTATGAACCATGTTTATATTAATGAATAAGAATTAGTTGAAGAGGAATGAGTAGTATTGACAGTACACAGCAAAAACAATTATTACGATTGAAAAGTAGATACGAGGAAGACGCTGGATTCAAAAAATAACAGTTATGTAATTGTTTCACAATATACGAATAGAATATTCTGTATCAAGGTTAGAATGAAAATTCGATGCTAATGGAAAGTTCCGAGCGCGAGCCGAAGGCGAGCGGGAGGAACCACGAGCATCACGAATTTTCATTCTAACCGAGTAGCAGACTATACTTTCTCCACGATCAACATTTTTAAAATATTTTTAAATGGACGAACAAAAGATAATTTCCACACGAAATATTAATTAAAATTTAAAAACACTGTTTATCGGAAAGGACTAATCCTGAACTAACCAGAACTATTTTTTTTATCGCAAAAATGCATTAAAAATAAACTATTGAATTAAAAAAAATTGCCTTGTCGGTGGCTGAACTCACAACCTCCTGTCTACTAGGCCATTGCTATACTAGTTGAGCCATCCGGCGTCTCATGAAAAAATTTTTGATAATTATAATATTAACGGCATTCTCTTCCACAAAATTTACGTGTCTCAATTATTCGGGTGTTTTGGTAGTGAACTTTCCAGTATATTATTTGTACTTTTTGTAATATCAGGTGGTGTATTTTCACACTCTGATTCTGAATCACTGAATAAATTCATGATACTTTTTATATTTTCGAATGAAACGTGACGGCAATAATTTTGACAAAACTGAAATTTGCCACTACGGTGACAATCAACTGCGTCAAGGCTAATGTTATTATTGCTAACTAGTGTGAGAATATTATTCTATCACAAGACAGATAATATAAATGCATTTGAATTGCATGGGGGTAGAGGTGTTGCAGAATATTTCTTCGATCTCAAGAGAGAGAATTCCAGCATTCTGTAATAAAATTTCATTTCAGAATTAGCAAATTCTGTGATGATCATGGAGAAACTGTTTATTCTGTTTGAGGGCAGAATCTGAAGGAGAAGGCATTCAATTACATAAAGTGGAATAATGAGACATTGAATTACATCTGTCATCCATTTGTATAATGTTCATCAAGAAGGACACTATTTGTTGAAAATGGCCACCTGCATACATGCATGTTTCGAGGTTATTTCCTCTCATCAGTGCTAGGATAGGTCAGACAACAATAGAGTCGTCTTATTCCACAAAACGAACGATATCATTCAAGAACCCTTTTGCCCTATTGCACAAATGGATTCAATGTCCGTAAGGGGAAGTAGTTGTTTTTCTGTCAGATATTTGCCTCATTTTTTCTACTTTGTGAGAATGTGTGGAGTCGGAACTATTTCTTTTGATTTAAAGAGAAAGTTGTGTTGGACTTTCAATGTCACCGATCAAAAATTGAGGTTAAGGCAGTTAAGTGTAACCTAAGTTTGGCAAATATGAGGCTTATCTTAACTGTGGCTTACGTTATCCTTAAAACAGTATGATGTTAATCAAAATTGTAATGTAAGATCCACCTATGCCTTAATGTAACCTTAAGTAAAACTGGTGAAAATAGCTATAAGGAAATTATTCGGTATTAGCTGGGGTCAGAGCTAGTGTCCCAATATATCTTGGGTATATGGTCCTGTTATGTACTATTTCACTTGTTTCAGTAGTGAGAGGTTTTAGTTGTGAAATAATCTTGTTGTTTTTGCTGCTAAAAGCCTTGGCTCTCTCTGTACGCCTTAGAGCCTAGACCCACGATAATAGTCAGTCTGTAGTATACTGTAGAAGAAGAATGGTCATGTGTATTTTTTATTTTACCAACAGTTACGACTTACTAACGTGTAATTACGAGATGAAAGTTGCAATTGTCAAATTACGACTTGCTAACTCGTAATTCCGATTTACTAAGGCATAATTAAAAAAAAATTGTTTAAAATTGTTTTTTCCGTTAACCAGCTGTCATCCCCCTACAAACGACAACCCTCAGAAGTCGAAACTTGTGCGAGCTAAGGATTAACGAGGTCTTACATTTTAACGTGCGATTCCTAGCACGAGACCAGTGACCATGCTGGGAATCGAACCCACGTCCCTCTGATTGATAGACTTACGAATTGTCGATTTATGACTCGTAATTCCAACTTATCAAGACGTAATAACGAAATAGAAGTCATAATTCTGAAATAAAAGTCAACGGAGAAATTATTCTTCGAGGTGATAGCTGTTTCCGTTAACATGAAAAGGATTATGAGGAATGTTTTTAAAAAAAACCTATAGACATTCTCTTTGAAAGTCAAGCGACAATAAAGGCCCAGCGATCATTCAGGTTTTCTTCCAAAGTAGTTTGGACGACGGACGGTGGTATAGGACTTCTGACAGTGCAGTACCATCTGGAAAAAATCTGTGTCTGCTGTGGGCTACACTAAGACTCCACACTGATCAGGCTCTGTGATGGGAATGACGAAACAGGATCCCACATCCCACATATCTTCAATGAAGACAAAATTATCAATATCATATACACTGCCAAAGTAAATGTATAACAGTGGTACATATCCTCAGAAGCCCCCTGACCAGAAACATCATCAGAATCAGATGCTTCCATAATGCCACGAGAAGTATATACCAGACAATATTCGAGCGATTAGAAGATGACTGGGAAATGAGGTGTAATGTCTGAACCGGTTTTTTCTGAGTTTTTCGGAACTAGAACAGATTATTCCATCTAGATAATACCAGTGAACTGATGCTGGGAAACAGCCCACGTAACACTCCTGCATAACTCGGAAGAGGCAGAGGAATAGCCAAGCTGAGACCAAACCACTTACGTGCATATGGCCTACATAACAACGAGGGGGCCGGCTTCGGACAGATGTGAAGCGACTTTGCCTGCTCCTTGGAAACAGGAGAGCAGGACTAAAAATGTTTCAAACTTGAGGTTGTACCTAGTATCTCAATACGTCTTTTATTTATTTGTCGTAAGAGTGTGTGCTGTATTTTATCTTTATTTGATATTAATACATTTTTAGTATTATGGTATTAGGTAAGCATAGTAATACTACCGAAAAATCCAACAAAAAAGATTGTGTAGAAGATCAATCAACTAATAATGAAACCGTCTTGTATACCACCGGAGACAACAAAGACACCAGGTCCTTTGAAATGTTAGATTTATAATGGAGTAGTTCGGAAAAATTCGTCCGTCTACTATACTTTCCCGAAGAATTAGGTATGTCTCATATCTCGCTATCACGTCCAAGTAAGTTGGAATTATAAGATCGTAATTTGACAATTTCGAAGTTCTTCTCGTAACTACGCCTTTGTAAGTCGAAATTAAGAGTTACTAAGTCGCAATTTTATAATTACAACTTTGATCATGTTAACGTCTTAGTAAGTCGGAATTACGACTTTTAAGTCGGAATTACAAGTTAGTATATCGTAATTTGACAATTACGGCTTTTATGTCCTAATTACGTCTGAGTAAATCGTAATTGATGGTAAAATAAAATATAAAAATCATGTGGCCCTTGTACGGTTCCGTAGTAGTAGTATTTAAACAGTCAAATATCGATCGAGAGTTGACTTGATGTGAGTTGATTGCTCCACCTATCTTTTGGGGTAAATAATAGTCATCTCAATGACTACGTGCCTATATTTGTATAAAAAATTATTATAAAATTTAAATGAACGAGGGGCTAAGTATATATAGGGCTATTCAAATTAAAGTCTACCCATTGGAATCTCTGTAATGGAAAAAAATAAATTGGTGGTTAAATGGGGGGTAAAGTTGCGTATTGCAGACGACAATTACACGAACAAAACAATCCAACGTGGTTTCTTTAGTTCTGGAAAACAGGAAAAATAAAAAAATTCCAATTTCTTTTTTGCCTATATCTGTTTATTTTGTGAAGATTTTTCAAAACATTTGCCACTGTGACATAGCAACTTTTTGTAGACTCTCCATATACAAATTGGGCCACCTCAAACTAGTAATTCTCAATCAAGCACATGTATTTTTTATCACATCTTTACAAATGTCAAGAGTCACATTTCATATTGGCGTAATATTTCCATCAAAATATCGAACTAAAAAAGGTGAAATTGAAAAAAAGAATTAATTTTATATAGTTCTTGCTCATCACACAGTAATCCATTGTAAAATGGTCATTAAAAATCTAATTTAAATTCCAACCATTTTGAAAATTTTTGTTCGGTCGGGCGTCGACCTGTGTGGGTTTAATTTAATATTTATTCAAGTTTTCTTAAAAATTATATTATGACGGTGAAATGAATAATTTTTATTTCGCTTACTTTACCCTTAAAAATTGACAATTGTTAAAGACTGAGAAATATGAAATAACTATTATATGCATATAAACTGTTAAACAATTGAATTGAATAATTGAAATTTCCAGACAAATTTTGATCCAAGACTATCAAGATCAAGACTGAGCCAGTCGCGTCTTGGTTTCGAAACATCAAGACCAATACTGAGACGAAGACTACATTTATTTTTTGAGTCCAAGACTGATCAGTCTTGTTCATTGAACTTTAAATGAAAACTTCATGCCAATATTGAAACAATTATATTGATGATATCATCCAAAATGTATTCAAATCAACTCATCAGCTAAAATCTAAAGATAAAAAACTTCATGTTGGTCTAAATGTAAAAATCTTTATTGTGGTGCACAGAAATGGGCCACCCTTGTTCATTTCAATTGTTCTTGTACAAAACAAAAATTGATAAGTCCTATCATTTTCCATAATTTTCCATACTGCATGATGTACCATTCCAATATTTTTCCCAGATTGAAAAGGTCTCAAGGAAATCAAAAGAAAAATACATGCAACAGGTTATTAAAAGATTCACTTTTATCCTCAAACAACAATTTAATAAAAAAATAACATGGATTTTCTGAATAAAAATGGGACTGCTTGGATCGCTGGAAATGATTGAAGTTGGAGATTTAACATCTCGGTATTATTCATAGAAAAAAACGTAATTTGATGATAATTGAAGCCCATAATCTTGCAGAAATAAATCACCAATTACGGTGTATGCAATAAAATAAAATGAAACGTACGTTGTATTAACAGGGTTGAGTCAATTTGTTTGGAAGGAAAAGAGAAAATAAAATTTCTACTCGATCATTCCACTAACTAACCTAAATTATTTCGAATTGTCACCGAGTTGTCCCAAGTGGCCCATGTTGAGGCTCTTGGATATCCCAGGTAAGCATTCATGAGAAATATCTGAAAATCAATGAACACGAATTCACTGAAAAATTCTTTATTTTAGCACTCATCCAGTAAATCGTTGGTGCTTGCAGAAATTATTATACTCTGTACTGCATTTGCACTGGTCATCATAGAGTATATTTGAACAATTGATTTTAACGATATAAGGATCATAATGACGTTCGTGAATATTATGATCCGAATAACTTACAAGACAATTTCTAATTTAGACATTGCGTATAGGGGGAAAAAGCACATAAGTCAAAATGAGCCACTTAACATAAGTCTGACTTATATTATTATTACCCACCGTATATCGTAGCATTTCGACTAATGTGTATATATACAATCAATTTAACCTACTTACGATTCGTTATTGACTTATGTGATTTTACACAGTTATACATTTGCAGTAGTTTTCGACGAAAATGACCTAATAAAAAAATGCGATATTTTGACTTATGTGCTTATTCCCATTATACGCAGATATAATAATAATAATAATAATAATGTTTATTTGGATAATATACAACAATCTTATCTTATAAACTATGAGGGGTCAAATAAACAAGAGAGGAACCGCAAAGCCATTGGCTGTCCGCGGTGTGAGTGAAATATAAAATAGTGTGATATCTAACTGAGTGATAATAAAGTGGAGATTAAGACTGTGAGAAAGTGCCAAATAAACTAGAAGGGAAACCGCAAAGCCATTGGCTGTCCGCGGTGTAAGTGATAAATAAATAGTAAATTATTCATTAATATCATTAAAATGTTAAAATGGTAAATTGAGACTAATATCGTGATAATCAAGAATTCCAATCGGATGAGGTAAGAGCTATGAAATGAAAATTACATTGTATTATTAATAATTTGGTGAATTTTCAGTCTTTCAACGGAATTCAAGAATTGCTTCAGTTTATATTTGAAAATATGGCGGGGAATTATATCTCTAATAATTTGGGGTATGAAATTATAGATTCTGGAGGACAGAAATATGTGACTTCTCTGTCCAACTGTCTTGGTGCTCGTGGCAATTGGTAAGTTTTTATTTGTTTTGTTTCGAGTTCCATATGAATGTATATATGAACCAATATTGTGCTTATTTTGGTGACAGTGGGTGGCTAATTTACAGAAATATAGCTGACGGCAGTCGAATATTCCAGTTTCTTTATACAAAAGATCACTGGAATATCTCCTATTTTTTTTGTGTATTATTTTGAGGAAGAGCTTTTGTAAAATATTCAATTTCTCTAGATAGCAATTTGCCACCCCCCCCACCCTAGTATTCCATAATTCAATCTTGATTCGATTAGTGCATAGTAAATAATTTTCATTTGAGGTAAGTCCATGAGTTGAGAGAGAGTTTTGAATTTATGTAACATAGTTCGGAGGGTTTTGATTATTTGATTGATATGTAGATCCCATCTCAAGTGACTATCAATGGTAAACCCCAAGTATTTGACTCTATCTGTTGTATTTATGGTGATGGTATTATTATCTTTGGTAATATCCAGAGAGATGTAATCTGGTAGATTATTTATGTAGCTGGTTATTGGAAGAAACATAGTTTTTTTGAAATTAATAGTTAATAATTTATGATTGAACCAGTCAATGATATTTTGGAAGTCTAATTCTACTTTATGTTTCAGATCAATCCAGGAGTCTGCACTGTAGAACACAGAGGTATCATCGGCGAAACTGAATATGGTTCCAGTGGTATTAATGGCAAGTAGATTATTAATATAGATCAGGAAAAGGATGGGACCCAGGAATGTACCTTGGGGTACGCCACACCTTACCGTTCTTTCGATACTTTTTTGGTCACCAATTCTTACGATTTGCTTGCGATCTTTGAGGTAGCTTCCAAAGAGATTTTGAACATTACATCTACAACCCATGTCATTTAGGGCCTCCAAAAGCTGTGTGTGATCCACAGTATCGAAGGCCTTCGCAAGGTCCAGGAATACACACAAAGATGGTTTTCCTTTGTCGAGTGTTTCGTACATTCTTGAAGTCAGTCCTAATATTGCATCCTCCGTTGACTTGTTCTTCTGAAAACCGAACTGATTTTCCGAAAGGAATTTATGTTTCAGCATGAATGTCTCCATTCTGGTTTTCAGTGCTTTTTCGAAGATTTTGGTGAAATTGTTTATCAAAGATATGGGTCGATAGTTAGAGGTAGCTTGTTTATCACCAGCTTTGTGAATCGGCTGAATTACTGCGACCTTATATTCAGGTGGACAAACTCCCTCTTCCATTATTCTGTTAATGATATATGATAAGGGTGATGCAATCTCATTGGCAATGTACTTTATTATTTCTGCAGTAATTCCGTCGATTCCTGGAGCTTTGTTGTTTTTTAAGGTATGAATTATTTCAATAATTTCTTTTTTGTTTGTAGGGCGAAGAAACATAGAATTCAGGCTCTTTTTTGATGATGGTGGCTGTGAAGAAGGTTTAACGATCTTCTCAGCTAGTTCAGGGCCTACGTTTGTAAAGTAATCTACGAATACTTCTGCGGTTTCGAAATCATCTTTTGTCAGAACTTGATCGTTGTTCAAGACACAATCGGTAGTTGCTGATTTATTTTTAGTTCCTGTTAAATTATTTATCACCCGCCACATGTTTTTTGAGTTGTTTTTATTTTTTTCTATTTCAGCTTTGTAATAATTTTGTTTTGATATTTTTATTAAATCATTTAGTTTATTTCTATATCTTGTAAATTTTTCTTTCAATTCCTGATTTTGTTTATTATTTTGATATTCTTTGTATAGTCGATCTCTTTTCATTATGGAATTCATAACACCCTGGGTAATCCATTCCTTCTTTTTCTGTAGTTTGCGTGTTTTAATTGTGACAGTACACTCTTTAATTATTTTATGAATAGTTTCTGTGAAAAAAGTATTCGCAGTCAAAGGGTTGTCTATATTATAAAGTTCATTCCAGTTAAACATCAACATTTTATTTTTTAATTTTTTGTAGTTAGTTCGCCGAATAGTATAGTTGGGTTCATGATTTCCTTTATTTTTGATAATTTTTAAGGCAATCATAGTAGCACGGTGGTCCGTCAATTGAGTTTCTAAGACGTATGTTGATATAATGTTCTTATAATCAAGATTAGTTGTTCTCAAAATAATGTGATCTATACAGGTGCTGGAATTTCCCTGTATTCTTGTGCTTACATTAATTGTGGATATTTAATTGAATTCACTCAGAACATTCAAATAATCAAGTGTAGTATTATCTTCCGAAAATAGGTTAATGTTCATATCACCGAGAATAATGTTGTAGGGGGAGCTGAGATCTTTATTTTCCAAATAGGAGTGAAGCTCTTCTATGAACTCATGTCCATCAGTTGAAGGAGGTCTATATACAGCAGTAAAGTTAACTAGTTGTCTGTTCATATCGATTTCGACTTCTATGACTTTGATAGAACCTATTGATGTTAGGTTTGTTTTGCCGTTTAGAGTATTTTTTATGTACACCACTATCCCATCATTTTGGTTGATATTGTCTGAATTGTATATCGATTCAAAAGTTATATTGAAGTTATTTACATCCAGTACGTTCCAAGTTTCAGTAAGTATTATGCAATATAAAGGTTCTATACACTCACTCAGATAAACTTCCAGTTGATCAAAATTCTTCGAGATGCTTCTTATACATTGATGCCATATTTTCAAATGTTCTTTTCCCAGATTCAATGAATTATAACTTTGTGTACTATTTAAGATAGTCGTTTGGAATTCTTGGTTATTATAGTCCCTTATAAACTGGTCCATGGTAAGACTGTATAATTGAAATAAAATAACATTCAACTCCTATAACATGCATCAAAAACAATAAAATATTACAATATTTAAAACAGTAAAATATTTGAAATCAGTATATCTAAGTTAAAATGTTAGTATAAAGTGAATATAAAATATAATTTTCAAAAGAACTTATTTTCTGATTTTTTTGGACGGTGGGGTGGAAAGTTCTTCTCTACCGATCCTTTGTCGACTTTTTCCTTGGTTTCGCGTGGCGTAGGTCGCTGGAGGTACTTGAACTAATTTTTGTGTAGTTTTTATTGTATGATCAGATTTTTCCTTTGTTTTTTGTTCTGTTTCTATGTTTTCTTCAATCCCATTTGTCTCTTCTACCTGAATGATATTATCCTTATCTTTTAGATTATGGTAAGTATAGGTGCCATTGATTATCAACTTATTTCGGTAAAGTTTTGTTTGGTAGTTCTTTTCTTTGGCTTCCTTGTAGTGTTTGAGTAATACTGTTTTTTCTTCTCTCTTTTGCGGTGTGAGATCGTGACTGATGGATATACTGTTCCCCTTTAGTTTGTTACACTTACTCAATATTTCCTGTTTTTTAAGGTAGCGTATAAGTTGTAGAACAATTGGACGTGTTTTCGGACGGGTGGTCGGTGGATCAGCGGTCTAATGCACAGGCCGTTCGAAACTCCAGCATAGCGATAGTCGGTTCGAATCCGATGTAGGTACGAGAATTTTTCTCAACTACTTTATATCGGATTCGATAGGCGGCCGCATGCCTTGTTGAAAAGCAAGTGTATTGTAAGTTGTCTAGATGCCAATCTCGTCTAGTGCTAGATTGGAGTGCAAACCGACCACCCGAGGTGGTGCTGTAGGTTTTCCGGGTTTTCCTACAGCTGAAAAGTGAATACATCACCTAACACATCAGTAAGTCGCCCCGGAGCGCCACGGCAAATAATAATAATAGCCGTCCTCTACCCGCACAGGCTATGCCTTTGGGTACACTCAACGAGTGTTTATGAGGGAGTATTATTTATTAGTGTTAATTTTTCCTATACGGTATATGTTGCCAACTTTGTACTCATGTAGATTTACATCAAGTTTTTCTTTCATCAGATTTATCAGTTCTTCTAGTAATTCTATATTGTCTCTCTCTTCCACTCCGTATATTATCAGATTACTTTCTTTAGACTTTCTATAACCATGCTCAACACATTTTTTGAGGTTTTCGTTTTCATCTTCCAGCACATGAACTCTTTCTTCTAGATCCCTGACTCTGTTTTTGGAAGTGAGCAGCTCCTCTTTAATTTTATGTCATCTCCTATTTCCTTATTTTGTTCACATAATGTTCTGAACATTTGTTTAATTTCATCATCCATTCCCGTTTATCACTAGCAGCTGTATAGAAAGGAGGCCAGAGTATTTGTTGAGATTTGGCAACGTTGGTAAGATCGGGAGCGCAGGTTGTGGAGAATCGCGAGAGTCCAAAGGTCGTGTTTAGGTTTCTTCAGAAGGATTTCGGTGATAAGAGCTTGAATGCATGCAATATTCTGTTCAAAAACTCACTCAGTGGTAGACTGTGTGTTAGTAATAACCCTGTTATTCACACTACTAATTGTCTCTTTATTAAAAGATCATAATTTATTGAAACTTTTGTACGTGATCACAGAGATACTTTCTGCAGCGTTGCCAAGTCTATAAAGTGACACTTTCCAAAACTGACGTGAATTCCATAACGTCCAACTTTTCATCAGGAAAAGTTTATTACATCATCTATCATCTTCGCACCATTTTTCAAATTTTTTAAAGGATAAATCATATTTTGCTTTCGACTTGGCAGGAATCAATGACAGCACAGAAACTCTTGCAGGCTCCTCAATGTCGCTTGGGATATCTGAACTGGAATCAAACATTTTTATCTGTATTATTGAATTATTTCTGTCTTCTGAATTGAACAAATGAAGTTTGTCAATTTTGACATTGAAGTTATGTGTTAGGATCATCAATAACAGACGTTACTGTGTTGGGGCGTGGCGCAAGTAGTAAGGCGTCTGAGTTTGGAGCTAAAGGTCCCGAGTTCAAGCCGCAGTCGGAGCTGGGATTTTTTCAATTTAATTTCATTAATTAAATTGTTAAAATCTCGTAGCTTGACTGAGGTAAGTCCTGCACGATTCACTGTTGCGTTCAAATTAACAGTGCTGCTCCTAAGGTGGCGTATGGACTTAGTAACAACCTACCCAGAACACATAGTGGCTAGTGATCTTAGCAATCGATGCCACTAAAAACACATAGAGAAAAAAGAGCAGACGTTACTATGGAAACATACTTTCAGAGATATCTACTTTATTTTCCAGATTTTGAAATATAAAATACATATCCATATTTAATATACTTTAACAGGCTTTCCAGGAATTGAAAATTAGAAAAATTCTTTTATGTAACATGTTACGAAAAAGCATATTGTGTATCTCGTGTCATTTTGCGGAAACTCTCTTGGCTCGTCCCGCAAACATCATCTCGTTACACAAAATAGAGCTTTCGTAACTGGTTACATAAATAGCTATTACCTGCTGGCTTCAACAAATTCAAATTCTTAATTTAATTCATTCCAGTTATTAATGATGGAATATAATGAGCATGCTGTGCCTTACATCTTTCTGTTAACAATGCAACAGCAATATATTTATTCACTGTCAAACAAACAAACACTGCTAGCTGTCAATTGGATTTTTAGTTAAGTTTTTGAAAATAGGTGATTCTGATAGTTCCAATTTGGGGGGTAAAGTTTTGTAATTTGATTCCAATTATATGATAGTAGGTACTTGTATTCTTTCTCATAAAGTTCATCATGCTAAACTTTTAGAAACTTTACATTTGAATGTCATTATAGTACCAGGATTTGAACTCTATTATGGTCCACACATTCCCAAAAAATAATATACAGTGTGGTCCAACGAAAACTTAACACCTCGATTTTCCGGCTTTAAAATGAAAATGTGGAAAATCGCTCGGACCCGTCAATTTCTAATACGGGGGGGAACTACTTTTCCGCTGTTTTCATCCCCGTAACTTCAACCCCCTAACGGGGGTGAGCACAACCCCTTGATTTTGAATAGGGATGCGGGGTGTTGCGATACCTCATTTTGAAGATCTCATCGTGTACTATCTGACCGTAAAATTTCACTTCAAAATATCCATCGATAATGAAATATCAGCGAAAATAGTGAAAGAGGCAATATGGAATTTATCTCGAGAATAGTATTCGTATCCGACGCATTTCAAAGGTATTGAGTCGTTAATTTTTTGTCCAAAAAAGTAGACGGACCTTGTTTTTGTACCTTAGTCTATCGTGAATGTTTAAGAACGGTACAAGTGTGTCAAAGCGATTGTAAATTGGTAGTGGAATTAAAATGGTGTATTCCGTAGAAGAAAGGGTGGAAATGATAAAATTATTTTTCTGAAATAACGACTCTGCGCGCACAACAGCGGCTTTATTTATCGAACGACATCCTGGAAAAAATGTATCCGCTGCTTACGTTGTGCAACTGGTTGCCAAATTTGACGCTACTGGTTCAGTTGGAAACAAAAAGAGGGTGCATGAAAGAGACGAAGCGAGGGACGTGGCTGTCTTAGGTCATATAGCAATGGATCTGACCTTTAGTACTAGGAAATTGTCCGATGTATCTGGTGTTTCACGCACAACAATCATGAGAATCCTGAAACAACATAAATTCCATCCTTATAAGATACGATTGGTTCAGGAACTGAATGAGGATAATCCCGATCGCCGACTCCAGTTCTGTGAAGTGATCAGTGAACTAATTAACGGCAATCAAAACTACATGTTCGATATCTGTTTTTCGGACGAGTGTTCATTTTACCTTAACGGCATTGTAAATCGGCATAACTGTCGATATTGGTCAGATGAAAATCCAAGATTATTTCGTGAGGTGTATACACAGCACCCCCAAAAATTAAATGTTTGGGCGGGTATATATGGAAATCATATAATCGGCCCTTTTTTTATACCCGGTAATCTCACAGGCCAAAGTTATCTCGATCTATTGGAGAACGCTATTTATCCAGCCCTCGTGCAAGTATTGGAGAATGCAGAAGACCATCAAACGATCATTTTCCAACAAGATGGCGCACCACCTCACTTTGTTCAACCGGTGCGTCAGTTCTTAGATGACAATTTTCCTCACGCCTGGATTGGAAGAAGGGGACATATTGAGTGGCCACCCAGATCACCTGATCTGGCTCCACTGGACATTTTTCTATGGGGTCACCTGAAATCCAAGATTTACGCTACCCAGCCTGAGTCACTGGATGTTTTGCGAACTCGGATCATTAATGAATGCCGTCAAATTACACCAGAAATCTTGAGTAATGTACGTGAACGTTTTCAGCAAAACTTATATTACTGCATGGAAGTGGATGGTGCCCATTTCGAGCATTTAATAAAGTAATCACAAAAGTACGTACTCTTCCACTACTTTACCTGTCCTTTCGTTATCGATGGATATTTTGGAGCGAAATTTTACGGTCAGATAGTACACGATGAGATCTTCAAAATGAGGTATCGCAACACCCCGCATCCCTATTCAAAATCAAGGGGTTGTGCTCACCCCGTTAGGTGGTTGAAGATACGGGGATGAAAACAGCGGAAAAGTTGTTCCCCCTCGTATTAGAAATTGACGGGTCCGAGCGATTTTCCACATTTTCATTTTAAAGCCGGAAAATCGAGGTGTTAAGTTTTCGTTGGACCACACTGTATACGAGGCAATTGTCTGACGGAAAACAATGCATTTAGTCTTTCTGGAGTAAATGCTACTAATGAGTGCTGCTCGTAGGTGGCGCTGCGACTGACTCATTGTAATTCGTGGCTTCATTTGTAGAGGAAGCCTAAGAGACTTCTGGATTTTATCGTTTTTTATGCAACAAGACGACTTTATCCTATCATTTATGAGAGACAAGAACTTTGAAACATGTATGTTTGCAGGTGGTCTTTTCCAACCAAATGAAGGATACTTGTTTTATCATCAATGGAAAATTGCGATACAGTTTAGTTTGAGAAACAGCGAATGCATGAAAGTCAGATGTAATTCGATATCTATAAGGGAAAGTAATTATTTTCTGCCAGATATTTTCCGCTTTGTGGAAATGTATGTAGAGAAGGGTAATTCGACTTTGTTTTTGGAATTGTTCGATTCCTTTCCTGGTAAAGAAGGCTGAATTGGAATTTATTGATATTCAAAAAATGTACATCAATAATAATTGTTACAAAACATTTTTTCCACCCCAGGAAGCAGGAGACCCACCTAAGCAATCGATATGCTTGTGTCGTGGCGTTACTGGATCCCAGCGTGAACTACATTAACAAAGTACCTAAATAATTGGCAGTACTGATAATTGAAACCTACAGTATAAGGATGCAGAAGTGGTTTGGAAGCAATTGAAAGAGAGTGATCGAGATAAAGAGAAATAGAAGGTAAGTAGAAAAAGAGAGCACGAGAGAAATGGACGTAGGGTTAGATGTTATTTTTGTGCATGGATTTGGAGAAATGGAGAGACAGGTTTTATTATTCTGTTTTTCAAAAACAAAGTCTTATATATTCATTTTGGAATATAAACTTTTTGATTGTTGTGTAATTCGTTTGACGATGTAGATTTTTTACGTCATAAGGCAAGTAGTTATAAAGTTTCGGTCCAAAAAAGAAGATAAATCTTTGTGTATGAGTCTTTCTATAAATTGGTGAAATAATCGAATTAGTATCGACGGATCTAGTGTGTTTTGTTATATGGGTGACATATCTATCTATATTATGGAACATCCATACCAAGCACTGGTAGATATAATATGTCTATATGGATTAAAAGTTTAATTTTGATATTATTTACAATAAAATATGCGAACAGACTATTTTACTAATCCTGCTCTACTCACCGTAAACGTGACAATAATTGCCACCGTTTCTCCATAGTGAAGAATCCAACAAATGTCCTTTTCATGTTAATCTAATGACTATACAACTATACAATCACATGAAACATTTCGGTATAAATCTCTAAGCGAGTTTTCCTCGTCAAAGTATGTCATAGAATATTCAAAATTTCATTACTAATTATCAGCAGATATTGATTCAATCACAAAGTTGCGGTTGTATTTGAACTTGTTCTTATGATATTTCCTTTCGCAAAAATGCTTCTCTGAACTATAGCATACATTCAATTTTTTAAGTAACTTCAGTAGGATGTGAATGGTTGTTGAATCGTTTCATGGCTCAGTATTTGCTTGGTATAATTTAACTAGTCAAATAATTGTCTGACGTTTTGTATAGCAGCGGTCTTCTTCTATTTGTTCCTGGTTGATGATTGTTCTATTTCTCGAAACCATTGCATTTTTATATATTTCAAAAACACAAAACTAACAAACTGCATCTCAATTAATCTGTGTTTAATTTCATGCAAAACTGAGAACAACTGATAGTCTAGTCAACAACTGATAGTCTAGTCAACAACTGCTTCTTGTGTCGTTTTTCCTGCCTTCTTTAAATATGATTCGGAATAGCGTGTAAATTGATTTTTGAAAAACTTCAAGAGTTTCCTTCAAAAGTTACAAAAGTTATTAACAATTAACTGAAAAAATATGGGTTTGGTTTTTTGCAAATTTCAAAAAAAAGTCTTACTTCACAGATCTGTACGACCAATATTTATAATTTTCCCAGAGGGTTGAAAATATTGCCAAAAACGAGGACTTTGACTTGCGTTAGCCCTGTCCACTTTGGTACTCTGATAAAAAAAATTATTCAAACTCATTAAATATGGTAATTGAGAATTGAAAAAATTTAAGCATCTACTAGATAGATGCGTGAACATTAATCCACGGTCAAAAAATCATAATTTATTCTTCAATAACTAGAAAAAAATTGTATTTGTTTTAATCCTCTTTGTTCCTTTAATAAACAAATTTTTATGAACAATTAAATTGTTTATAATTTTTTTCTTTTTCTACATAATGACACAAAAACAACCATGTGATATTTTTCAAGATTTTTTTTTATCGAATTTGAAAAATTCTATTCTCCTTTACTGGCATTATTCTCTCCTGTTTTTTATGTTTAAACTAAGATGTCTAAAATCCCTGGTGTGTCGACTAATTAGATTTTGTTTAGATTTTTTTGAAGATAATACAAAGAAAATTGTGGTCTGTTTCTGTAATTGGATCCAGAGATGGCGCCTCGTCCTCGTGTCGATATTTTAGGAACATAGTAAATGTGATTATTGATTGAATTTGAAGGAATGTCAATAAATTTTTCAAATATAATTCTAAAGTAATAACGTTTCCACACGGAAAAAAATATTTAATAGTAGTAGGTAAAATTTACATACCACCAAGTAAAAATTTGCAACTATATGGGACAAGTATACGCTTTATCAGCTACAAGAAGAATTAGATTCCTGAATTTGATCACTTGCTGTTATCAATGTAATTTAAGGAACATAATGTAACATACCGGTATTAAAAGCTTTATTAGAAGCAGACTTTTCGTTTTATTGGCCTCAATGAACTTTTTATTTGCAGTGGGCGCTCACTGTGATAACTACAAATAACTAGTACATTTACCATTACTAAAGAATGATTCATTCTCAAATAACTCATGTATTAAAATCTACTAAACAAGATATTAGTAGTTATCATACAGTATTGTACTGTAGCAAAATTTTTTGATCATTATAGAAATTTTGATTTATTTGGCCTTATTGACTGACTCACTTCTGGGTAGTTTTTATTGTATTACCTTCGATATTCACCTGACTCAAATAAAATATTCACCTGCCCTCAGTTTAATTTATTAGTTCTTAAAAAAAAGGATCATTTGTATGTTTTAATGCCTTATTTTCGATACATCCGTTTTTGTGTCACATTCACAATGAAATGGATGGTTCGGTTGCACCAAAGAACCAATGATATCCTGCCTGCACTTTAAGAAAGTGTTACACTTACAGAGTGTCAGCGGCTATATATCAAAATACACCATTCGAGAAAGTCTGAAGATAAAGATCACATTTTTTGGGAGATTTTTTTCTCTATTTGTTAATATGGAACGAATTCTACACCATTTCGATGGTTCCGTTAAAAATAAAACATCGCCGCTGGACATTATTATTAATTATTATATGTATATTAATTTGCAACAGTGAACAGTAAAACACCGCAAAGTCACCGGCAAAGTAGACTAAGATGCCTAAGTAGACTCATACGCACAGCTCTCAATTTGTTGAAATGACGCCACAGTTTGGCGGAAAACCGTTAGTACTACCTTATCACGTGAAGAGTTGTGGTGGTTATTCCCGATTGATCCCGAACTGGTCGAAAATAAACAAGTAAGTGAACACGTTACATTCCCGTAGGAAAACCAAGTTCTGCTTCAAATGAATTGTTGTATTAGGCCAGTAACACGAGTTTCTGAAGTAAAGATAACTTTTCAGAAACCCAAAGTTAATAAATGTGGAAATACACTTTTCAAGTGCTAGTAAAATGTTGACATGGCATTATACAAAGTGAATTACCTAGTGATCGAACTGCTTGCTGTTGGTAAACAAAATTATAGCTACAAGTTCATGCGTTCAGAATACCCTTTTTTTAGAGTTGAAATGCTTTTTTATTTAATATAGGTATTAATTTTCTTAGTACAATCTGAAAAAAGCCAGGAAAACGTTTTACTTGGACAATTTTTTTCCGTGCATAGTTGAAGTGGAAGACCAATTTTTTTTTGGAAAAATAACAACGCAGAAATTGTGTTAGTTTTCGAAAATAATCTGAATACCGTTTGAAACTCAAAATAGTTGTGAAAGAATCAAACATTTCGTGGTGCAATATTATTGACTATTAATGATATGCTTTCCTTCATTTTTCTGTATTTCATATTATTTTTTTCAAATAACCATAACAATTTGACCATTATACATTTTTGTGTGGACAAAATCCAAAAGATGAACACAATAGTTGATTTTTATCTAGTACCAAAAGTGAGTACTCTCCAATTAGAATCTGTAACATAATTTGAAATCCATTTGAAACTAACATTTCATTTCTAAACTCGCTATGCTCTAATTAACAATAATTTATTATGGCAAACATTTTTTCAAATTGATTCAATCAACTGGGTGCGTACAGTAAAAAAATCACCACTCCGACTGAAACCTATTAATTTTGCATATATCATCAAGCTTATTTAGGTTTTCATTATTTTACCATTCGTAAAATCTTTTCTGTGTGGATAGATAATCCAGAAAATATTAATTTTCTGTCCAAAAAAAATTGCACAAAAAAGAAGTATCTCCACTATTACATGACATTAACAGTTTTCAATATAGTGAAAGAACATTGTAACACACAACTCATCACACCTTTTACTTCTAAAAAGCAACTAAACTCATAATAAGCGACACAATTGTTACTTAGACAAATTTTCAAGGGAAACTCGGATACAATTGCGCAGATACTTGCGCATGCTTGGGCAGATGTCAGATAGGCACAAAATTGACAGGTTTTAATGGTGAATTTCCATACAGCTGAATTTCAATATTTTTATGTGAAATGTGAGATTATCATTTATTCCAGTAAATTGCATTCCAGCGAAATAAAAATAATAATAATAATTCGAAAATTTAACGGACGGACAGTGATTCCATAAATTAGAATAATTATGTTGTTTCATTCATTTCATGCTCCTGTGCAATACTTGAACTTCTGTTCATGAAAATGTACCCTAACAAGAAACCTACGGTGGCGGTTCACGCAAGTATCGCGGGATATTTGGAAAGTAGACCGCGATTTCATTTGTTTTCTGATAATCAAGCTAGCGAATGTCCAGCGTTTGATTCTACAGTTTTACAGGTATAAGTCGGCACACCAGGGTTTTTAGGCATCTTTGTTTAAACTTATTAAAACTTATAAACTAATAAAGATACGATGAAAAAAACTTTGGAGTTATTTATTCCTTGATGATCAAAGAACAAATCAAGCCCAAAGTTCAAGCTCTTACCCAATTATTTATTCAATTTATAGCGTTCATTCACAAAAAAAATTCTCAGATATTTTTTTTCAACCTTTTATGTTCAACTATCTTGTAAACTATAATCACTATGACTATATCAGTTATGTAAAATTTTATCTAACGTATATTTAACAAAAATTTCAGTTTATAAACTTTAGTGTCACACTATTATTCTCAGAATAAATTATAAATAAAAATTTGTTATCTTATCTTACAACCTAATAATGGACTAGAAATTCTGTACAATTCAACTAGGTTTATTTATGAATAACTGCCTGCAGTAAATAATGGTATGTTTTTCAACAAGAGAGAAAAATGCTGTTTTTTCGTGAGGTGAGAGTTTGTCCACGAGCGAAGAGGAGCTAGTGTTGTAATCTCATTTTTCCTCCTACCCCTATAGAAAGTACACACTTTCCTCCCTCAAATCAAGGAGGAAACTCATACTTTTCCTCCCTTGGGAGGAAAAGTACTTTTCTCCCTAGGGAGCAAAGTATTTTTCCTCCCCCTCATTTCAAGTAAGTTGTAAACGATGAAACTTGTGAATTCATTATATTGTAACGATTTCGAGACCGGCCCCGAGACCGGCCCTGATCTTATTAATTATGCACCCTCGTTCAACTACAGCTGCATATCTGCTGGCGTACGCATCGCCGAGAACAAGCTGGAATAATCGATTGTTCGATACTATTCGAAGAGCCATCTAGACGAAAAGTTCTATACTCCTGAATATTCGAGAATCGTGAAAGGAAACTGCTTGGGAGTATATAAGCGGGACAGTCAGAATTCAGAGTTAGTTACAGTTCCAGAGTTCGCTGATAGATAGCCATAGTAGAAATAAATTGAAATAGTGAAGTAATGTTTTAGTGAATAATTGCTGTAAATAGTGTTTTAAATAAATTAGGAAAATTAGTTAGTGCAGTTTTACTACATTTGTTGTCAGAAGTCGGATGTTTAAAATAAATAAGTGTAAAAGTGTTCGTCGCGTTGAAAAACTGATAGACATTTATCGCGGCTAATAGACAGTTAGTGACCCGTTGAACATTTGAGTGCAAAGTGGACAGTTTTGCGCGTCGCGGGACAATAAACTGAAAACTTTTGTGTGAAATAAATAATAGACTGATATCTCGGTAAATAATAAGAGACAAAATGTTTCCGAGAAGAGTTCACCTAGTTGACCTTAAAGTTAGTGAATTAAAGCAAGAGTTAGAGGAGCGTGAGTTAGAAACAAATGGAAAGAAGGCCGTACTCCAGAAAAGACTTGCAGATGGACTGATTGCAGAAGGAGAAGACCCCGAAACGTTCTTATTCGAAGTTTCTGGAATTGATTTGAGTTCCATAATGAATAAACTCGAAGAAACTACTAAGTCTCTGAAAGACGAACTCCAACAAACTTCGACAAACTTGGAAGATAAATTTCTGGAAAATTCGAATAGATTGGAGGATAAACTTCAACAAAATTCGGTGAATCTGGAAAACAAATTTCTTCAAAATTCGAAAAATCTAGAAGAAAAGCTTGAAGAAAATTCGAAATGTTTAGAAGTGAAACTTCAAGAAAAGCTTCAAGAGAATTCGAAAAACCTAGAAGAAAAGCTTCAAGAAAATTCTGTCAGCCTGAAAGAAGAACTTCTAGAAAATTCGAAAAATCTAGAAGAAAAGCTTGAAGAAAATTCGAAAAATTTAGAAGTGAAGCTTCTAGAAAACTCGGAGAATTTGAGAGAAGAGCTTCTAGAAAATTCGAGAAGCTTGAAAGAAGAAGTTTGCAGTGTGGCGAATCGGTTGGAAGAAAGAATGGGAACTGTTGAAACAGAGATGGAGAAAATCAAAGATGGAATGGAAGAAGAAATGAAAAAAATCAAGGAAAAATTTAGTGAGCTAGAAAAGCGAATGGATTCTGTGCAGATTCCTGAAATTTCCAACAGAAATTCAATGCCGGATCTGAGTACCAACTTGGAGGAAGTTCAAAAAGACATCAAAGACTTCAAGGTCAGTTCGGAAACAGGAAAGCTCTCATTGAAACCGCCTCAATTCGACGGAAATACTCCATGGTCAAACTACCACCGACAATTCGAAGCTGCTGCCAAAGCAAATGGATGGAATGCCGGGGAAAAAGCTTTAGCATTGACACTGGCATTGCGTGGCGAAGCAACAAATATTTTACAAACGCTCACCGCCCAACAACAGGAAGACTATGAACAGCTGGTAAAACACTTGGAACTTCGCTATGGCCAAGCCCACCTTGAACACGTATATCACTCACAGCTGAAGAATCGATGCCAGAAATCAAGCGAGTCGTTGCAAGAATTTGAAGCAGATATTGCACGCTTGGTTCGTCTTGCGTACCCAGCTATACCGGAAAATGTAATGGAGCGACTAGCGGTCCAAGCATTTTTGGATGGACTTCGTGACCAGGAAACCCGGCAAGCCCTAACACTAGCTCGCCCCGCACATCTCGTGGATGCATTGGCACGCGCTCTGGAATTCGAAGCAGCAAAGCAATCCTGCAAAAGCCAGAGTAGGGTGCGGATGATCGAGGAAGACCCACAGCCACAGGAGCCCGCTAATATCGAGGCTGTCATGAGAAAAGTGCTGAAGGAAGTTGTGCCTGAGAGAAGACTGATTCGATGCCAAAATTGTAGAGAACTTGGGCACGTGCGTAGCAAATGTCCAACATTGAAAAAATCGACATCAACGATGAAGATCAAGAAGGAGCATTCGTCAGCCCGTTTCCAACAAGCCCCAGTTAATAATGCATATGTCGCTGTACTTCAAAGACAAGACAAAGGGGTCTTTGTAGACGGTCTCATTAACAACGAGCCTCGCACCATGCTCCTTGATACGGGTGCGACTAGGACAATTCTTGGACCTACTTTTGCCAAAACACCGGCAAGAATTGAATCGTCGAATTGGAAGCTACGCACAGCAACTGGAGAGCCGGCAACTGTGTATGGTGAACTTCCAATTGAACTGACTTTGGGCAGCACTAAAGTGAAACACCGGGCTCTAGTAGCGGATATCGAGGACGAGGTAATAATTGGAATGGACATCATGAATTCCAGAGGATTCGAGCTGAATTTTAAAGACGGCGTCCTTCGTGTGAACGGAGAAGAGCTGATACTTCATGGGAGAAATGAAGAAATGGTTCGAGTTCTGCTGGCTGAAGACGTAAGCGTACCGGAGAGGGCTGAAACCATTTTAGAGGCTCGCCTGGATGGAGGTGCGAGCAGTGGAAATGTGGTGATGTTCGAGCCCAAGCTACATGATGAGAAAATTGGACGAGGAATTGCACTAGGAAAAACCTTGTTGCGTGCTGATAAATTTGTGCCAGTAAGGGTAATGAATGTCAATTATTACCCGGTGACCTTGAAGAAGGGAACGATTTTGGGGCACTGCTCGTCAATTTCCTCTGTAATCAGGAGTGTACGTGGCACTGTTAGCCAAGCCAGTAACATGCCAGCAGAATTGGAGAAGTTGGTTGCTATCTCGTCCAAGGACATGGGGCCAGCACAGAAGCCTAAACTGAGAGAACTAGTCAGGAAGTATCAGGACATCTTCGATACCGGAGTAGGCAGAGGCGGTAGAACAAAGGTGGTTCAGCACAAGATAGATACTGGAAATGCCCGACCAATCAGGCAATCAGCCAGAAGACTTCCTCTCGCCAAAAAGGAGGAGGCTGACAAAATAGTCTGCGACATGGAGAAAGACGGAGTCATCGAGCCATCCGACAGTCCCTGGTCCTCTCCAGTCGTGTTGGTGAAGAAGAAAGATGGATCAACACGGTTTTGCGTAGACTACCGTCAACTAAACAACGTGACGAAAAAGGACAGCTACCCTCTCCCAAGGATAGACGACACGCTAGACACGCTGGCTGGATCTACGATTTTCTCGACCTTAGATTTGAAGAGCGGATACTGGCAGGTAGAACTGGCCCAGGAAGATCGAGAAAAGACAGCTTTTACCATCGGCTCCGGATTATGGCAGTTTACAGTTATGCCATTCGGCCTCTGCAATGCTCCAGCCACGTTCGAAAGATTGATGGAGACGGTTTTGAAAGGACTATCATGGAAAACGTGTCTGGTGTATTTCGACGACATTATTGTGGTTGGCAGATCGTTCGAGGACCATGTAAAAAACTTGGAAGAGGTATTTCAGCGACTGAGAAGCTCCGGACTGAAACTGAGCCCCAAGAAATGTCATCTGTTTCAAAAAGAAGTACGTTATCTCGGCCACGTTGTCTCTAGGAAAGGAGTGGCAGTAGATGAGCAGAAGATCAAAGCTGTTAAGGAATGGCCCGTTCCGAAAGACATTCACCAGCTTCGAAGTTTTCTTGGCTTGTGCACTTACTATCGCCGATACGTGCTGGGATTTGCTAACATCGCAAAACCACTGACTAGGCTCACGGAAGGACAAACAAAGTTCCAGTGGTCAGATGACTGCCAAGATTCATTCAGGAAGTTGAAAGGAGCTTTGATCAACGCACCAATCCTGAGCTACCCCCTTCCAGACGGGAAATTCATCCTGGACACGGACGCCAGTAACGTGGGACTTGGAGCTGTCCTGTCTCAGATCCAAGAAGGACAAGAGAAGGTCATCGGTTACTTCAGCAAGACCCTCAGTAAACCGGAGCGGAATTACTGTGTCACCAGGCGGGAACTGTTGGCTGTTGTCAAGGGAGTTGAGCACTTCTACAAGTACGTGTATGGACGAAGATTCCTACTGAGAACTGACCATGCAGCTCTCAAATGGCTCCTACAGTTTAAGAATCCCGAGGGTCAAGTGGCACGCTGGATTGAGAGGCTCCAGGAATTCGACTTTGAGATCGAACATCGGGCGGGGACCAGCCATAAGAATGCGGATGCCCTATCGCGAAGACCATGTCCAGACGACTGTTCGCACTGTCGACGAACAGAGGAAAAGGAGTCGACACTCTGCAGAACCACGGCGATCGATGATAACTGGAATGACCACAAGATCCAGAAAGACCAAGAGAAAGATCCAGATCTTGGTTTAGTCATCGGCTGGAAGAAGAGCGATCGAAGACCGTCGTGGCAGGAAATAGCCAATTGTTCTCCAGTCGTTAAAACTTACTGGGCCCAATGGAACTCTTTCACCTTAGACAATGGAGTCTTGAAGCGTGTGTTGGAGTCGGAGGATGGCGGGGAAGAAAGACGTCAGGTAGTAGTTCCCAGGAGCAGAAGACAGGAAGTGCTCCGAGAAATCCATGATGGGGTCACCGGAGGACATCTGGGAGTGACGAAGACCCTCCAGAAAGTTAGGCAACGGTTCTACTGGGCCAATTGTCAAGCTGACGTCAAGGACTGGTGCAGAAAATGTGCTGTATGCGCTGCCAGTAATGGGCCTCGAACAAGACCGAAGGCCCCGATGCGCCAGTACAATGTGGGCAGCCCATTCGAAAGGATCGCCATTGACATCGCTGGCCCGTTCCCACAATCTGAACACGGGAACAAGTACATCCTTGTGGCGATGGATTACTTCAGCAAGTGGGCCGAAGCCTATGCCCTGCCCAACCAAGAAGCCATCACCGTTGCCGACGTCTTGGTGAAGGAGTGGATTTGTCGATTCGGTGTCCCGTTAGAACTGCATTCGGATCAAGGCAGGAATTTCGAGTCAAACCTGTTCCAGGAGATGTGTCAGATGCTGAACATCCGGAAAACGAGGACCACAGCTCTACATCCGCAGTCCGATGGAATGGTGGAGCGGATGAATAAGACGATAAACCGCCACCTGTCCAAGGTAGTCTCTGACCACCAGAAGGATTGGGACCAGTACCTCCATCTGTTCCTGATGGCGTATCGTTCCGCAGTTCATGAGTCAACCGGCCAAACCCCTGCAAGTGTTATTATGGGCCGAGAGCTGCGACTTCCATGTGACCTGAAGTTTGGGACGCCACCAAGGCAAGACACTGCGGGAGATGACTACGTCAGCAAACTGCGACAGAGAATGGACGACATCCATGAACGGGTCCGTTTGAACATCCAGAGTGCCAGCGACAGAATGAAGGAGACCTACGACATCAAGGCGGATGCTGGTGGATATCAAACAGGTGACCTTGTCTGGCTATACAACCCTAAACGTCGCCGTGGACTATCACCGAAACTTCGGAACTCGTGGGAAGGTCCATATAAGATCATGAAAAGGATAAACGACCTCGTCTACCGCATATATAAGCCACCACGAGGAAAACCTAGGGTAGTCCACTTCAATAGGTTGTCCCCTTACGCCGGAAACCACGAGCAAGTCCGCACCGTCAGATCACCGGAGGACGAAATGACGTTTCAGAGGTTCATGTCCCTGTACTCGAACGGACAGAAAGTTCAATATGGGGTAACCCGAGAGGAGTCACGAGATCTTTTCAAGGTGCCTGCCAATTACGCGTTAGCTCACTGTGTGGCAGAAGATCTCCAAATGTCCAGAGGCATTGCAGTGGTTTTCTCCAAGAAGTTCGGTCGAATCCAGGAACTGAGAGAACAGAACCCGGAAGTTGGAGGGGTGTTACAGCTGAGGAAAGGCCAGAGAAACATCTACTATCTGGTTACCAAGAAGCGTTCTCGTGATAAGCCGTCTTATGAAGATGTTTGGAAGAGCCTCACGAGATTGAGAGACACGATGCTGGACCAGAATATTGTAGACCTGGCAATCCCAAAATTGGCCTGTGGGCTTGATCGGCTGGACTGGAGAGTTATAAGAAGCATGTTGGAGACAATATTCAGATCCAGCGGCATCAACATTCTGGTGTGCTCCAACCATCTTCCTCGACCCAAAATGAAGACTGTGGAGTGCTACTTCCATCGAACGTCCAGGTGCAGACATGGAGAATCTTGCAGATATCTTCACACTCCAAGAATGACGTTTCGGGGCGGAACGTCTTTAAGAAGGGGGCAATGTAACGATTTCGAGACCGGCCCCGAGACCGGCCCTGATCTTATTAATTATGCACCCTCGTTCAACTACAGCTGCATATCTGCTGGCGTACGCATCGCCGAGAACAAGCTGGAATAATCGATTGTTCGATACTATTCGAAGAGCCATCTAGACGAAAAGTTCTATACTCCTGAATATTCGAGAATCGTGAAAGGAAACTGCTTGGGAGTATATAAGCGGGACAGTCAGAATTCAGAGTTAGTTACAGTTCCAGAGTTCGCAGATAGAGACTGACACCGTAGAAATAAAATAGTGAAGTAATGTTTTAGTGAATAATTGCTGTAAATAGTGTTTTAAATAAATTAGGAAAATTAGTTAGTGCAGTTTTACTACAATATTCATATTGTTTCCATAATTTCTAGAACATCCTGTATATCCTGTTTTTTGGTAAAAATCAAACATTAATGTTACTTCAACGTAGTTCTTCAATACAAATTTTTACTTCAGGAATCTTAGATATACGTTTTTTGAGTTCAGAATAAGAAAAGCATAGTATGCTGTGGCTCACTGACAGTAAACAAGGCAATTTACTTTTGAGGTGCAAAGTCACTACATTCATTAAACTTAGTTGAATTTAAAAAAAATGGAGAGCGATTCAACTGATTTTGAATTTCCAAATACACCACCTAATATTAAGGAACAAGCCAACATAGCGTCATTAACCTTACTACCACAAAAATCTAAAGACCGGTATGAAAATCAATATGCACAATATAAGCAATGGGCTGAAGACAACAAGATACATAAATATTGAGAGAATGTTTTACTGACATATTTTTCACTACAAGGAAAATCATTAAAAGCTTCAACACTTTGGTCTGAATATTCAATGCTACGCACAATGCTACAAATGAAGAACAATGTTGATATTAAATATCCAAAGTTGATTGCATTTCTAAAACGTCAAAATGCCGGATACAAACCAAATAAAGCTACAACTTTTACAAGAGAAGAAATAAATACATTCTTAATGGAAGCCCCCGATGATGCTTTTTTTATTAATGAAGGTAAGAAATGAAATCCCATGCAAATAATTAAATTTTTGATATGAAATATTCATAGGTATTCCTTGTTATTGGAATTTCTGGAGCATGTCGATGTGATGAGCTTATTAAAATGACTATGGATGATATTGAAGATAAAGACAATCTTTCAGTCATAAATATCCCCACTTCAAAAATGTATAAACAACGAACTTTCGTTATCACAGGTACAACAGGTAACGGCCCAAATTTTGTTCAAATCGATAAAAAGTATATCTGTCTACGTCCTAAAACTGAGCATAAACGATTGTTGGTATGCTTTAAAGCAGGCAAATGTATAAATCAAGTGGTTGGCAAGAATAGTATATCCAAAATACCACAAAAAATTGCAGAATATCTCAATCTTCCAATTGCCGAACATTACACAGGGCACAGTTTCAGAAGAACTTCAGCAACTCTGTTAGTAAACGCTGGTAGGGATATTTTAGCTCTAAAACAGCATCGCGGTCAGAAATAAACCAATATCGCAGAAGGTTATGTAGAACAATCTTACACAAAAAAAAGAAAAATTTCTGATCAAATTATGGGAAATAATGTAGAACCTGAACTTGATCAAAATCAGCCAAGCACTTCTAGAAGTTACCACCATTACAATGTGCTAAGCGAAAATAGTTCAAATACTAAAGCTCCTGTTCAAACCCAATCTTCTTCCAATGGTGTTCATATAAGTGCTGCTCAAAACTGCACATTTAATATTAACATAAATAATTCTAAAATATAGTTAAACAATACTATGTACTTAATTGTATAGCATATATTGATAAATTTGTTTAATCAATAATTCTTGTGTTCTTAATTATATTCGTTACCTATTTGTGTCGTAAATAAATTTTCAAAAAAAGGTGGGTAGGAGGAAAAATCATATGTATTCTGATGTATTCTGATATAGTAGATGCGAATTGGTAGACCTGGAGGTAATACAAACAAAACAAGACCTACAATAATCTCCCTAACTCCCTAACATCACAATGAATCGCGAAATTCTGAAATATGCAAGAAACTTCAAGGGAACAAATATATTTCTCACCGAGGACCTAACAAAGGACAGAAGAACCCTATTTATGGAGGCGAAAACAGTGTTTGGTGCGAAAAACACATGGTCTATCAATGGGCAAATATACATCACGAAAGACGGAAGGAAAATCAAGCTTACCTCAATGGCAGATTTAAGAAATTACAGTGAATAGTCGGTTATCTTAGTTGAAATTCGCCTATATATGTTTTCAATCTCATAACCTTTACCTATATTAAATTTGTGATCATATCTTTGAGCTGTTTGGCATTTATATTAAGTATCAACCTAGATTATGGCTGAGCAATTGAGTGTTCCTCAGTTTCATCTTTATTTCTATATATATCTTGTGTGATAAAAACAGAATATGCTAGACTTTCTAGATGATTTGGAGCATTATGAGGAGGAGAGGACACACGGCTGTAAAAATGTCACAGAAACTTTAGAAAAAATTAAAAATGGTAAGCATAATCTACTTAACATTTTACATCTCAACATAAGAAGCTTGAATAAAAATTACGATGAGCTCTCAATACTAATCCAATCATTTGAAATAGATAACTTGGATATAATTATTCTGTCAGAAACTTTCCCTATAGAGGACATAAATGAATTTGTTTTACCTGAGTTCAATATTTTTTACAACGAATCATGTTATAATAAGAATGATGGGGTAGTCGCCTACGTGAAAAGAAACATCAACAATATCACCAGTATCGAAAGATTATCAGAAGTAAATTCATTAAAAATTTCATACAAACTGGAATTGTATTCGGTGTCTACTTACGCTTCCTATAGACCTCCAGCAACAAATGCCGATCAATATATTGATGATTTACATCTATTTTTCGAAACACACATCGGACAACCTTGTGAGTAAATATATGTGTAAAATGGCCGAACATGGTTTCTTCTCATATATTAAGACACCAACAAGAGAAACCGAATCAACTTCCAGCATAATTGATCATGTATATATAAGGATAGGAAATAAATCGATACACAACTCATTCAATTTTGAATCTTATGTCATACAAACAAACATAACGGATCACTACAGTGTCTTGTTAACTACCGAAATCAAGGAAGTTGAGAAACAAAATGAAACTATAAAAAATAATCATAATATAATAAGGTTTGTAGATGAAAAAAAATTTAAAAAATTATTAAAAAAGTTAAATGGGATTTGGTGTTAAATTCAAAAGACCCAAGAATTGCCTATGACATTTTTCTTAATGAAATCAAAGGGCTTATTGAGAAATGTACGAAAAACAAAACAATAAGGAATCAGCATACGAAACTAAAACCGTGGATAACACAAGGACTAATCAACTCCCTCAAGCATAGGGACTACTTGAAAATTAAACTAAATAAAAATCCTTCTGACGAACTAAAAACTGAATACAAAAATTATAGAAATTTTTTGAACAACTTAATTAGATTAACAAAAGAGAATTATTACAAACACAGAATTGGTGCAGCCAAGAAAAATTACAAAAAAATTTGGAAAGAAATTAATAACATTACAAAGTACAAATCAAACAAAGATTCATCAGAATATTCTCAAATTGAAGATAATACTGGTAATGTATTCAATTCCGATAAAGAAAGAGCTAATTACTTCAACTCCTTTTTCGTGAATATTGGCAAAAAAATTATAAATAAAATTATACGTCCACATACTGCTATTCTACCAAAAACAAACAAAAAAAAGCACTTTAAAGATTCACTTTTCCTAAATCCTTTAACAAGAGTCGAACTGACGAATATAATATCAAGCCTCAAGAATAACTCAGCGCCAGGACCGGACGGCATTTCTGTCTCCTTTCTCAAAAAATTCACTCAGAATTATATAGATCCACTATGTCATATCATAAATCTATGTTTCTGTGTGGGTTCTATTCCTAAGCAATGGAAGGAATCAGTAACAACACCAATTTTCAAATCGGGAAAAAAAAGCTTAACTACAAATTACCGACCAATTACTGTTACCAATAACTTCTCCAAAATTTTTGAAAAGGCGTTGAAGATAATAATAATCTGGAAAAACTCAATATACTTTCAAACAACCAATTCGTTTTCCGGGAAAATAAAAGTACAGAAAAAGCAATATTCCACTTCATCAATAACATCTTAAATAATTTGAATGCAAACAAGAAGTGTCTTACAGTATTTATTGATTCAGCCAAGGCATTCGATACTGTCAACCACGAAATACCTACTATATGACTGTCTTAATGAAATTGGAGTAAGAGGAGCTTCGCTCAATATTATGCAAGACTATCTGTCAGAACGTATGCAACAAGTGAAAATTTATACTATCAGTGACCCATTACCAATTACAGTCGGAATACCTCAGGGAACCAACCGTCTTAGGGCCTATATTTTTCGTTATATATATTAACAATATTGGATATTTAAAAAACACATCGAGTCTTGTCACTTCATATGCAGATGATACAGCGATAACTTTCATACACGATTCCTGGAAAGAAGTTCATAAAATCGCAGAATTTGAGCTAAAAATTTATCATAACTGGCTAAATGAAAACTTACTTAGTTTGAATATCGACAAAACGAAATATATAACTTACACTGCTACTGTTAGGGATCAACCAACAAATACAACCATAAAAATTCATAACGTGGGATGCAACATGTTCAAACATTGAAAAAGTGGAATGTACTAAATATCGTGGGATGATGGTAGACCAACATTTGAGATGGACTGAACATGTACAATATACCTTAAAAAGACTGAGAAAATTAATCCACAAATTCTACCAACTAAGAAACATTGTTGACAAAAAACTACGACTTATGATTTATGATGCCTTGGCTGAATCAATAATAAGATACTGTATTATAATCTGGGGTAGTGTAAGTAAGACCATCTTGAACAATATTCAAGTCACTCAGAATACCCTGATAAAAATATTATTTAAAAAAAATCGTAGGTATTCAACTACCTCACTATATCGGGATACAGGCTTATCTGACGTAAGGAAACTATATGTGTTTCACGGTCTGACTTGGACACTGAACTCCCCAGTGACATATAACACCCATGCATACAATACAAGAACTACTAGTAACAGGTCCATCGCAATTCCTCTATACACAAAAAGTCTAACGCAGCAATTTATTTCCTACTATGGACCGAAACTAGTAAATAAACTGCCCCTACATTTTAAAACCATGCAAAATAAAAAAAGTATGAAAAAAGAAATAAAAAAATATATTGATTTGATTGACAAATTCAGAGAACTTTTCGACTAATGTCCTCTCTGCCTCAATTGCATCCTCAGGATCTGGTATACCTGAATATTCTGTTATTATTACTATTTTGTTATTATTACTATGATAATATAGTTACTGTATTTAATCTATTATATAGTATATAGTTACTCTATCTAATAATCTATTATTACTGTAGATATCCTGGGATGCTCACAACACAAGCTTGGCTTAGGTGACATCCTATGGATACAATTATCTTATTACGAAACCACACCACCTGAATAAAGCTATGTCTATGTCTAACATCACATGGGAGTAAAGTGCCTTTTCCTCCCTTGGATGTTTACTGCCCTCCGCTTCGCGTCGGGAAGTAAACTACATCCTGCGGGAGGATAAGTGGCACTTTCCTCCCTAGTAATACAAATAACTATTATTTCAAGTTAGCAGCGTATGCCACTACATGGACGGTAACGGTAAAATTGCCGTCGGAGTAGTGAGAGCAGGCTGCTGCACTTCGACCGCCAATAGCATAAATGCCGCTCGCCATTTATGCCGCCAAGTGCTTCCATTCAATTCTTGAAACTACTGTCCGAACTACGGTGACGGCAAATCTGCACCAGCGTGCATGTAACCACCACGCAGATCTCAGAAAATATAGGCGAAAATAGCGGAGTGTATGCCATCTAATGATAACGACTTGTTTATATTTCTCAGTTTTTCAATATTTATGAGCAGATGAACAACTAAAAGTGATTGAAATAGACTATTTGTGAACTATAGTATTTGGCTGTTTGGTGTTAGTGAATATTAACATGCAGAATATCCATAAAACTGTACCTACCAAATCGTGGAAATTTTGTTCTGTACCCCAGTGTTCCTCTTATTGCACAATTTCCTCTTGGTGATAAAAAGCTGTGTCTCAAACGGAAGACAGTCCTCAAGATTAGAAAATCTATCACAAAAATATGAATGTTTGCAGTCTCCACTTCCAAGAACAGGACTATTGTTTTATTCATTCTATTATCGAAATATCGAAAGACTCAGTCGAATGTTAATAGGAGTTGAAGGAAATGGTAAAATAGGTTGAAGATATTTCTAATGTCGATAAATTTTTTGGAACATTAAGTTCAAGTTTCTTGAACGTTCAAAACATTTTTGAGATTATGGTATTTGTTTGCATTGTTCTTGGAAAACATTACTTTGCTTTATTCAAAAGACTAAGGTCCACTTGTACTAGTGGCATCTTTACATTTTTTATCCAAAACTAAAGAAGTCCTTTCATAAACACAAATAGTGTATCATAATTCCATACCTCATACAAGTAATCAAGCCAGGGATTATTTCAATAATACTAATAATTTCAATAAACAATAATCTCAATGGTACAAAATCCACCAAATTCAAAAATTTCTCATAAAAACACCGTGTATTTAAATTTCAATGCGTTAAATAGTTCGTTGTTCACCCTCATCGGTAGACATATTGGTTTTTTCAGCGACATCTAGCGGTTTCCTTTTTTGAGATCTTCAACAAAGTCTCAGAAAGCCCATGCCCAAAAAGCTTACATTGATAACGTCCAAACTCAGATTTATATTGATCCAAAACAATTTTGGTAGTTTATACAGAACAAACAAAGATCTTTTAGAATTCCGGGTAGCATGAACATTAATGGTGAATCTCTGAGTGTACCTCATGATATCGGGAATCCTTTCTCAAAATTTTTTGCAAGTGTTTTTATTCGTCTGACTCTAATGTTGGCCTGAAGAATCCTCAAGGAATCACTTGCATTTCACACCTCCAGTAATCACATAGGATGATGTTTTTAAGGCGATACGATGATTAAAATAATAAAATGACAAGTGGACCAGATGGAATACCTTTTATTTTTTGTAAGGGATTGCGCCAGTGTATTATCAGCTCCTTAACGTATTATCTTTAACCTGACAATAAAATCAACGAAATTTCCATCGAACTGGGAAGAATGTCTTATTTTTAATAACGCTGACGCTGCTGATATTAAGAATTATATGCCAATATCCATTCTGTCAATATTTTCGAAAGTTGCGCTGCTTCCGACTCCAGACTTCGACATCTCTCCTTGTTGAGTCCAGCGTTTGTATGTTCATCTACCCTAACGTTGAGCGGTCTGTTGGTCTCTCCGATACAACGGCGTCTGCATTCGCAGGTTACTTGGTAAACGCAATTTTTCGAATTTTTGCATGGAATGTCAGGCTTAGTTTTGGTTAGAAGGCTTCTCAATGTGTTCCCGAGTCTGAAACATCTTTTGATGTTATACTTATTCCCGATCCTCCTTAGTTTCTCCGATACGCCTCTGATGTATGGCTGGAGGACAACGTGGCTTGGTTGTTGATCCTTGTTTTTCTTGTTGCCTTGAATTAGAACATTTTCTAGGAGTCTGTCTGAGTACCCGTTTTTTTCCATGCCTCTTTTCATGTATGTTGGGAATTGTATTTATTATTATTTCATGGCGTCATTTGAGAGCTCGTAAAAAAGATGTTCAGTTTCACAAATAAAAATGGACTTGGTCATACTGGATATTAATCGAATATTCATCGAAAATTCCATCGTAATGATAGAGCAATAGAAGTTTCTCTGCAACGAGCAGAGCACTCAATTACAGGGGAGTTTTTATATCAGAGCAGTTAATAATTGCGTATTGAAAAATTTACCTGAAGTTCGTGACATGCAGTTCAACAGGTCACGGCTCTGAATATAATTTCATTGCCTTTTTTATGAGCAGCAATATCATCTATATAATTTCTTCAATTTGCTTATTGTATGGTTATATTCAGTATGCCAGATGGATACAAAAGAAGTAAGAATATGCCAGGTGTACCATTTGAATATAGAAGGTGTTATGTCACTTCCAGTAAAACTGGTGTCTTAATAGTTATCTAAATCAAATGAAAATCACAACGTTGCCTCTTAAGTAACAGGTGATTTGCATTGAATAGATATGCCAATTACATAATGTATTATCAAATAACAGGTACATCATTTCAACAAACTATAAAGTAAAGTCAAAAGAAATAATTCCGACTCGGTCGAAAATACCCTTTTTTCCACACATTTCCACAAATTAGAAAACAACTACTTACCCATACGGATATTGAATTACATCTGTCATCCATTTGTGCAATGTTCCTCAAGGAGGACATATTTCAAAAGCCGATTGTGATAAAGACATTGAATATTAACCTTCGTTTTGTTGGAAATAATCACTTGCATACATTCACGTTTCGAGGCTATTTTCTCTCATCAGTAATAGAGTCGTCTCGTTCCACAAAATGAACATAACATTCAAAAGCCTCATTATATTCTCCTACGATAACTCAGTCACAAAACAGCATTACTTGATATTACGTATTCCAGGAAAAGTTAATGCAATGAATCGAACTCAAAAAGTGTGTATTCGGAGAGAATCAAATGAACCAAGAAAGATAATTCTAACTACAGTCGAAATTTTTCCTCTTTGTGGGAATGTGTGGAGAGAAGGGTATTTTCGAACGTAGTCAGATTTTTTTTTTAATAATTTGACCCTCTCCTTATACACACTTTTCGAACTTTGATCGATTTATTGCATATTCCTGTAGTATGTAATACCGAGGAATGCAGTTTAATTTTTTTCTCGCGGTTGGAGCTGTGACTGACTTATTGTAAATTACGGCTTCATTCGTGAGAAAATACTATAAGGCATCTGAATGTTATTGCTCGTTACATAGTAGTTGTTTTCCGTCATATATTTGTCTCATTTTCCCACTTTGTGGGTATGTGTGAAGAGAAGGGTATTTCCAACCGTAGTCGGAATTATTTCTTTTGATTTATTTGATCCTCTCCGTATACGAACTTTGTTAGATTTATTATAAACTTTTAGGTATTGATCCACACTCGTTATTTATAGGTTTATTATGTTTGCTTATTTCAATATTTTCATATGCATTTAGCTGCCTGTTGATATTAACTAATCGTAATGAACTGAAGTTTTCATACTTGGATTTATATAACTTTGTACCAGAATTGCAACTGTAGAGGCCGTACGCAAACTGGATCAATTCACCCAATATATGCAAATTCTGAAGTAAAGAATAATTATGAAACATAGCTGTCAATATTTTTTTGACATACCTCAATTTGTGTGTATTTCAAATTGCTTCTTCGAGAAAAAAAAACGTTCATCTGATACTGTGGAAGACAAACAATCCACATTCAGAAGAAGACAGAAGCAGCGCGAGAGTAGGTAATGGAAAAAACGAGGGAATTCCACCCAGGATGTTTTTGGATTCTATAAAGTACAATCCTGGGATATTCTCCCTACAACCCTTACCTGAAAATAATCTTTAAAATGTTGAATAAAGATGGTGCTGGTCATAGAAGCTCAAATAGTAAATGGCTCTATCACTTCAAAATGATATTTCCAATTTTAAATCTGAGTTCAAGATGTTAAAGAAGCGAAGAGAACTGTCTGAAGAAGCTCCAGAAAGAACGAGAGCAATCTACGGAAAGTCTATATGGTAACTCAAAACTTTTGTCAAATTGGATGAACGATGGTAGACAGTGTGTTGTCACCGCATTCTCAGAATGTTTACATGAACCAGTAAATGAAAAGTAGATCTATGCAATATCAAAAAATAATTGAGAGGTCTGATAATAAGTCAAAAACAATGTGGAATATTGTAAGGGAGATAAGAGGCCCAAGCAAATCAGAAAATTGTATCGAAAAGGAAGGTAATACAGAAGACATTGCTGAGAAATATAGTCAGTATTCAACAAAGATAATCGAAAATCTAAGAGCGAGCATAGACGCACAAAATATACTTCATGTAAACAAAATCAGTCAAAATAGTATATCTATGTTTGTAGAACCAATTTTTGAAAAAGAAGTCAAACAAATTGTAAAAAATTTCAAAAACAAAATTACTAGTGAAGATGATCAAGTGCCAACTAGAATGATAAAACTGAGTGTAACATATATATCAAAAGTAATAACATACATATTCGTTGCAATATGGGATCTTCCCTGAAAGATTAAAAATAGCAATAGTGAAACCAATGTTAAGAAAGGTAAGGAACCCTAATGATATTAGCAATCATTATAGACCCATAAGTCTCTTATCCTCCTTTTCGAATAGGCTAATGAATTTTCTAGTCACAACCAAACTCTTAAGTGATGCCCAACATAGGTATCAAAAAGGCAAATCAACTTTAACGGTGATGTTCCAGTTTATTCAGCATATTTTAAATGTAGTTGAAATCAAAAATTTAATCCTAGGACTTTCCCTGGACTTATCAAAAGCATACGACTGCCTTGACCACAAAATACTATTCCAAAAGCTGGAGGCATATAGTGTTCGAGGCAAGCCATTGAACTGGTTTAAATCATACCTGTGCAATGAAAAACAGAAAGAAGTAGTTTAGAAAGAAAAAGAGACTACCACATCTAAGGTTACTGACATTAATACTGGTGTGCCAGAGGGTAGCATTACGGGACCTATACTCTTTATAATATACCTAAACGATACATGTGACATCTTTTCACCATACCTGAATTGCAAATGGTAAACTATGCTGATGATACAAATATTATAATTGAAGGGGTAACGTTTCAAACAGTAGTAGATGATTCTAACACAATGTTCAGGATAATGTACAACTAGTTCTTAGAAAACAAACAATATGTCAATAAAGAAAAAACCAACGTAACCCTCTTCACAACCAGGCGTGAAAGCCAGGATGTGCTCAGCAACATTCAGTTAAACAATAAAAACTTTGAAATAGCACCTAGTACCAAATTTCTAAGAATAAATATAGATCGATACCTAAATTGGAACATTCAAATCAATAAAACTGGGTAAAGTATGCTACGCAATGAGAATACTAACAAAATACTTGAACTCATTCGCAATCAAAGTTGTATATCATGCAAGCTTCGAATTGTTCTATGGAGGCAATAATTATATGGAGCGCTTATGTATTACTCAAAAAGGGATATTGAGAATTATATATAAACTATAGTGTAAGGAGTGATGTAGGAATAAGTTTCGATCAGCCAATATACTTACAGTTTTTACAGAGTACATTCAGGAATGCTTGCTGTTTTTTCGTTAAGAATAAGCATCATTTCTCTGATTATATACCTACAACAAAGTAGTTTCAACACCAGTAACCTAAATTACAGATATCCTGGACACAGATTAGCTGTAACAGAAAAAAACGCACAATACAAATGTATAAAATTTTTCAACAATGTTTTCAAGCAAGAGATTTCAAAAATTTTAATTAACCTTGAACCTGAACCATATTCTATAAACGATTACCTAGAGTCACACCTAGATGATTCAAGCTATGTTCAGTTACCGACCTAAGCTTATATCAGTGTGAAGTGTATGTTAATGTGATAGTAAAATGGATGTTTTCAATGTTTTAATGTATGTGTATATGAAACCAAATGTACTAGACGCGCGTTTGATTGTACTGTCTTTTACAAGTTTTAATGTTTATACTTGGCTGTTTTTTAAAATAAAGATTTTTTTTTCCATATGGAATGTACCAGTCAGGACCTATCACCGGAGCTCTGACACAACCAGAGGGCGCGCTGGTTTGTCATTCCCCGGTAAACTTTCCCCACATCCGTGGAGTTAGTCATTACTGGGTCCGGGAGTCATATGCCCTGAGTAGGCGGAGTGAACCAAGAATAACGGCCTTCTGCATTCTTACGGCTAAGTTTTCTGCCGCATCGCGGCAACCCGGTTCGATTTTCAAGTTTGAGAGCAGTGTGTCCAACATTCCGCCAAGGATCCCTATTATCAGAACCACCATCTTGACAGAATGATTTGGGTAAAGCCTGCGGAGTTCAAAGAGTAGATCTCGATATTTTGTCCGTTTTTCCTCCTCTTTTCAGACGATATTCGTTTCACCAGGAGCTAAAATCTCAATGACGAATACCTTTCTACTTTGATGGGCGACGAGTACTACATCAGGCTCATTGGCTTGTATTTGCCTGAGGGTGGGGAATGAGTAGTTCCAATAGATTCAGCACTTCTCAATTTCCACAACAGACTCAATATCCCCTGGAGCATAAGGCAACACCGGTGTCTCGTCTATACCGTCTTGTATGGAAGTACGACACTCTTAGCGCCGCGTTATGCTTGTGGATATAGGCTGAGACCGCATAAGCTGGACAGGCTGACAGCAAAAGCATTATGGTCTAAGCTGCCCCACGACACACTCTGAATCTAGTGTCAGAGACCTCTATACTCATCACGCGACTACGGTAGACAAAGGTGTTGGCTGACAGCAAAAGCATTATGGTCTAAGCTGCCCCACGACACACTCTGAATCTAGTGTCAGAGACCTCTATACTCATCACGCGACTACGGTAGACAAAGGTGTTGAAGACATCATCCTGGCAGGCCATTATGAATTCCTCCGTTTCCGACTTCAGCCCACTCGACCTGAGAAAAGCAAATGTCAGGTTTCTTGAAGAAGATCCCATGCATTGGCCTATCCTCATGTAGCTGTAGGAGCCTCTCACACTCCGCAGCTTTCACGTGGGCATTTTGCTGAATGGGTTCCAACTCTGTGACAGAGTTTGGGTTCGTCCATTCAGTTTCAAATACGAGACAAGTTCATCGGCTGCACGGGTTGCTGCCTTAAAAAGAAATGCTCCAATCTCTGCTTTTTCATGATCGTATACCAAGCAGAGAAGGGGAACTGAACTCCTGATGACTTTACAGGCTCCATCCAGTACCATTCTGTTATGTAGAAATTCCAAACTCGAAAGTCCATGGCCATCCGTTGTCTGGGGAAGTATAACCGTGGAACAGACGATTTAGGATGCAAGCTCCTATGAAGATGCATTATCTTGCGAGTTTTTACGTCGAGTTGTTGCAGCTCTTCCAGAGTCCATTTCATTACTGCAAATGAGTAAAGTAGAATCGTAACGGCAAGCATATTAGTTGCAGCAACTTTGTCCTTCCCTGACAGTTCTGATGACCAGATCTGTCGGAGTTTGTACTGATACTTGCTGCGGAGAGAGTTTTCAACAGTAGCTACCACTTGGGTGTGGCGTTGTTCCACCTCTAGGTAGGTATACGTCTCTCTGGCATCCAGATGATGTAGGATGCTTCCGTTTATGAGCTGAACGTCCTCTCCTTTTGAGATAATCCGTAGCACATTTATCGATCCCAAACTCCATCCCGATAGCATGCGTGTACTCTTGCACCACCCTTAAGGACTGATGAAGATCCTTTCCTCCGGAGGCATAAAGTTTAAGGTCATCTATGTAAAACAAAACAGTTTTGTTCTTCCAAAATAGATAGACCACATTTACCTATTCTAGGAGTAGAAGAAATCGAGTGACCATATAAATTATAGAGTTTGAAATCGTGGCGGAAATTATTCTTAAAGAAAATTCAAGTCCTGCGGGAAAAGGAATACATTATTTCGAAGACTAGTCGACTTCTATGATACTGCGTGTTGAAGTAAGACTATATCTGATATGAAAATTGATTATGTTTCAGAATTCCCATTGATTTTTACACAGGGAAATAATAATAATACTCCCTCATAAACACTCGTTGAGTGTACCTAAAGGCATAGCCTGTGCGGGTAGAGGACGGCTATTATTATTATTTGCCGTGGCGCTCCGGGGTGACTTACTGATGTTTTAGGTGATGTATTCACTTTTCAGCTGTAGGAAAACACGGAAAACCTACAGCACCACCTCGGGTGGTCGGTGTGCACTCCAAGCTAACACCAGACGAGATCGGCATCTAGACAACTCACAATACACTTGCTTTTCAACAAGGCATGCGGTCGCCTATCGATCCGATATAAAGTAGTTGAGAAAAATTGTCGTACCTACATCGGGCTCGAACCAACAATCGCTATGCTGAAGTTTCGAACGGTATGTGCATTAGACCGCTGATCCACCAACCACACCTAGATCAACTTCTTATAAATCATTATATTGTGAAAACTGGCCATATTGGGATTGAAACAGTGTCCGAATGAAATATTGAATGTTACATATACCGACAGCTGTGACGAACATGGTAATGGTGATGGTAATGGGTGGAGGACGCAAGCATCAGCTATTAGGCTCCAGTGGGCCCTTTTCGCAAACCCCAGCATCTTCACTCATCCCATGGCAGATACCTGTTGAAACCTTATCGACCTTCTTATGAAGGAGTGCAATTCTTCTTCCTCAATAGTGGCAGCTCCGAAGACATGTTGTCTGAGCCTGTCGTATAATAGACATTCACACAGGAACTGGATGAAGTCCTCCTCCTCACCACATTCCGTGCATAGTGGGTCTGCCTCAACTCTGATAAGAGTCAAATGCCCCCTGAGGCTGCAGTGTCCGGTAAGAACTCCTACCAAGAGTCTGTAACCTCACAAAATTTCAAATTGCAAATTTGGAATAAATCCTTAAAATTATGAAAGTTAGCACTTATGCTGATAGGCTGCTCAGATTGATTCGGTTAGGGTGTGGGTAGGTTTCAACTAATGATTGCTCAATAGCATACAACAGATTTTTTTTTACTACTAAACAATTAGGGCACCAGTTGACCTGACTAGTTCAGATAATCTGGGCGCCAGGTTGCAAAAGACAAAACCGAAGATAAGAAAAATTGTATCTAGCTTAAGTGTGAAGGCAGAATAAATAAGCAAGAAACAATTAACAACTTTATTTTATAAGAAAAAAACTTACAAGGGCTGAAGGCCACAAAATTAAAATGCTGAAGGCTACAAGTAATAAGCTGAAGGCTACAAAAATACAAAGCTGAAGGCTATAAAAATATAAAGCTGAAGGCTATAAAAATATAAAGCTGAAGGCTATGAATTCAGAATATTTACACTTTTGAAAACAAATCTGATTCAACCGAAGATGGTCCTGTTGGATAATACCTGGAGGCTGGTTTTAGCGTAGATGATCCCTACGACGAGTTGTAGTTGGATTGTCTTTGGCTCAGTCAGTCAGAGACCTAGTGCTTGTCTCGTATGGACTTCGACCTTACTATTGTTGATTGGTCTTCACGAAGATTGCCAGTTAACTTGACTTGACTTAGAATTGAGCCCCTCGGATCTGTGTTGGACAACTATGGGATCTCCTAATGGTTACCAGTCCTTAATCCAGTGTATGGCTTCCTCGAAGGCATGCGAAGCAGACGAAAGGAATCAGAGTTGATAATAACAATATTGTGGGGGACAAGGATATCCTTAGAACCTCAAGATTATATTCTGAATTTTTAAGGTAAAGATTTCAATAATTTAACTCAGAGTTAAGAAAAAAATAACAACATTTAACTCTGACTGCTTGGTTAAATTATGTTAGAGAGATAATATTCTCACAAAATTATAATAATTATACAATTCTAGATAAGATAATTTCTCCAGATAAGATAAAAAATTATAGAAGGGAAGCAAATATTATTCAAACAAAATGAATAATTAATTATGGAATAGTAATAATAATAATATTTATGAAGTTATTAAAAGTTAATAATATTTAAATTTAAGCTTGAAATTATTCAAGAAATAACATTGAAAATTCCTCCAATGAACTGTCAAAAATATGGAAGGAAAGATAAGGAAATATCCTTGATAAAATGTTAATTTATCAGAAATACATGTACCAGAAGGGTACTATATAAACAATAATGATAGATACTTTGATGTACCATAAGAGTACTAAATAAATGATAATTATAAATGATAATTTTACCCTTTCGAGAAGAAAGGAGAGAAACGGTAAGGTAGAGATAAAAAAATGAAATAGAAGGTGGCAAGTCCTTCGCAAAGATTGAATACTGGTTCTGAATTCAAAGAAAGTATGCTCAATGGTTTCTGACTTTCGAATAGGGTGGCAAATCCTATGCAAACTATGCCAGATAAGTCAATGCTGTGCACGTTTGGTTGACGGAAAGGAAACACTACCTGGTAGACCTTCAAGATACTTAGGTTACTGAGATCTGATCAAGTATAATCGTAATGAACAAACAATTGAACCAAGAGACGATACCCTTGTCTACGAAGCAGAAATAAGTGCTTTCGCCTACATAGGCAGAATCGTGGTCGAGTGTGGTGCAACTCCACAGGCCAGAGAAGAAATTCTGTCAAGCTAGCATTTATTTCTCAAAGATAATAAGTGAACTGAACAAAGCAGTACAGAACAAAATGCTCACCTGAAGAATTGTTCTGATGATGTGCTGCCTGGAAGTCACAAGCAATCAACCCGCTTCTCCTCTACAAGGTTCAACTCTACGTCCTGGCGGTAATAGTATTGTCACACTGCAGGTTGGTGGAAGTCCTCCACAGGAATCAATTACGAATTAATTACCAATTATCTGGTACCTGAAATTTGGTAGGCGTAGAAACTGATTTCAACAATACAAATTCTAACCTCTCCACAGGTATAATTTCCTCAAAATTCAATTTTGACAAAAATATGTTATCAAATAATTTATTCGATGAATCCTGACTCTATTAAGAGCTTCAAAATTTTATATTATTTAGTGATTATTTAAATAAACGAAAATACAGGATTTTAACCTCTAAAATGTGAAAATAGGAAATAACCAAAAATATGATATTAAAGAGTCAATTTAGGACCTCTGAATTATGAAAATGATTTTGAAATTGATCGATGGCTAATAGCCCTAATAGAACAATCGAAATTAATCTTTCTTCAAACCATGCAGTATGGCGATACCAGAATCATGCAAATATATGTACTTTGATAAAGCAATCTCATGCTAATTAAGCAAAATTATTTAGGAATAACGATATACTTAACCGGAACTAATCTGTTAAATCCAATAGAGAGATTATAAACAATTTAAGATGTCCTACCAGATAATGTTTTTCAAGTTCCTCAACCAAAACCTTCCGTGGCCGATGCCGGAAACCAAGAGAGAGCGTCCCCGTGTTTCGCGTCCGAAACTCATCTTTTTTTCCTTCGCGCAAGACCAACTAATCCTCGATCTGATTCGCCCTCCGAAAGTAGCAGTGACTAAAGATCCGATGGCGCGTAGCGGAATAGATGAAATAATGATTGAAATTAAATGTTTGGTATTTGAGTATACATGTTGGTCTACTTGTGATGACGAGAGGAATGAAAGTATAATTATAAGAGTAGGGAAGCGTATAACAATTGACAATTCCTAAACCATTCAAATTAAGATGATTTAAATGAAATTGTTGAATTTACTTGAATGGAACGAATTATCGTTACACACCACCTCTTCCCGGTGAAAAATTTTGAAAACTCTAGGAGTTTTCCAAAATTTTTTTTTATTCGATTAACTAAGCCAACAAGTAAACGAGTACCAAACCAGTAACAGGCGTGAACACGTAGAGAACTAGTAAGCAAATAAACAGGTAACTAGTGAAGATCAAATAACTAATTTGTAGTAATTGCCATACGATAAATTTTAATACAATAGTGAAAGAGTCAACAACACTTAGTTAAACTGGTGCGCATGAGTCGTTGCGGAAATTCTCCACCTGAAGCAAAGAAAAGGATGGCCGTTCACCACTGAACCCGGATCAGGCAATCTTTTCGCTGCTGGATAGAATTGCTGCGCCGGCGATATACCTGATACCACTCGTCCCCCAGTTCAAGGATGGACTAACCCTCTGTACCTCTCAGTACAGTAGGAATAGAGAAACCCCACAAGAACCCAAGTGTGGAAACAAAAAAAGAAAATTATAGAAAATTGAAAAATAACCAATTTTCCACTTCAATTGGGGTGAGATATAGCTCTACCAAGCTGAAAATGGCTAAGCCATAAAGTCCCAAAAATTCGGAGATATTCCTAATTGTGGCACTGCGAGCAAATTCCCCAATCGCGACGAATCCATGGAGCTGAGGATCCCCCAGTAGCGACCGACCTGCCGCCCTTAGGCGAGCTTCACACGCTGACCGGCCTAGACCTCCACGCTAGCCTGCCGACACCCCCCAAAGTTCACCCTTCCATGGACCCTGCAAAACAGTCTCGATCTCGAAGGAACCTCCGCGGGATCCTATAAGACATGTCTGCTGCCCGAATGAGCCATGCTCGCACCCAACACAACCAAGTCTCCTACCAAACAAAAAAGGGAAAAGGCATTTAAACGCATAACCAAACCGCCTACGTTTGGTATCTTAGCGGACCCTAGCAACATTCTACAAAGAATGGGAGGATTAAAAAACCCAATAGAAAACCTCCTCCAAATTTCCTATCCCACGCAGATCAATGTGGAGTGGACCCAACCCGTTGAATCGATTCCACCGAAGGAAATCCAGCCAAAACCCCAAATTCCAAACCCGAAATGTGGTGAAGAAAAGAGAAGAGTATGATGAAGACAAGATAAGGATAAGATAAAGATAAGATAAAAAGATAAGAAAAAAAAATAAGATAAAGATAAGATAAGTAAGATAAGATAAAGATAAGTAAGATAGAGATAAGATAAAGATAAGAGAACATTAAACAGAAACACTCAACTGATAAAGAGATAAATGCCAAATAAGACCATACATCTACAGTAACAAAATCTCAAGATATATGAAAGTCAAAAATTTTGTCAAGTCATGAATATTTCCTAGATATCATCAAGGAAATGAACGGTAAGATAATATCAATGAGACTAGTATTTCACTGATCAAAAGATAATTTTAATGGAGACAATATTCCATCAAACAATTGTTCAGACAGTTACAATTCAGAAGTACATCACTTCCAAGCAAAGATAAATAACTGTCTAACAACAAGATAAGAGATAAAGAGAGATGAAGAAAACATTGATGTGAATTGTAACCAGAAAATTTGAAAGATTTACTTACTGAATTTTTTCCAAAAATATGAATCAAGAAACTTGAATGAAAAAATCACAATAGCATTTCATTTCAACAGGGTTGAAAAATTATTTTCTGAAATTTCAAAGGTTCCAAAAGGAATTATCAAAGATAAATAATTTCAAGAAATATAATCATAACAACAGTTACTTCCTACATCAATGTCAGCAATTCTCTCAAGTTTGACTTTGACAAAATAAGGTAAACAATTGACAAAAGTTATGTAAGATAAGTGAGGTAATCTCAAGATAAGTAAGATAAGTTACTGCAAAACTTAAATAGGCAATAAGATAAAGTTAACAAGGTATATCGATATAAATTCTCCACCAGAAGATGTAAAGTCTCTGTAAGTGGCCAGTCGTAGGACTTTTACCTACCATCTGGTAAATGCCATGGTGGAGTTAGTCTTAGGCCCTCTCCACGGAGCCTAAATCAGAGAAAAAGGTTTAGCAGGTATCGCCAATACCAACAGGGCTCATTTCGGATAAATGCGTCGGCACTACATCACAATAAAACTGAAAATTCCCAGATACGATCACTGATCAGAACATGCCACCTAGACACTAGGATGGAATTTCAGCTCTAAGGGTGCAGCACAAACAACACTACCCCAAACCTCCCGAGTGATTGTCACTGTAAGCGAACCGTGAAAAGTTAGTAAATGCTAAAAGGTGGCCAGTTGTAAGATTTTTACCTACCATCTGGTAAATGCCATGGGAGAAGCTAGTCTTAGGCCCCTTCTCCTGAGCCTAAAACGGAGAAAACAGGTTTGCAGGTATTGTCAATGACAGACACTGGACCCATTCAGGATTAAGGCATTAGTACTACTACATCACAATGAAACCGAAAATTCCTAGATAAAATCACACTGATTAGATAATGCCACCTAGGCACAAAGATATGGAATTTCAGCTCAAGTAAAGCAGCTACTGCATGACTAATATTACCCCAAACATTCCAGCTGGCCATCACCGCGAGCATAACTCTGCAAAGGATATTATTAATGCTGAAAAGTGGCCAGTTGTAGGATTTTTACCTACCATCTGGTAAATGCCATGGGAGAAGCTAGTCTTAGGCCCCTTCCCCTGAGCCTAAAACGGAAAAATAGGTAGAGACAATACATCGATATGCCAAGTAAAGATAAAGATTAATAGACAATATGTCAGATAAGATAGTTAAGATAAAAGATACGGAAAGGTAAAGAAAAAAGTACTCAGTTATCTGACCCATCGGAATCAGCACTGAAATATTCTTCCTCAGTTAAATCTGCCTCATTATCAACAAAAGCAGATTTTAGATCCTTAACATGCCAACGACCTAGGTTTTTACCATCCATGTCTTTGAGTTCATAAACAAGATTTGATATAACTTTTGAAACAATACAAGGTATGAATTTAGGAGCCAGTTTTGCAGAATAATTATTAGGAGCCGAAGATAGAGTTACATTTTTCTTCCAGAGCCTGTCACCCACATGAAATTTAAGTTCTCGCTTTCTCAAGTTGTACTGACGAGCATTCCTCAAATAAGCTTGATGTAATTTCTTACGAACATCCACAGACAGTTTAGGAAGTTCTTGCACATCATCAATACGCTGAGATTTATCAGAACCAGTGGGAATGTTATTTTCGTTCTCTGAAATTTTGCCATAAAAATCTCCTGTAACAGGAACATTCCGAGCAAAATTCAAGAAAGCCGGAGAATACTCAGTTACATCATGCTTTGCTAATCGGATAGCCTGTGCAACTTTGTAGATGGAAGAATCCCAAGTTCGATGATTCTCATGAATATAGCAGCGAATGGATGTTACTATAACTTTATTTGCTCTCTCAGCAAAATTGACTTGTGGATGATATTTGGCATTGTACCAAATTTTCTGAACTCTATAATCTTCCATAAGCTTCTTAAATTCTTTACTAATAAATTGACTTCCATTGTCAACGACAAAAATTTGAGGTACTCCATAGATAAGAAAAACATTATTTTCAATGAACTTGATTATACCTTTCGAGGTAGCTTTAGACATAGGATGAACTAAGACATATTTGGTAAACCAATCTACAACAACTAAAACAAATTGGTTGCCACTTTTTGACCTTGGATAAGGACCCAATAAATCTGCGGAAACACATTGAAAAGGAAAATTAATATTTTTGTAAGATCCCATATGACCAGCTTGAGGTAAATTTGAACTTTTACAGGCAGCACAAACAGGGCATTTTTTAACATATTTATAAACATCTTTTCTGACATGAGGCCAGTAGTACAGTTCTAAGATACGAGAAAAGGTTTTAGATATTCCTAAATGAGTGGCAGTTTCTCTATCATGATAGAATTTTAAAATTTCTTGTCGATTGGCAGAAGGTACCACAATTTTCCAGTCAGTAAGATTACTTACTATATTGTGACGGGAAAATATATGTTTATAGATAATACCATTTTCGACACGGAAGGAAGGATAAGCTGCTGGATTTTCCTCGATTTTCTTAATCAAAGAAGTATACCAGTCATCAGGCTGAAAGGTAGAAACGTCGATAACAGAAATTTCTGCAACAGAACGAGATAAGGCGTCTGCCACTACATTTAAGGAACCCTTTCGGTGTTTAATGGTAAAATCAAATTGTGACAGCTTCACCGCCCATCTGGTCAAACGTCCAGAAGGGTTAGATAAATTGTGAAGGTAGATAAGGGAAGCATGATCAGTTTCAATTGTAAACCTCGTGCCCTCGATGTAGCTTCTGAACTTCTCTATGCCAAAAATGACAGCTAACAGCTCTTTTTCAGTGACTGTATATTTTCGCTGACAAGCGGTGAGAGTTTTACTTGCGTACGCCACTGGATGTTCAACACCGTCACATTCTTGGTATAATATACTACCAACACCTGTATCGCTGGCATCGCATTGTATTATAAAGGGTTTTGTGAAGTCAGGGCTAGCAAGCACGGGAGCAGAAGTAAGACGAGATTTTATTTCCTTGAAAGCAGTCTCTGCCTCAGGAGTCCAAGTTATTGGTTGACCCTTTTTTCGACCATGAAGAAGATCAGATATGGGGGAGCAAATGGAAGAAAAATCTTTAATGAAACGACGATACCAACTGACAAGACCACTCAAACGTTTAATTTCAGTGGTGTTTTTGGGAGTCGGATAGTTAACAATAGCAGAAACCTTTTCAGGATCTGTTTTCAAGCCTTGTTGATCAACAACAAAACCAAGTTAAACAAGAGAAGGCCGACAAAACTCACACTTATCTAAATTAATAGTAAGATTGGCATTCTTAAGTCTTCGATATACTTCCTTTAAAATTTTAATATGAAGCTCAAAAGTAGGGGTGGCCACGATGATGTCATCTAGATACACGAAACAATATGGAGCCAAGGAAGGTCCAATGACTATATCCATCAATCGTGCCATCAGTTTCGGACTGTTATTCAGACCGAACGGAGAAACTGTAAATTCAAAGAGACCTTTACCATATACTGCAAACGCGGTCTTTGGTCTAGAAGATTCTTCTAGGGGAATTTGAAAGAAAGCTTTAGTCAAATCAATTGAAGATAGATACCTAGCATCTCGTAATTTATTCAGAATACTATCAATTAATGGCATAGGATAATTATCATTGACTGTGACTTCATTCAACTTTCGACCATCGAAGCACACACGGAAATCTCCTGAACGTTTAGGAACCAACCATAATGGACTACACCAGGGAGATTGAGAAGGTTGAATGACCTTGAGTTTCAGCATCTCATCAATTTCTTTGTTCAAGTGTTCCTGCATAGTAGGAGACAAAGGATATTGTCGTTGAACAATAGGTTTAGCATCACCAGTATCGATGCGGTGTGTCAATAAATGAGTGCGACCAAGTCTATCCTTGGGAGCTATAGATTTAAAACATTCAATGACCTCCTGGAGTTCTGTTTTCTGAGAACCAGTGAGTTCAGAAAATGGTTGGATAGTGTTCACGGAGCAGATAGAGTTTGGTACAGAATATGATAAATTACAGAAATTTGCTTCAATTTTAAAAAGCTGGAAAAAATCCATACCTAAGATAAGGGAATGAGTTACTGATGGAATTATTAAAATTTTTAATTCTTTAGAGACACCGTTGAGAGAAACAGGGACTAAAACATATCCAAGAAAATCTTGGGGTTTACCATCTGCAGTGGTAACATGAACAATAGATTCATATTCAATAGAGATATTAAATTTCTGCAAGAGATTAAAACCTGCAGAACCTAAAATTGAAGCTGTACTACCGGTATCAGCAAGAGCAAGAATTTGCTGGCCACAAATTTCAACATTAAGATAAGGACGATTATCATTAGGTTTCCTAACAAAGATAGGATTGATATTTACAGGATGCAAAAATTCTTTAACAAAAGATAACCATTTTTGCCATTCCACTAAAGAAGTTTTTAAAGGTCCTGTTTGTTTTGCCTTTTGTTCGACCTTTTGGATTGAGATTTGGCTGTCTGGGGTTCTGGACTTTCGGTATGCTGACTGGTGACAATGTCCAGCTTTTCGCCACCCTGTTTTCCGTTTTTTGGACGGCAGTTAGGGCACTTTGGTTTGATGATGTTTTTCAAACCACATCCAAAACAAAACATTGTTCGTGGTTTCCTACACTGAGGATAAGTGTGATCAGCCAAATCACAATTCCAACATCGAGAGTTCGATAAAGTTGAAATATTGCTTGCAGGGAAATTATTACTTGAGTTATGATGGTTGCTTGAAGAAAAATTTTTCCTATATGACTGTTGTGAAGTTGAAGGAAAGAAAGTACTATAAGGACTACTCAAATCAGGCTCCAATAAACCAGTATTACGACTGGGTGGTGCTTTGTAGCGATCAGCCCAAAAGCGAGATTCTCTTGTTCCTTCATCAGGCTTGGTAGTCAACCTGTTAAAGAGACCTTCCATGGAAGAAATATATAGGGCTACCCTTTCAGTAGCACCTTGAGTTCTGGAATTTATTTCTCTTTCGAGATCTTCTTCGTAAAAGTAAGGTAGAAAATCATTTTTTAGTGCTTTTACAAGATCATCCCAATTATTGAATTTATTTTTGTTGTTTACAAACCATGTCCAGGCAGAACCTTTGAACATGGTCACAAGCAGACTGGAAGAGCTCAGGTTTGGAAACACCTCGAGCTTCTCGTAATAATTCAACTTTTTCAAGAAATGAATTTACTGATTCTTTCTGATTTGATCCAGTAAAGAAAATGTTCCATTTGTATGGAGCAACTGATTTGTGAGATACTACAGGGGTACTAGGAAATGTTTGAGAATTACTATTTTGAGTGGGGGTAGAGGTACTTGGAGTTACTTTTAAATCAAAGTCAGCTTCCAACTCTAACATAAGAAATTGAATCTCTTTTCTAGCAGATTCTTCTGCTTCATCGTCAGCCTTAAGAAGGTGAAAACGATTAGATAAGTGAGCCAAACGACTAGAGATTCTTTTAAATGCAGGATCTTCCTTAGATCCACTAAATGAAGCAATGATGGTGTTTAAGTCAGTTATAGTTTCTTTCATTTGAGTCACCTCTACAACGTGTGCATTAGGTGTAACAAAACCACCTTGAAAACTACGATTAGCATTCTCTTGACTTAACAGTCCCCTCAAAATTTTACGTTTTAAATCAACAGTTCCAGAAGGATCGATACCTCTAATACTCAACTCATAATTTAACTCATTAATCTTCAAGTGATTAGGATCAATTTTAGATAAATTAATAGGAAAGATAAGATAATCAAAAAGCTAATAGTCTTGGGAACTTCAAAATTTTTCAGATAATATACGGTAAACAAAATATCAAAGATAGATAAAAAAATATATATATATAAAAATATTCACCAAGTTCTTTTGGATCAGATTTTTCAATGTGCTAGAAGAAAAATTTATTATGTCTTCCACCAAGCTAGAATAAGATACAAAAGATAAAGAAAGAACAGTCAAGTTTTCGGGGCCCCACGTTGCCTGCGCCAAATGTGTAACCTCACAAAATTTCAAATTGCAAATTTGGAATAAATCCTTAAAATTATGAAAGTTAGCACTTATGCTGATAGGCTGCTCAGATTGATTCGGTTAGGGTGTGGGTAGGTTTCAACTAATGATTGCTCAATAGCATACTACAGTTTTTTTTTTTTTTTACTACTAAACAATTAGGGCACCAATTGACCTGACTAGTTCAGATAATCTGGGCGCCAGGTTGCAAAAGACAAAACCGAAGATAAGAAAAATTGTATCTAGCTTAAGTGTGAAGGCAGAATAAATAAGCAAGAAACAATTAACAACTTTATTTTATAAGAAAAAAACTTACAAGGGCTAAAGGCCACAAATTTAAAATGCTGAAGGCTACAAGTAATAAGCTGAAGGCTACAAAAATACAAAGCTGAAGGCTATAAAAATATAAAGCTGAAGGCTATAAAAATATAAAGCTGAAGGCTATAAATTCAGAATATTTACACTTTTGAAAACAAATCTGATTCAACCGAAGATGGTCCTGTTGGATAATACCTGGAGGCTGGTTTTAGCGTAGATGATCCCTACGACGAGTTGTAGTTGGATTGTCTTTGGCTCAGTCAGTCAGAGACCTAGTGCTTGTCTCGTATGGACTTCGACCTTACTATTGTTGATTGGTCTTCACGAAGATTGCCAGTTAACTTGACTTGACTTAGAATTGAGCCCCTCGGATCTGTGTTGGACAACTATGGGATCTCCTAATGGTTACCAGTCCTTAATCCAGTGTATGGCTTCCTCGAAGGCATGCGAAGCAGACGAAAGGAATCAGAGTTGATAATAACAATATTGTGGGGGACAAGGATATCCTTAGAACCTCAAGATTATATTCTGAATTTTTAAGGTAAAGATTTCAATAATTTAACTCAGAGTTAAGAAAAAAATAACAACATTTAACTCTGACTGCTTGGTTAAATTATGTTAGAGAGATAATATTCTCACAAAATTATAATAATTATACAATTCTAGATAAGATAATTTCTCCAGATAAGATAAAAAATTATAGAAGGGAAGCAAATATTATTCAAACAAAATGAATAATTAATTATGGAATAGTAATAATAATAATATTTATGAAGATATTAAAAGTTAATAATATTTAAATTTAAGCTTGAAATTATTCAAGAAATAACATTGAAAATTCCTCCAATGAACTGTCAAAAATATGGAAGGAAAGATAAGGAAATATCCTTGATAAAATGTTAATTTATCAGAAATACATGTACCAGAAGGGTACTATATAAACAATAATGATAGATACTTTGATGTACCATAAGAGTACTAAATAAATGATAATTATAAATGATACTTTTACCCTTTCGAGAAGAAAGGAGAGAAACGGTAAGGTAGAGATAAAAAAATGAAATAGAAGGTGGCAAGTCCTTCGCAAAGATTGAATACTGGTTCTGAATTCAAAGAAAGTATGCTCAATGGTTTCTGACTTTCAAATAGGGTGGCAAATCCTATGCAAACTATGCCAGATAAGTCAATGCTGTGCACGTTTGGTTGACGGAAAGGAAACACTACCTGGTAGACCTTCAAGATACTTAGGTTACTGAGATCTGATCAAGTATAATCGTAATGAACAAACAATTGAACCAAGAGACGATACCCTTGTCTACGAAGCAGAAATAAGTGCTTTCGCCTACATAGGCAGAATCGTGGTCGAGTGTGGTGCAACTCCACAGGCCAGAGAAGAAATTATGTCAAGCTAGCATTTATTTCTCAAAGATAATAAGTGAACTGAACAAAGCAGTACAGAACGAAATGCTCACCTGAAGAATTGTTCTGATGATGTGCTGCCTGGAAGTCACAAGCAATCAACCCGCTTCTCCTCTACAAGGTTCAACTCTACGTCCTGGCGGTAATAGTATTGTCACACTGCAGGTTGGTGGAAGTCCTCCACAGGAATCAATTACGAATTAATTACAAATTATCTGGTACCTGAAATTTGGTAGGCGTAGAAACTGATTTCAACAATACAAATTCTAACCTCTCCACAGGTATAATTTCCTCAAAATTCAATTTTGACAAAAATATGTTATCAAATAATTTATTCGATGAATCCTGACTCTATTAAGAGCTTCAAAATTTTATATTATTTAGTGATTATTTAAATAAACGAAAATACAGGATTTTAACCTCTAAAATGTGAAAATAGGAAATAACCAAAAATATGATATTAAAGAGTCAATTTAGGACCTCTGAATTATGAAAATGATTTTGAAATTGATCGATGGCTAATAGCCCTAATAGAACAATCGAAATTAATCTTTCTTCAAACCATGCAGTATGGCGATACCAGAACCATGCAAATATATGTACTTTGATAAAGCAATCTCATGCTAATTAAGCAAAATTATTTAGGAATAACGATATACTTAACCGGAACTAATCTGTTAAATCCAATAGAGAGATTATAAACAATTTAAGATGTCCTACCAGATAATGTTTTTCAAGTTCCTCAACCAAAACCTTCCGTGGCCGATGCCGGAAACCAAGAGAGAGCGTCCCCGTGTTTCGCGTCCGAAACTCATCTTTTTTTCCTTCGCGCAAGACCAACTAATCCTCGATCTGATTCGCCCTCCGAAACTAGCAGTGACTAAAGATCCGATGGCGCGTAGCGGAATAGATGAAATAATGATTGAAATTAAATGTTTGGTATTTGAGTATACATGTTGGTCTACTTGTGATGACGAGAGGAATGAAAGTATAATTATAAGAGTAGGGAAGCGTATAACAATTGACAATTCCTAAACCATTCAAATTAAGATGATTTAAATGAAATTGTTAAATTTACTTGAATGGAACGAATTATCGTTACAAGTCGGAGTTCTTTGCGGCCTAGCTTCAATATCATGGCCGTCCTTGCCCTGTCGGGCCCCGATATCATCCGCTTGGACTGCCTGCAGCCATCTCTTCCTCTCCACTCTTCTCCTAATGTATCCAACAGCCCACTCATTTAGTGCTGTTGATACTTGCCTCCTTGTTAGTCCGAGTGCGGGTTCGGTAGTAGGGTTGCCCAGGTCCTTGCTTAGCCAGCTGGTCTGTCTGCTCGTTGCCTTCGATCCCTGCATGGCCCGGGACCCACATCAGCGTTATTTCCTTTTCAATCGCAAGACTTTTTAGTGCGTCTCTGCACTCCTGAACCAGTTTTCATCTGGTTCTGGTTGAGTTCAGTGCCCTGATAGCGGCCTGACTGTAAGAGCAGACATATTCTTGTCTCTCCGGGCCAGCCATTACCTCTTCCATTCTGGTCGCCTCCAGGATGGCAAACACCTCTGCTTGAAAAACCGTTGTTAAAGAGCTTACCGCGTAGGCTCTTCTTTCTCCGTTTTCCAGGTATACTCCTGCTCCGGCTTGTCCTTCCTCCAGTTTGGACCCATCTGTAAAACAGACCAGGCTTCCTAGGGAAAAGATAACCCGTTCCGGTTCCTGTCTGGGATCTCCAGAGAGATCGTACTTTTCCACCTAATTTTGTCCTCCGCCTGCATCACTTTGATAGCGGACAGTGGGATTTCTTTCTCCGCTACCATTGCGATTCCAGTATGCCCTGTGTACCCCTCTCCTAGCCAACTTTCCGAGTCCCTCATTCACAGAAAGGCCACCATCGCTTCCTTCTTCATGCAAGTTGGTAGCGACGGCAGACCCAGCAGGGCATCTAGGGCTGGCGAGGGGGTCGTTCTCATCGCGCCGGTTATTCCCCTACAAGCTCGTCTTTTGGCTTCCTCTGTGATTACCTCATCGGAGAGAGCTCCATTTACCCTGTGGGTGGGCCTTTCTCTTTGATATTGGTTGTCACCTGCCTGTCCAGGAATGTGAACCTCCAGCAGGTGCTCGAGAGCTTCCTGTCTGGATATTGTTCAAGTTCCATCCTGCCTTTTGAGCGATCCAATTGTGCTCTTCGTCTCACTGCTCAATATCTTAGCCAATCTAGCGGATTCTGGAAGGGAGTCAATTTCCCCACAGTATTTTCGCCAACTGTCCCTTTTACTTTGCCATAATTCTCGTTTGAAGTTCCCTCTCGCTTCTCGAAAGCCATCCCAATCGTCTTGCTGCCCCGATCCGACCACCTTGCGGTGTTGTCGCTTAGCAGCCGCTTTCCGTGGCGGTTGCGCTCTCAAGGGACACGTTTTTTCGAAAGCTTCTATAATGTTCTTTGTTCCTCTTTCGACTTCCTCGTCCAAAAGCTCGGTGGTCGTTAGGTCCTGTGAGACATCTATGCGATCTAAAAGACCTGTATAGGTGTCCCATTTTGTGGCCCTTGGGTTTCACCTAAGAGCGACTTCTTCCCGATCCGCTTTGATCGGACATCGCTATGTCCTGAGTCACTCTCCAGTTCCTTATGCTATCCTCTATTTCCCTCTAGACCACCGTTGTATCAGTAACTTCCTTTCGGATTATATTGATAAAAGTGGGCTCTGTTCTTCTGTTTAATATCTCTAATTCTGTCGTTGCCAAGCACTCTAGAAGAGCCTCGCCTCGGGTATTAATCCCGGTGCTTCCCCACATTGTATGGTGTGCATTAGCATCGCAGCCTTTTACTAGTGGTAACCTGTTTTCCTCCTGTGACGAACATCGTCGGGCATGGCAAAGCTGCAAGATAAGGAAGTGTAGACCCATTGATTCTGGAATTGGAAATTTGCTAGAAGAAAGAGAAGAATCATGCGTTTTTTATTTTACATATTTAGGAATAGATTTTTTTGGTCCATCGAATGTTTCCATCTGTCAAAGAAAGGAAAAACGATACAGGGTGCCCTTTACATGTCCAACGATTGGGGCAATACATATTGAATACGCATTTTCTCTTGATACAAGTTCAACGTTCATGACAATACGAAGATTCATGAGTAGAAGAGGGCTGCCAACAGAAAACTTTACAATCGAATGAATTTTATAAACGCTGGAAGGGAGCTGCGGGAATTTATCCGGAATCTGAATCACCAACATATTGTCGACAAGTCGATTAGTGTGGGTGGGAGAATTTGAAAATTCAACCACCCGGTGCACCTCATATGGGCAGCATCTCGGATATAATGATTCAATCCGATGAAACAGCTTATATATTTCATACAAGACAGTATTTTTGAGGTTTCGTTGCCATAAATATACCCGACATTATTGCTGAAAGTATAATATATATATATATATATATATATAAGAGATGTTTTGTTGTTGTTCTGTCATATTTGACATTCGATATTCGAAAGGCAGTGTTGCCGTACTAACCAGACTATATCGAAAACGAAGAATCTTCGTTCGGCGATGGAAATACTATCGTTTATACATGCTCCCAACAAGCTGCAATGAACGTTTCAATTGCCTTCTTATTGTTATATATTTCATACAAGACAGTATTTTTGAGGTTTCGTTGCCATAAATATACCCGACAGATATCAAATTCTAGCTGACGTGCTTATTGCATCCTTAAAAGATTGCGACATGTCAATAATGTCATGATTTGAGGGATAACCTTATGAAAAGATGTTACCTTCAGTTCTATTCGAGTATTACTCATCTAGGCTGTGTTACTTGATCGGAGTATAATATATGATCAAAACTTGACCGCTTAATTATTATATCAATGGATTCCTTGGAATCAGAGGGTATATATAACGCCTAATAATTTTATATTGTTCAGATCAGGTCAAGTCCAAACATTTGGTGGAATAGAAGATAGAAGTAAACTTACAAGGGAACAAGGAAAAGTTGAACAAAAATATTAGCATATTCTCGGTGAAAACGCTGGATAATGGAATATCGAGTGGATCCTAAAAAAGTTGTAGATATCACAATATTTGTGTGTAAAAAGCTTCAGAGAAATGAAAAGCTATTGGGCCGAGTTCAAGTTTACCCAGAGAAGGATGGCTCACCAAGGGTGGTGCCAATAAAAACAAAAAAAGGGACATGAACGAGGCCTATTGTGTGTGTATTCTACAGGAAAAAATATTTCCTTAATTGTGTAGGTATTGAAAAAATATAAAATGTCAGTTTGGAAATCTACAGCTGATATAATTTCAACAATACTTTTCAATTCATTTTTCTCTATAGGTGGACCTCAAGAGATTACAAAATGAAAGCTGATTGAAAATAATCGAGCATTTCGCTTATTCTTTATACACTACAATGACAAACTCGAGGTCTGTGAACAGATCGAAGTACTTTCTGTAGTCCTATAGATGGCTCTGGTGTTTAATTAATTAGTGACTACTTGGGTTGTCATAGGGCCAGTTGACATAACCAAGTGGAAATCGTATGCAGTTAAATCCGGGGCTGTACTGCAGTACACACACACACACCTGTTTCCGATAACCATTGGGTAGATGTTACAGGAAGTATTGCGTAGTATATTTTTGTAGAAAAACTTTGACAGGCCTTGGGCTGAAAAGATTCAGAGGTCGTATCGGGATTTTGAATAATTTTCTTTTCGACGTTTGCCGACACGTATAGGGAATAAGCGAGAGGCTCTATATTTTAAATCAATTTTCATTTTGTGGATGTATTGCCTCTCGAAAAGGAAACACAGTTCCACATGAGACATATTTAAATTTCATGATGAAATGGTGTTTCTTTGGATTCAAACGAAGTCTGTGTACTTGTTGGAATGCTTTTTGTGGTGCTATAGATGGCTCTGGTGCTCACTTCATTAGTGAATACTTGGGTTGTCGTAGGGCCAGATGACTCAACCAAGTGGAAATCGTTTGTATGTATGTCCAGGGCTGTACTGATGAGCGAGTTGAACTGTGAGACTAGTAGGCAGTGGACACACTTGTTTTCGATTATAATTTTAAAGTTGTTATGGGAAGTATTACAAAGTATATTTCTGTAGAAAAACTTTGCCAGGCGTTGGACTGAAATAATTCAGCAGCCGAATGGGGCTGTTATATAATTTATTTCCGACGTTTACCGACACCATATTGTACCTACAGGGAATAAACGAAAAGCTGGATTATTTTCAATCAATTTTAATTTTGTGAATTTATTGCCTTTCGTTGAATAAGTACAGAGTTCCACATGAAAAATATTTGAATATTTTAATGATGAAATGATGCTAATGAGGTTAGTTCAAATGTATATTTTTCAATTTCTTCGATACCCTTCAGTAGTTGATATGGTACCATTGAACAGCTCATAATATGTACTCTTGTCAAGACCCATATGACGTAAAACGTGACAGACACACTCCGAGGTCATACGAGTACAGCAGGTGGGTTGTCCAAGAGCTTGAAGGAATTCCAAGCCTCCACGACTTTCCACTGCTGCTCAGTATCGTTACCTAGATTCTTAACACCCGCTCAAAGATCTGAGAGCATAGATCTGAGCCCTAGGATGGATGGGTGGCTCGAAACGTAGGCACGTTGACATAAAACAAACAAGTAACACTCGTCGAGCGGTACCGAGTGAAACCCGGTGGGTTCGTACAATTTTTCGGCTATTACAGCTACTATAGGAAAGATTATACCACAAAAAATCATAAGTATTTTAATATAAATGGATTAATGCCAATAAAAACAGAGTCAACATAGATAGGTGTTATATCTTACATAACACTACATATTCACTTCCCTATTCATATGCCTGTACTGGAACAAACTCATGGCGAATCCAATATATGCAACATATAATGCGCATTGTCTAAAACAACCATGTAACCTAAATTGCATTACTTAAATTACCGATTCCAATATTACCGAATTCAACTATATATTGTTTCGATCCATTATGCTAACTCTAGTAATACTTGCCAGGGAACGCTTTGCTTTCTTAGTTGCTTGAGCGGAGAAATTACCTATTCATATTTAGATATCTGACTTAACATACAAATCCAAACTGTTGTCATTGGAGCATTATATCATATTCAGACACTGTAATATCAACAAACAAGTACCTATAAGCATACCTTTAGACACAAGGCACAAGGCCGCCGAAACATATCAGCAATAGTGCGGAAATAGTAGTAGTTATCATATTCTACCTTTTACACCGTACAATTCTATAATACGAATTATACCATTCACTTCATACCTGGGAATGACATCTTAAAATATTCATATCAATTACACATCTCTATAAAATATTTTCAACTTAAATTATGCAAGGCGAGACATTTCTAAACCGTTCGATATCAGAGTAAATAACCACATGACGAATTAATTATTCAGAGAATACTATTTAGTTACAAAGTTGCGACTCTTTTTCAGACAGGTTCACTTACGAAATACGATTCCAAGGAATCTATCTGAGACGTGTATCGGGCAACGGTAATCGCAAACCCGGTCCTTCATTATGATAAAAATTGCACAAGCACTGATTGTATTCGCGATCCCGGAGGGTTTAAATCTCCAAAAGGCGTATACAACAAACTCTTTACTGCACTAACAAAAACTACATACACGTAGATTACTCATTTCTTTGAGTTACGTCGAAGTAGAACTGATCACTGGCCTGGACTAAATGGAACTGCCTTTTCATTTCGCGATTACACCTTTTATATGGAAATATAGAAAGAGGAAATCGTGTCTCATAGAGCATTAATTTACGTACTAATTCATCGAAATGTTATTTAGGATCGGCGGCTCCTTTGAGATCTAATTTATGTTTCATAACTGTCACATAATAGGCCACTGAAAAGAGGGATTACTTTATGTCTTCTCGAATTTTGTTAACATGCATCCTCTCGAAAACACATGTGTCGGGTTGAACGTTCGTTTGTACGAATTTTCAACACGAGAATTCTTGTGGATACTCTGTTTTATGAATTTCTACGGATCTTTTGTTTAAAGCATTGGACAATTCGTTTCTGGATTTCAAGTACACAAAAGAGGAGTGGAATATCAGTACACCACACTCTCAGATTATGAAACTATATACAATGATACATGGTATGTCATATTGCGAACAAAGCAGTATCGGCTATTTAAATTGGTGAATTTTGATGGTAGTTTCAACAAACAACCTTTGTTCTCTTCGTGAATCCACATTTTGGGTGTGTTTTAGCAGATACTTATATTGTGTACCCACACCTACATAGATTCTTCCAACTATAACTAAGTAGTTATTTTGATAATTTTAAAGAGTTACACATCAAGTGTTCCATAACTTTTGATCAAATTTCCTTCTCAGTCTTCTATATCATAGCACTGCAGCGTCCATCAATTTAACTTCGAAAACAATTTTTGTGGAAAACTTTGATGATAATAATAGTATAGCCACCTTCCTTTTCTTGTATCTTGTACTAGACGATATAACTGAATTCGCGGTTTTCAGGACCGAGTTCTTTCAAATGTACCTATCAAGTTTTGCTTCATATATGTTAGTTTTGAATTCTCAAACAAGTCAAAACCAAGAAGAGAAGACCAAAACACTCTTTGGTAAGAACTAGCACCACTATCGATTCTTCCCGCATAATTCAAATATTTGAAAAAATAGTTTAGTTGACATCTTGATTTATAATAATTTATTATCCCAATAATACATTGGTATAATACTGAACACTTAGAGGTATTTCATAATTATATATCACAGAATAAAATCTAAATTAAATAAGGAAAAATCGTCATGTGAAAACAATCATTTCAGAGTTATGAATCATCATGAGTTTCTTAACAAATATTTTCTTATTTAGAACTTTCAGTCAAAACATTTTCATTGCAGCACGTGAAAATGTTATGGAACATATTTATTGGAAGTTGTTTAAAATTACAGCCTTTCAACATTATCAACTAGTAAAAACATTGTCACTTGTTCTACTGCATAATATAACATAGAAGTAATAATTAATGAATACAATATAAATCAGTCTTGAGATATTGGCCTAATAAAAATTCCAGAAAGGTCGCCTAGTAAACATAAGAGACTGATCCAGGCCTTCGTTTATCGAAGACACCTGTAACTGCGTTTGCATCATTTCTAGATATTGCTGTTATTGCAGCAAAACCGTTTACACCGGAGAAGGATATATTATGTCCGATTCGTTGTAGTCCATCTACGATATAAGTATCCTGCAAATGACAGAAAATGCAAGGTTAACACTAATAATGAAGACATAACAATTATTTTGAAATATGATTGAAAAATAAAAGATGTAATCCAGTCCTCCTCTTCAATTCATTAGCAAGGTATATTCGCTGGAAATAATCCAACAATAAACAACTACTGCCCTCTACGACTTTTGAATTAAACCTGTTCGATATTTGTCAAAGTTTTTCACGAGAACTACCTTGCAATGCTCATCAAATATCATACTTAAATCTTGAAAATATTTCAACTTTTTCAATTAACGTATATTCGGTATAATAGTTGAGTTTGAAAAAGTTACTTTTATAATCCAATAGCGAACAGAATCACCCCCTAGCTTATTATTCCTATTTTTTGAACTGAAGCAACGAGCAGTTCATTTCCAGAATAATTTTTCTACTTTCAATTGTTGTTGCGAAGAAATTGTTGACATGTTAGATCATTAGTCGCTTCATGAGTATTATTATTATACACGGCATATGAGTGTTTTGTATTCAATATGCCTCTTTCTTATAATAATTTTGAGTGTAGCCTTATTTTTTCATCTTCATGTTCAATTTGATAGATAAATATGTAGTTAGTATTCAGTGAGCAATCTGAGAAAATGGCAGACATGGGTTTAAAATTTCTATGTTGTATTTTTTCGAAAATACTCGTTAGATAAAATAATAGATAATCAACAACATCTAGGCTGAACAATAAACGAATATGTACCATTTCCATCAACAATTATCATATTTCAGAAAATAGACCTGAAGAACCTGTGACAAACAAGGTCCATTTCGTCTGAACAACCTTATCTTCTTTTCAATAGCCATGAAGTACAATAAGTACTATTGGTGTCAGATGGATGATATCATTTCACAGATAGTTGAGATATGTTCATGAAAGAAAACACTTTCGCAAGTAATTGTCATAAACAAACAACAAAATTGAATGGGTTGACCACTTACAGACAGACCGTCTCACAGTGCATCTCACACTTCACTGATTGGATACATTTTAGGACACGTCGAACACTATCTCATTGTTTGTGAATTTTTTTTATGATTGATCTCATTTTTTAGGATACTGTTTAAATCAAAATAAATTTGATAGTTAAACATTACGAAAAATATTGATATGAACGGAAAGTAATCGTTACCTACACACAACATATTTTTCCGTCCATTACTTTATGACAAAACTTGAAAAGAAGTAAAGAATCGCTCGCCTTATCTAATTTCCTAATCCAACTTCAAATATCTGAGGACTCTGATAGATAAATCAGAAGAAATAATTATTCAGCAACCCTGATTCGTTGTTTGTTGTTAAAATTGTTATATCCGTCAACCGGCTGCACCCTTACGAGCAACCCTCAGAAGTCTCGAAGAGACTTAGGGAAGTCGTTGCCCTCACCTTCTTAAACGAGTGATGTCATGAACGGAACCGGTGATCGTACTGCACCAACGAGCGCCTAACCCGCACGCCACCACGGCACGATTTAGTGCTCAGATCTCAAAATTGGTTGTTATAGTTATCAAACCTAATTTCAAATGATCTACGAATTGTAAAAGACTTTCGTGGCTGCCGTTGCCAAAAGGATGGTTTATGGAGTTTTCAGGACGACGTTTATTATGATGTGTTCTTGACGTTTCGCCAACACTGTCCACTGTGGACAGTGACCGTAGTAACTATCAAGATATCTCTTGAAAATGCCAACTTCACATACATGTTAGCGAAACTCCGAGAATATCTCAATATACACGTCTACCCAATTACCTGAAAAACCATAATTTACGAAGTTCTGTCTTGAATTCAAAAAACTTTCACTCTGCACGTACCTACAGTACCTATTGAAACTCTGGTATGAAATATTTTCCTTTAACGGAAATATTCATAGAGGAGTTTAATGATGACATCGTCATTCCTTTCGAAGGATTGAATATTAGTAACTATACAACAGATAACGCAGCCCTTTGTCACAACTTCCTGTATGCTTTGCTCGATCATAATGGGACTACTATAATAATTGATTGATATGTTTTATATTCTTATTACGTCACTAAACTCGTCCGTATGAATGTAAAAATACGAAAAATTGTTTGGTCTGCCTAATTTGTGCACTGTGCTTCTTTGCGGTTATTGTCGCTCATCACTGCAAAGATAAGCGATTACAGACAATATCAAAGCCGCATGTGTTCCGGAAAAATGAACTACTCAGGTTATACCATCAAATAGCCACTGCTTCATCTCCGGAACATTGAAGAAAGTAAGAAGTATCAAAAGTACATATTTGAACAGTTTTCCTTTAACCAAATCTTAACAAGGAAATTGCGGAGTCCCTTATGAGTTCCACATACCTCCAAAAAATCAATAAGACGTCCAGTTTTTTTCAAGAAATCATAGACATTGACTACCAAGAAAATCATTTGATTTTTCAACTATTGAAATCCCATGATGCGAATATACAGAAAAATCGTTGAAATTTTTTGTTGGTATCAAAATTGTTATATCTTCAACCGGTTGCACCCTTACGAGCACAAGGCTCAGAAGTCTCTGTGAGACTTGTACGAGCTAGGGAAGATGTAGCCATTACCTTTCTTAACATGTGATGCCATGAATGAGACCTGCGATTGTGCTGATTTGAATCCATGCAAAGTGTGATTGGATTGAGAACCAAGCGCTTAAGTCTCACGCCATCATGGCCATTGGGAAACATATAATTAATATATAGTTGCCCATCTCCATTTAGCTTAGTGGAAAGCGTTTATCAGAGGTTCACCAGGAAATTATTCATCTTCAAGCTTATTGAATATTTTTTTTAGAAAATTTATTAGACTTACCTCCAACTGATAGTCTTCTTCAAATGATACTTCCATGGGAAATAACTGATGGTGTATTCTCTTGGCATCCATAGCAGTTTTCAGGTCCATTCCATACCACAGATAGTTGATGATAACCTGAAATAATTTCTCCAGTGAGATGCTCGGAAGATAACGAGAAAAATATAGATCATAAATCCACAATATTCACCTGAGCTACACTTGATGTTATTTTGCTACCTCCCGCACCTCCTACAATCATAACTACATCTTTGTTCTCATTCACTATGATAGAAGGACATGTCGAGGACATTGGTCGTTTACCAGGAACAATGAAGTTAGAGGGAGATGGTGGAATATCAAAGACATTCGTAATATGTGGAGATGAAAAATCATCCATCTGATCATTAAGAATAATTCCTGTACTATTCGATGCAAACTTTGCTCCAAAGCTGAAAAATTGAAGTGAAGGTCATCATTCTACAAAATCTTTGTACTGAAATCCACGTTAAACGATTTCTGAAACATCACTTACACATAATTGATGGTACTAGTGACGGATACTGCATCTCCATTAGGACTTAAAACAGAAATGTGAGCAGTACCATGATCCTCAGGAATTACGAATTTGGCACCATAATAGGAAGCATTTTGAGAAGTCCAGTGGTCCCGAATCATATTTCTTCTCCCGATACCAAATTTCTTAGATATCAGTGTTCGAAGAAGCTAAATCAGAATTCATCAAGCGAATGAAACATGTAAGAAATATAATAATAAGTTATTATTTCTATGAGACTTTCATATAATTCACAAAATAAAAATGTATTTGTTCTCACCTCATCTACTTCTACGAAGTTGCTATCCCCAAGTTCACTTCTTTTTGCGTAACCAAACTTGAAACTTTCAACAATTCTTTGGTGATTTTTAACTGATGATGGATTTTCAACATCCAAGAACTTGTCTAGTATATTGAGAATGAACGTTAGAATTGTACCGGAACCAGGTAGAGGGGCTGTGTAGAGTTTTAAATTTCCAGAAAGAGTTGCTTCAACAGGTTTTTGCCATTCTACCCTGTTTGGATAACATACGTTATTAACATATTTTTTAACATGAATGGTGTGTTTGTACCTGTAGGAACTGAGATCATCTACGGAGATGATACCGCTATTTTCTTGTATATCTTGAACGAATCTGTCTGTCAGGGAACCATTATATAATGCATCTGCTCCTTCTTCTGCAATTATCTTCAGAGTTCTTGCAAGTCTTGGCCTAGTGTAGTACTCCCCCTTCTGGTAGGTGTTGTTGGTTGTAGGATCAAAAAACATGTCCCTATAAAAATTGATTATATTCAACAACTCAAACTTGAAAGAAATAAACTCCAGAGGCTAAAATCTGCATGGAATCCTCCTAATTTTTATTTCATCATTTTTCTCATCAATAATCATATATTACTTCCAGTCTATTCTGAACTATTGAACACAATTTTCATTCACCTCAAAACCCTATCAGCATAGAGATCATCTTTATATTTTTGCAAAATTCTTGCTACAAAACCATTGACTAACACTCCATCATAACACATATCTATAGTTGGTTGAATCAAGTCTTTCCAAGCGACTCCACCACCAAATCTTTGGTAAGCAGACCAGTAACCCCGTAGTTCTCCAGGAACTGCTACTGACAAGCCACCTGTAAACCAAAAAGAAATGAAGCATTGAAATATTCAATTAATCGATGATTAAATAAACTTGAATTCTAACATTCTGCATACACACTTACCCGATACTGACAATTCCTTTTTTCCTCGAAACATATCAACAGAAGCTAGAGCTGGAGCAACTTCTCTGGCATTCAGGGACCATACTTCCTTTGTGGTCTTGTTGTATATTGTCATTAGAAAACCACCACCTAGCCCCATGGTGCTAGGCATCGCTACTCCTTCACAGAACAATGTAGCGATTGCTGCATCAACTGCGTTGCCTCCTTTTTCCATTATTTTCCTACAATAAAGAAATTTAGAACCATTACGATGAAGAAAATGATTATGTAATAATAATTAATTTATCGAATGCAACCATATTCAGTGTAATAACCCATGATGCCATCCAGAGTAATGTTGGCATACTTTCGGTGTAGGATAGTTTTCTGTTTATTCAAATCGTATTATTCAAAGGAAATAAAATTTACTGATTTATCTTTCTTTGTTTTTCAATTATTTTTTTATTTGATGTTCACAGTGGCATCGATTGCTCTAATTATGAACCATTATGTTTTCTAGGTGGGTGGTGTTACTCCAATCACCACCACAGGAGTAGTACTGTTATTTAGAAAACAACGAATGATCGTGCAAAACTCACTCAATTCATGCTACGAGATTTTATTAGTTTTGTCGCCCACTTACATATCCCAGCACCAATTGTGCTTTGTACCAGGAACCTTTAGTCCCAAATGGAATCGACATACGAAGAAAGTTCTTTATTGATGAAATTGTGTCTCTTAACAATACATTTCATGTGGCGCAAACTTTACATTTCATTTTATTTTTTTCCTATGTGGAACTCGGATAATAGGGATAGACTGGGCGGCTGGTAGGCGATCGCCTCCTAATTGCTAGCTACATAATGGATTTTATTAGTTGTAGATAATGCTTTCTGTTGGTTAGAAGGCTAGTTATTTCGTGTGATCTCTGAAAAAACTGAGCCGGGTAGGGTTCTGGGCATTTCAAAAGTCAACTGGTTTTCCTAAGAGACTAGTTCTTCTCGTTGCTCCTGGAAGATATCAGCATCTGATTGATGAGTATTATCGAACACTATGAGCCTGGTAAGGTCTCTGATCAAATGACTTTTTCAAAGGAATAAAAATGTATTGTTGGACTATTCTAGTTCAGGCGCTAGAGGGTCGAGTATCCATTTTTGGGCACACGAGGTAACTTGACGTTATAATCTGTATTTTAAGTCGCTGATTGAAAATTTTGAAGTTACTGGGCCCAATTCTGGTCCCATTCTGAACTTACGGCCCATTTTAGGCCAAAAACGCGAATTTAGGAGTAATTTTATTTTTTCCTCTGGAACAGACATCAATCTTGTAGAAAAACTATTTTAGGAAAATTGTTGTTCAATAATAATTCCTCGATCAAATTGGATAAGTATAAAATATATATTCATTGGCTGTTAATGCACATTATTCCTATATAAAAAAAACTGTATTCAGTTAAAATTGTCAAAATATTTGTTGATTTGCATGCTCACAATGGAATGCCCGATACCACAGACAATCTACAAAGACAATGTTTTGTAGATAATTTTTTACAGTTACATTAAGGACGTAATTCGTCGATCGACGGGTATGGTACATTTATCCTTGCTGTATTTAATCAATTCTCTTGTATAAAATATCCAAATTTCGAAAGATCTAATCGCAAGCAACTTGAATTTAGCGAGTTGATTTGTTGATATGTGATAAAGAGCGCTCTTATAATGTGCAACCGTATAGACTGGCCTGTAGGTAGATGTTCAGTATCTGTAATCGAATTGGCGAAATGGTACAAGCAATATCATAGGCTATCGAAAGTTATAGGTACATTTTTCTTTTTGGTAACTCGCACTAAGTATTGTTGAACCTTGTCTTCAGCAGCATTAACCTCTGTATCTAGCTTGGAGTGCACACCGGCCACCCGAGGTGTTGCTGTAGGTTTTCCAGGTTTTCCTACAGCTGAAAAGTGAATACATCACCTAAATCATCAGAAAGTCGCCCAGGAGCGCCACGGAAAATAATAATAATAGCCGTCCTCTACCCGCACAGGCTATGCCTTTGGGTACACTCAACGAGTGTTTATGAGGGAGTATTCTTATTATTATATTATTATTATTATATCTTGAAGAAATGAATTTTCAAATATCAAATACTTGAAACAAAAGTCGTGGGATGAATGTCAGGAATCGCTTGCAAGTTTAGTTCCGATTTTACTAGTGAAGTCTGCATCTGTTAGGGGATGTAGAGCGGGGAGTAATGAACACAGTGGATATCCAATTCCAAATGAGTTTTTAGTAATTCTAATAATCTGATATATAATACCTAGAGCAAAAGTCGTGGGATGAATGCCAGGACTTGCAACTTTAGTAGTTACAGAAGAAGTAGATTCAAGAATTATTTTGCACGTATTCCAGTCATATACATATACAGATACAAATGTAGTTGTTCTGCTGTTATATTATGGGATTTAATTTGAAGAAATAGGTTAGGAGGTGAAATTTCATTTTTAAAATTGAATTTTTGAATTATTTTCTCATACACTCATCCTCGCTAAACATATATATCAATTTCAGGAACTTTGGATTCGGGTAGGCGTAGCTGCAGCTGTACACTGGCCATAAAATTGGATATCCATACTGTGTTCAGTACTCCCCGCTTTACATCATCTAATTGGTACAGACTTCACTAGTAAAATTGAAACAAAACATGCAAGCGAGTCCTGACAATTCATCGCACGACGTTCTTGGTATTCTCTCAAGAATATCAGATACAGAGAGTTATCAAAAAGAACAACGTATAGGTATCTCTAACTTATTATTATTGTCTATACGATTGCACATTTTAAGAGCGCTCTATATCACATATCAATAAATCAACTTGGTAAATTCAAATTGCTTACAATTAGATCTTTTGAAATTTGGATATTTCTTAGAAGACAATTGATTAAAACCAGTAAGGATATTAATTATTGTACTATACCCGTCAATCGACGAATTGCCTCCTGAATATAACTGTAAAAAATGATCTACAAAACAACGCAGTTGTAGATTGTCTGGGGTATTGGGCATTCCATTGTGTGCATGCAAATCAACAAATACTTGCTTCCCATTTGATTTGTTTGAATACAGTTTTTGAATATGTACGAATAATGTGTATGAATATATATTTTATATTCAATTTGAGAAATAGTACAGTTCCATCAGCGCATACTTCAATTTTAACTATTTGTTTGTTTCACGGTCTAAATATCAACTTAATGAGAAATTATTATGAAACAAAAAGTGTTTCTAAAAGAATTACATCAGGTCCAGAGGGGAAAAATAAAATTTTTAGTTGTAATATCATAAGAGAGTGAGAATAAAGTGATAATAATTTGAAAGATTTTTCGAAAACTTGTTGCCAGGCAACAGACACGAGAGCCCGAAGGGCTCGAGTGGCTATTGCAACAAGTTTGAGAAAAAATCTGGAGGATTCTTTTCTACTTTATCGAACTCTCGTGTGGTATTCGATAGATTATTTTTTGATGACCCAACCATAGACCTATTCTCTATACATATAACATTTTTATTTCAACAATTTACTTGAATCACTATAAATAGAATGAAGTTTGGAATTTGAAGTTCTCGTCAAGAAATATACAATTATTATGGATGTTTTGTCTTTGGCTGGAGGATTCCGTAACATTGTTTTGTTCTGTTGGATTGAAAGCTATTGCTTCCTCTCTGTCCCTAGGTTATCAATTGAAACTGTTTCCAAATTGACAAGTTACTCAAAATAGTATTCTTACATTTTCGTTGATTTTCTTAAAATTTCATCGAATGATGATGTACTAAACCGTTTTCGAATTATTTTTCACTTTTCATGCAAACTGATGACAGACGTCAGATCAAAAGTATCACTTGCCACATAATAACAACAATATACTACAAGTGTGGTTACAAGAATTGTCAAAAAATAATCAGGTGAATAGTCCGAAATTCGCGTTTTTTGCTCTAAAATGGGTAATAGTTCAAATGGGACCGGAATTGGGCCTGGTAACCTCAAAATTTCGAAGCAGCGATCTAAAATACAGATTACATCATCAAGTTACCTCGTGGACCTAAGAATGGATACTTGACCCCCCTAGCGCCCGGACTATCATTGTTTTATCATTGTTTTTAAAATTAACATTTTGTTATTTAAACTGAGGGGTGAATTTCTGGCTTTCAAAAGCTAGGTGTGTTTCGCTTCACCATTGAATTACGCCTCAGTTTGAGCTTCAATAATTATCATCAGTTTCGTTTTGAAATAAATATACTTTCACACTTGTACTTACGTTCCAATATTTGCGCAACCTTCTACATTTGAAACAACTGATCCTTTGGGAACTTCTCCATCTGACATCTCTTTGTAATGTATCAAAACAAAAATTGCTACAAGAATGGCTGCTGTGATGAACAGTACAAGAAAGGCTGCAACAGCAACTATTTTGATGTGTTTTTGTGACCTGCAAGGTGAATTCAGAGATTGAAGATTAGCTGCTCAAATATCAATCAATATAGTAACTATTTGACTTAATAACAACTTGAGTTGACTTATTAATTTTTTGGTAAGAAACTATTAGTATCTTTCATTAATTATAATTATTTTACAGGAAATTTATGAATTATTACAATCCTTCACCTTGCCCAGTATGTTTATAATACTTTATTGACTTTCGCAAGATATTATGGTAAGTATTTCAATCTTATCAAAATTCAGAAGGACTCACAGGTTACTATTATATAGACGTTATTCAATCTCATATTAGTTGATTTACTTCTAATGCAAGCATACTCTCTTTAGTATTTCAATACAATGAAAAATGTATTATTAGAGAGAGTCTGATTTTTTAAGAACAATTTATCATTCATGAACTCTAATTTCGTAATTTGATGCAATTTTTTCAATCTTCACAAATAAATAATGAAAGAAAACATGATGTACGTGAATTTCAGAAAAAACTAAAGGGGTATTCTGAAGACAAAACCAAGGAAACATTACTTCAGAAATTGTATACCATCATGTAACTGTCATGTTATGACAGCTCATTTTGTTCTGTAATTAGTATTACTGTAGCAACGGAGTTTCAATTATAGAATCAGTTATTTCACGCTTGGTTTACAGAAATGGAAATTCGAATATTCCGTCATCAATTTTGAAAACAGCCAAAAACTAACTGAAAATATCACTTCTCAGAAGTCGAAGTCCTATTACAAGATATACCATTAATTGAAATAATGGAAACAACATAAGGGGATATAAACATGAGTGAAGAATTGATGTTAGCTTATTATCAAAGTTTGTATGAATAAATCCACTAGTGAGTTAATAACCATAAATCTTCCATGAAATATTTTATATGTCAAGAATTTGAATTCTGATGGGTAATTCATGAAACAGTTTACTTGAAGGAGCAAACAAACAAAAGTTTCAATGGAAACGTCACGAAAAGTAATTTGTTCACGATATTGGAGATAATTTCCGCAGTTGCAGTCGAAACGTATGGAGGTGTTGATTGTAGAAAACCACTGCAAAACTTAATGAGTGATTCAATCTGTTGAATCAAAACTTTGAAGAGAAGCCCCGAAACTGTGTAACCTCCTATCATTAGTTTATTTGACTGAGTATCTCTCACATCATTCCTCAGTTCAAAATTCTAATCATAGCTCAAAGACGACCGTTGTCAACAAATTCTTCTTAAAATTTTCAAAATTTTGTGAACTGCGCAAATGCAGAAAGTTATACGCTATTTATGTTTCTCAATTTTTCGATTTTTGTTATAACACTATTCATGTGATTGCTTTTATTCGAACAGTAGGTAATCAAATAATTTGTTTTCATTGGTTGTCATAAATGAAACACATAGCTCATACACAACATGACAAAATAAATCTATGTGAGAAAAAATAGTTGATTTTCAGTGATAATTCCACTTATGCTAAAATAGCGTGTTTTGATTGGTTGAAATTTTTGTGTTGACAATTGAAAACATCAAGTTTTCGATTTTGTAGTTCGGCTCTTGATTGGCTACTGGATATGTATATACATATATCTACAGTTGTCAGTCAGTTGGCAAGTAGCGAAATCGAAAAAACAACAAATAATTAAAGTCACTGGCCATAGTAGTTCAAATGGTTTCGATTCTATTCATGAAATAATCTTAACAACAAATACAGCTCGTGTTATTGGCGATTATCGTAAATTCCTTTTCGTTTTCTAAACAAATTATGTTGCTTATTAAGCAACCACACTCGCGCAAGCGTTCGTGTGGTTACCAAGCAACATAATTCGTTTATCAAAATCGAAGGAATTTCTATTTCTATAATCACCGATACACTTGTATTACCTACGGAAGGTAATTTGTAATAGGTGTAAAGGAATATTTTTTTTAGAAAGTATTCATGGATCCTTTCATGAAGGGCTATTCAAATTAAAGTCTATGCATGGGATCTCGGTAACGGAAAAAGATAGAGATAAGACATGGCAGTTCAGATGAAAACACTTCGCTAATATGAAACATGACTCTTGGCATTTGAAAATGCAATAAAAAAATATAGGTCCAAATTTTAAAACAAGGTGAGGGTGAGGGTATATGATTTTCATCAACACATTTGGAAAGTCTACAAAAAAGTTGCTGAGGCAAGTGTCTAAATTGTGAAAAATAAAACTATAGGCAAAAGAAGTGTTTCGAAATTTTCGATTTTTCCTGTATAACTCCAGAATCAAATTGTAATCTTCATCATAATTATCTACTTTAACTTTAAAATAGAATTCATATGTTGCAAGTAAAAGAGTTTTTAGTCAGGAAGTTGTAAAGATAAAATGATACTACTTACTTTAAAAACGAAATCACAACCATTGCGATTATTATGTAAACAAAAACAAACGAATGTACTCGTTCCCGAAATTATTTATCTGGAACGAATAACTGGCAAATAACAACTATTTTAGTCTATCATCGATCAAGTATTTGAACTGAAGAAATTTCAATGGGGTTTCACAATCTTATATATGATTGGGGTATAGTAAATTACAGCCGTGAACCTGAGGGAAAATACGTGTGTGATTGTGTGTCATGTGTTTCCCAAATATCTGCGCGGTAAATGAACTGATGAATTCCATAACTTATAGGGATAACTCATTATATTTTCTGTATAAAATGGCTTTCGGCAAATTTCTATTTTGATGTGTTGTAGATCCTGACATCTTTATTAAATAGTGAATTGAACAGATCGACCCCATTACTCAAGATTTTGGTGCTGTAATTTGTGAATAATCTTTATTGAAAATCAACTCATCACGTTCAAGCTGTAGCCAATGTATACCTCTATTCGAATGAATGTCACAGTCGGGTGTTTCAGAAAAATTTGAACTCGGATGTTTCGACATGAAAGTTGCAACCAGTAATCATGAAAAAAATGTAATGAAATAATTACTGAACAGTTGCTTCAAAGAAGCAATATAAGATTTTTAAATGCTCTTGTAGAAAAAATATTGATCCTGATACGCAGAGGTACTTTCCTGCAATCGACTGCTTACCCGGTAGGTGAAAACGGGACAGGTACTTACTCTTTCCGTACTTGTTAGGATAAAAATAATTTTCTACACGCGTTCGTGATTTATCCCATAACGGCATGCAATTTGGTTTGGAAAATGTTATTTCCCCGCACACTGAAGTTGTTTACAATAAGTTTTATCAGCACAAGTATGGGTCAAAATTTCCCATACGGGTAACGGCAGTCGAATGTGGGAAAGGTACTCTATCCGTACAAGTTAGGAAAATAACTATTTTCTACAAGCGTACGTGTTCCGCCCTATTCCCGCACGCAATTTAGTTTGAGAGGTGTCATATTCCCGCACTAGTGCGGGAAAAATTTTCCCGCACGCTAATGTCACTTCAAGTGAGTTTTTCCCGCACTAGTGCAGTAATAATTTTTCCCGCACGTGAAAGTTTGTTCAAGAGCATCACATAAGATGTTTCAATGCTCTTGTAGAAAAAATCTTGTTCCTTACTCATACGGAAAGGTACTATCCCGCACTTGACTGCTTACCCGAACTCCGCTTTGCGTCGTTCAGGTAACGGCAGTCTCATGCGGGAATAGTACTCTTTCCGTACTTGTTAGGATAATAACTATTTCCTACAAGAGTGCGTGATTCACATTATACCCGCACGCAATTTAGATTGAGAGGTGTCATATTCCCGCACTAGTGCGGGAAAAATTTTCCCGCACGCTAATGTCACTTCAAGTGAGTTTTTCCCGCACTAGTGCGGTAATAATTTTTCCCGCACGTGAAAATTTGTTCAACGTCACATAAGATGTTTTAATGCGCTTGTAGAAAAAATCTTGATCCTTACTCGTACGGAAAGGTACTATCCCGCACTCGACTGCTTACCCGAACTCCGCTTTGCGTCGTTCGGGTAACGGCAGTCTCATGCGGGAATAGTACCCTTTCCGTACTTGTTAGGATAATAACTATTTCCTACAAGAGTGCGTGATTCACATTATACCCGCACGCAATTTAGATTGAGAGGTGTCATATTCCCGCACTAGTGCGGGAAAAATTTTCCCGCACGCTAATGTCACTTCAAGTGAGTTTTTCCCGCACTAGTGCGGTAATAATTTTTCCCGCACGTGAAAATTTGTTCAACGTCACATAAGATGTTTTAATGCGCTTGTAGAAAAAATCTTGATCCTTACTCGTACGGAAAGGTACTATCCCGCACTCGACTGCTTACCCGAACTCCGCTTTGCGTCGTTCGGGTAACGGCAGTCTCATGCGGGAATAGTACCCTTTCCGTACTTGTTAGGATAATAACTATTTCCTACAAGAGTGCGTGATTCACATTATACCCGCACGCAATTTAGATTGAGAGGTGTCATATTCCCGCACTAGTGCGGGAAAAATTTTCCCGCACGCTAATGTCACTTCAAGTGAGTTTTTCCCGCACTAGTGCGGTAATAATTTTTCCCGCACGTGAAAATTTGTTCAACGTCACATAAGATGTTTTAATGCGCTTGTAGAAAAAATCTTGATCCTTACTCGTACGGAAAGGTACTATCCCGCACTCGACTGCTTACCCGAACTCCGCTTTGCGTCGTTCGGGTAACGGCAGTCTCATGCGGGAATAGTACTCTTTCCGTACTTGTTAGGATAATAACCATTTTCTACAAGCGTGCGTGTTCCGCCCTACTCCCGCACGCAATTTAGTTTGAGAGGTGTCATATTCCCGCACTAGTGCGAGAAAAATTTTCCCGCACGCTAATGTCACTTCAAGTGAGTTTTTCCCGCACTAGTGCGGTAATAATTTTTCCCGCACGTGAAATTTTGTTCAAGAGCATCACATAAGATGTTTCAATGGTCTTGTAGAAAAATTCTTGATACTTACTCATACGGAAAGGTACTATCCCGCACTCGACTGCTTACCCGAGCTTCGCTTTGCGTCGTTCGGGTAACGGCAGTCTCATGCAGGAATAGTACTCTTTCCGTACTTGTATAGGATAATAACTATTTCCTACAAGCGTGCGTGATTCACATTATACCCGCACTCAATTTAGTTTGAGAGGTGTCATTTTTCAAGTTTGTTCAAGAACGCTACATAAAAATTCTAAATGAGCTAGTAGAAAAAATCTTGATCCCAACTTAAAAGGAAAGGTACTCTCCCGCCCTCGACAGTTCACCCGAACTCCGCTTTGCGTTGTTCGGGTAACGGCAGTCGCATGCGGGAAAGGTAGGTACTCTTTCCGTACTTGTTAAGATAATAATTATATTCTACAAGCGTGCGTGAAAGTGTAATTTTCCTGCAAGCGGCAGTTTCTTTAAGAGTGCTACATAATTTTTTTTTGATCGACTAGTAGAAGAAGATATCGATTCTACTTTTTTGCACTCAACTACTTACCCGATGTCTGCTTTTCGTCGTTCGGGTATTGGGAAAGGTACTCTTTCCATTCTAGTTAGGATAATGACTAGTTCTCACGGCCGTTTCGGCGGCTGATGTTATATTTTGAATTAGAAACATAGGTACGGTGCAATAGATAGTGGAATTGCGGCAGTTGAAATGATTATGGGTTGTTAATAGACAAATGTTAATTTTTTTAAACGAAATTTCTGGTGATGAAAACTTATTAATATAACAGGATGTAATCGATGCAATAAAATCCTTCATTAGAAGTACTTATGGCTTCAAGTTCCAATATTTCATCCAACTTCAATTATATGGAAACTTTAATGGCAATTCGAAAAGTTTCTAAGAAGCCTGTCGAATAGCATCTGCTCTTGATAAAGAAACGAAAGAAATAATAATAATAGTATTCAAAGTTGTTGGACAAGGATCAGTAAAGTATTTCAATACTCTGAAGTTGGAGAAAACTGAAAAGCAAGATATTGACAAAGCTTCAATACATACTAACGATTAACAAGTGTTAAAAGGGGATGTTCATAACACGATGAATGTTTGCAGAACGAGCGTACACACAGGTGTATTATACAGTGAGGGGCAATATTATGGAATAAATTCATTTTTACGAGAATAGGCAACTTTTGAGACAAATCCCGAAACACGTCGATTTTTATTTCCAAATTATGATTTTGTGGCAGATATGTCATACTAGTGACGTCATCCATCTTTGCGTGATGACGTAATCGATGATTTTTTTAAATGAGAATAGGGGTCGTGTGATAGCTCATTTGAAAGGTTATTCAATTCTCTATGCAGTGATATGAACATTAACATAATTATTTATACAGGGTGGCCAAAAAAATATTTAATTTGTAAATGAAATTAATTGTCACAAAAAGAAGTATTATCATTTATTTAATACAAAATTACATTGTACTACTGTCGGAAAACAGAAAAACAAATTAATTGACAAATAAAAATTGCTTTTCGCTTAAATTAAATGTTCAAATTGCCACCCACCTGCCTCTTGGCAGTAATTGAACGGACGAATACATTCTTCTTGAACATTGTGGATCATTTCTGGAGTTGAATTACGAATTTCCAATGTAATGCTATTTGTCATATCTTGGAAATGTGTAGTCTATCGGCGATCTGGATCATCCTCATTGATTTTGTCTACTATTGAAACACTTGAAACAGTTTATAAATAAATGTTTAGAACTGCTGTGCTTTCTACTACTATGAAGAAACAAAAATAAATTCCGATATTAGGCAAATAAATAATGAGAACTAAAAAGATAGCAAAAAGTATAGTTTTTACAAATCGAGTTGGCTTGGGTCAAATGTAAGTCAGTTCTTGACATTTTCTCATAAGGACTAGTTTATTTCATGAAATAAATAAATAATGGCCCCATTAACTGAAACACAAAGAATCGAAGTATTAATTATGGTTGGATATGGAGATAGAACCAGAACACAACAAGAAGTATGTAATTTATTTACCATAAAATATCCTAATACGCCTATCACACAATCCACTGTTAGTAAAATTGAGAAGAAATTTAGAGAAACTGGACACGTGAAACATGTTGCAAATGCTGGTCGTCCACCAATGAATGAGGATGTGAAACTGTCTGTATTATTAAGTGTGGCAGAGAATCCTCAAATTAATTCTAGGCAAATTGCAGCTGATACAAACATTTCTAAAAGGTCTGTTTTACGTGTGCTGAAAAAAGAGAAATATCATCCGTATAAAATTCATAATGTCCACGAAATCAATGAGGATGATCCAGATCGCCGAATGCAGTTTTGTGAAGTAATGCAAGATTTATGTAATCAAAATCCACGCTTCATTCGTGAAATCCTTTTTTCTGATGAAGCAACCTTCTGTTTAAATGGAACAGTGAATCGGCAAAACTGCAGATATTGGAGTCAAGATAATCCCCATTGGATGACTGCGGTACACACTCAGCACCCTCAAAAACTAAACGTGTGGGCAGGGATAGTCGAGGATAGAATTATAGGTCCTTTTTTCTTCGATGGGTCTCTTACGGGGCAAATATATCTTGATTTTTTACAAAATGAACTTATACCCGCCCTTACAGACATGTTTCCAAATGAAAATGATCGTAATTCGCCAAATGAAAACATATGGTTTCAGCAAGACGGTGCACCTCCGCACTTTGCACGTCCTGTTCGTGATTTTTTAAACAGATGTTTCCCTAGGAGATGGATTGGTCGACGAGGAACAATAGAGTGGCCCGCAAGATCTCCAGATCTTACACCACTTGATTTTTTCCTATGGGGTTACTTAAAATCAAAAGTTTACATCGATAGACCACAGAATTTACAAGATTTAAGAAATAGAATTAGATTGGAAATTCGTAATATACCTCCAGAAATGATCCACAATGTTCAAGAAGAATGTATTCGTCGGTTCCATTACTGCCAAGAGGCCGGTGGGTGGCAATTTGAACATTTAATTTAAGCGAAAAGCAATTTTTATTTGTCAAATAATTTTTTTTTCTGTTTTCCGACAGTAGTACAATGTAATTTTGTATTTAATAAATGATAATACTTCTTTTTGTGACAATTAATTTCATTTACAAATTAAATATTTTTTTGGCCACCCTGTATAAATAATTATGTTGATGTTCATATCACTGAATAGAGAATTGAATAACCTTTTAAATGAGCTATCACACGACCCCTATTCTCATTTAAAAAAATCATCGATTACGTCATCACGCAAAGATGGATGACGTCACTAGTATGACATATCTGCCACAAAATCATAATTTGGAAATAAAAATCGACGTGTTTCGGGATTTGTCTCAAAAGTTGCCTATTCTCGTAAAACTGAATTTATTCCATAATATTGCCCCTCACTGTATAATATTTTTTGACAACGACATGTATAGTTTAAAAAACAGGTTAAATTTCAACATACCTCATACCTGATATATTTAACATTAACTCAAAGATGGTTTGGGAATGCCTAGAAAAATTTAATGATCTAGGCAGGAACAACGAGGTGATCCTCCTCTGGGTACCGGGGCACGTCGGAGTAGAGGGCAATGAAGGAGCAGATACCCTGGCACGAAAAGGGGCATCAACGCCACTGATCGGGCCAGAACCATTTTGCGGACTTGGAAAATCCTACTTCCAAAACAAACTCAATAAAACTGAAGAAGCAATGAGAGCAACACACTGGCAAAGACTTCCAGAGCTAACTCAGGCCAAAGATGTCCTCGGCAACTTCAACCGAGCAAGATCGAAGACACTGATTAACCTCAGCAAAACTAGTCTAAAGACAATCACGGGATTTCTGACAGGACACTGCAGACTCAAAGAACACCTAAGGAAGCTAGGCTAAGAGGAGGACAGCACCTGCAGATTCTGTGGGGAACATCCAGAAACACTACATCATATATTGCTGGAGTGTGCTGTATATCACAAAAGATTGATTATACTGGGATCACACCAGTTGACTGTGGGAGAAGTACCACGAATAGACCCCCTCAAATTCCTCTTGGAATTGGGGCTTGAGGGACTGCTGTAAACAAGAACACCTTGAAATAGCAGAAGAAGATGGAGCACAATAGATCTAATTAGGTCGCAGCGCATTATGAAATAAAGTAGGCGTTACTAAGGTAGCGATGTTGGTTGCTATAATTTCTTCACAAACAAATATTGTTAGCAGTAATTCAAATATCATGAAAGGAATGAGATACAACAAAATAATTAATTCCAATGAAATTGATAAATAATTTAAAGAATTCCATATGGAAGGAGCGAAATTAGAAACGTGGGTGAATAATTTGTTTTTCTACATTCATGCAAAAAGCAAAACTTTATTGAACTATATTCAGTGGAAAAGAAGCTCTTTATTGCACTAGTGCAATACAGTTTTTATTTCACTCATGTGTCATTCTACTTCAACGTGCTGTCATCATGTTAAACATAAACGTTCAAACCCACTACATATTTAGCAGATATTCCATACGTTTTAAACAGCTACATACCTATTTTTTATTATTTTGTGTTAATGTTAGCAGTCAGAGTTTAACAAACAATGCCTTCCCGTGAATAACTCCATAATCAAAACCGATCCGCTATGTTCTAAACCGTCTACTTGCATAGACCAAACTGTACTATGACCACACCTCGTGATAACATACGCGCTCATGGCAACTATGATTTTGATTTTTATAATGCAACTGTGGTTATATAAACGTCAGTCAAAATTTAATTCTGACAATTACAGAACTGAAAGTTTTAAAATGAGTAATATTAATGGAAAACTAGATGATGGTGATGAAATCGATAGTAAAAATTATTTATTTAAATTGCGTATTTCATTTTCCTTCACCTAGTGCCGCACCTAAATAAATACTTTTTTGCTTTTTGCATGAACGTAGAAAAAATGTTGTATGCAACTCGTGCAAAAAATGTTTATTGCACTCGACGTGAAATTGTCCGACGAGGCCGTTAGGCCGAGTTGGACAACACGTCGAGTGCAATAAACACTTACTTTTTGCACTTGTTGCATAAATAACTATTATTTGATCACTTTATGTACTAGTGCAAAAAGTATATTAGTTACTGTTCACTGACGTTTCTCAAAATAATGTGACAACTGAAAAATAGGAATTATTAGTTCTCATTGTCAGAAAATCTTTTCAAAAATACTGTTTACATATGAAAAATATACTTCATTTGATTCATACTTCATGGGCATGAAGAGCTTTTGTCAATATTGTGAATTCAAATGACCAGATAGTATTCTCAGGGCCAAAATAGTTTTGAATTTAAGAGATTACAAGTCGTCAAAAAAGCTAATACAGGAATAAGTAATAGCTTTGTAACAGGCAATAGACACAATCAGATTAGCCGAATTAGTTATTGAAAACAAAGTAGTGATATTCAGAGTTTAGAAGTCAACAGAATAGAAAATAGGGATGATTCAGTCAATAACATAGAAATGTGTAAAGAGACTGGTGGACTTGCAATAAGATTCAAATTGCTGAAATATGAAATAAACCTGGTTTAAAAGCCGATAAAATTGAATCTCATTGCTAATGCAATTTCCAGAGCATTCGTAAAGGCTGATGATATGAATACTCATTCACAGTTGAATGACGTTCACATTATCAACATGAATAATTAATGCAAAACAGTTCTTCGAAAAAAAAAAAACTCGGGTTGATCAAATTAAAAAGAAATTGAATATTACTGTAACATTCAATAATACGAGTTATCTTTAATAACAGATTTTTGTTAAAAAAACATTGATATATTTAGATAATAGATATTAATGGAACCTTCTTTCTCCATCTCGCGATAGTCGGTTCGAATCCGATGTAAGTACGAGAATTTTTCTCAACTACTTTATATCGGATTCGATAGGCGGCCGCATGCCTTGTTGAAAAGCAAGTGTATTGTGAGTTGTCTAGATGCCAATCTCGTCTAGTGCTAGCTTGGAGTGCACACCGACCACCCGAGGTGGTGCTGTAGGTTTTCCGGGTTTTCCTGCAGCTGAAAAGTGAATACATCACCTAAAACCTCAGTAAGTCGCCCCAGAGCGCCACGGCAAATAATAATAATAGCCGTCCTCTACCCGCACAGGCTATGCCTTTGGGTACACTCAACGAGTGTTTATGAGGGAGTATTATTATTATTATTATTATTATTATTATTATTATTATTTAGAAAAGCAATATTGAAAAATTATCATGAATGAAATAGAGAAACATGAGTGTCATCTGATTGAAAACTCTTTTGAGGAATAATTTACTAAAATCGAACAAATTCAAATTGTGGTATTAGTGACATCAAATGGAGAAGTAATTCAACAGTTAATAGAGCATCAATATCATGCATAAAATGAAAATGAGCCTGCTGGAATAAAATATAATGGTCAGTCCTCATATATGAAACAAGTATCTGTTCTAAAATCTAACTTCAATCAACATTCACAATCGTTCTGCCCCCACAAAGACGACAACCACTTGGATTTGGAATTCACGAGTATATCATATTTCCACTTGCGTGTTCTGCGGAGAAACCTGCATGGACTATCACTTTCAGATGATTATGATTACCACAAGATGCTCGTCACGGGATTATTGGTATTTATTTAGTATACAGTGAGCACGTAAAAGTTGGAACAAATTCGTGAAAAGCTTGATATGGCCAGTTGCGCATTTTTTGGGATACTCATATTTTCGATTACGCCATCACTGTTCGAGTTATGACCATATTTTGATAATACCTTCAAAAACAAAGCATTTTTCTTTGAATGGATGTCATATTTTTGTATTTTATATAACCAGATTTCTGTTATGGATTGGCAAACAATGTTTCAGTATGACTACAATTTTTTGGACTTCCATTGCTTAAAAATAAAAAAAAAATGGACCATATCTACATGGTTTCACGTCACGACGTTTTGATTGTTGGGTATCAACAATCATTTTCAAATGATTTCCAACAGGCGGAAATTGAGGCTAATATTTCTCAGGCAAGAACTACTTCCCCTCATACGAATATTGAATTAAATCTGATATCTCGTCAAATGCCTCCTCATTCCCCGATGCGATAATGACACAAATCTCAGATGTTCCAGGATTTATAGTTGTTAATTCCCCGAAAGTGCTACCTAAACCGGGCCCATACCGGATGTTTTGTTTTGTATTGCCAGACAATGTATCAATATGATTGAAATTGTTTGGACATCCATTGCCTCAAAAAAGAATAGAAAAAATTGCCTGCCAATTCAAAACAAAAACATCCGGTATCGACCCGGTAGAGCGGCACTTTCTGATAATTAATAACTATAAATTCTGGAACATCTGAGATTTGGGTCATTACCACATCGAGGAATGAAGAGGCATCAGAAGAAATATCAGATTCAATTTAATAGTCTTAAGGGAAAGTACTTGTCTGAAAAATATATGTCTCAATTTCCGCCTGATGGGAATCACTTGAAAACGATTGTAGATATCCACCAATCAAAATGTCGTGACATGAAACCATGGAGACATGGTTTATTTTTATTTTCTTATACAGGCAATGTAAGTCCAAACAATTTCAACCCAAAAGATATTTCATTCATAATAATGTAAACCGCCTGATTCTATTATTTCATCAATAATATTAGGTGTAAATCGTGTAACTTTGACCTGAGGTAAAACTACAAAAAATTTAGTGAGATTAGATCAGGAGATCTAGCTGGCCACTCTAAAAATCCTCGTCTGCCAATCCATTTATATCGAGGAATTCACGTTCATGTCATGCGTAATGCGGTGGCGCTCCATCTTATTGGTACCACAGTGAATTATACGGTAGATGAGGATTTTGATGATGTGGGTACAGTGCGGGAATTAGGTTGCAGCAAATCCAAATATTTGTTAACGTTCAATGAACCGTCAATAAAATATGACCCCATAACTGAATTACTAACTATTCCCGTCTACACGTTGACTGTTTGTGTACCATTCCATCTCTGTGAGGGGTTCTCTGGTGCCCAGTACTTACCTACAATTCGACTTATTTACTGGACCATTTAAGCAGAAGATGGCCCTATCTGAGAAAACACATTGCCGTATGAATTGCGGATCTTTTATTATATCAATCCATCATTAATTCACAGAATTATTTTCTGCGATCGAAATATTATTCATAAATTTTATGAATTACTTTTACTTTGCATGGGTGCCACTTATTCTTTTTATGCATTCCAAAACAGACGTTTGTCACAATGATTACTCCAGTGCAGAGTAAGTTCATGAGGATTATCTTGAATCATAATGATACTTCCATTTACTGATCTTCTGTAACGCCCGAACGACCCTTCTTATAATTGCCAATTTTTTTTAATTTTGCTAAGACTTTGCTCACCGCCGAACGTGTAATAGGTCTATCAAGGTATTTATTGTTCATTGCTAAATACGTTACAAACCACAGCTTGCCTATGAGTCTTTTCTCCATAACATCATTAGAATCTCTACTTATGAGTTTTTTTCAGCTTGAACGGGCCATGATGTCGATAACGTATTTATATCGCAATTATTTGATACTAACTATTACTGTTTAGTCGAAATAATGTTAATGAGACATGTCCTAAGAACAGTTATACAAAAAAAATAAACCGAATAAAAGACATTCAAAAGACGTATTTAGAGTCAGTGTCGCAGTTGCAAAGAAAATTAATATTAGCATTAGTACTTAATATTCCTGAATTAATTTCTGGAAATGTTCTTATCTAATAAATATGACATGCATACACAGACAGATACGTTCTTTTTGAAGATATTCATTATCAAAATAGTGTATTGACATTAAAAATACTGATAATGACGTCATAACTCGAACAGTGACCTCAATGTGCGCCTTGTATAACAGTTTCGACAATTATTCAGCTATAAGACAGTGTTTTCAACTAATATAGTGGGGTTGAATATCTGAAAAAATCTTCGCGCACTAGTGCGAGCAAAACTCACTTTAGCGTGCGGAAAAATGTTTCCCACACTAGTGCGGGAAAATGTAAAACTGAACCGCTTGAAAGAATAGGGTGAATCACGCACGCTTGTAGGAAAAAATCATAGGAACGTCTATTTGCTTGGACTTCTTGTGAACATCTGGGTTATTAATAAGTTTTATAGCACACGCATTTTCCATCTTCAAAATATGGTCCTGAAAATGTCTGACTTAAAATTTCTCCCAACGGAGTTTTCGACCAACTAATTTATTTATCCGCTTCACTGCTAGGTTTATATTCAGATTCAGTAGTGGACAAAGAACCTGAAGTATTTATTGTGCTACCAAGCCGGTAGTTTTGCACAGCAATTTGATTTATGGTATACAGAGCACGGTTTATTCATGAATGTTTCAAAAACACACTTTATTACGTTATTACCAAATAATATAATTTATGACTACAGCTGTATTATTCAGATATGAACAAGTTTTATCTACCAAGTTTCTTGACAACTTCTTTGACCCCAAAATGACTTGGGATCATCATATCATGCATCTGACAAAGAAACTGTACTGACTCTTTCATAATTAGGCAGGTAGGAAACACTGAGTATCTGGTCACCTTGAAAGTAGCCTACTATGGACTCGTTCATTCAATACTCAATTATTGTCTTATCTTCTGGGAAATTTCAAGCCACACAAGTTATTTGTGATGAAAAAAAATCTTAAAATCGTAATAGGAGCACGACTTCAAGACCATTCCAAACATATTTTTAAACGACTACAAATATTAACACTTTCATGTGTGAATATTATGCAAGACACACTGTATGATCGTAAACATAATGCCGAACTCCTAAGAGATGACTCAATGCATGATTACAATACAAGAAATGCAGGGATTAGCTGTCGGACAAAATTCACATATTTATCAAGGAATAAAGTGTAATAATAAATTCGGTAATTTGCTCAGTTGCAAAACAATGTTTACATGCAGTCACCATTATTTCAAGAACCTTTTATTCAGTCACTCAGTTGAAATCCCTTTTTCAACAGAAAAGAGCTTTTCTTTTAGGTATGTTCTTTCATTTGTAAATCTTGTGACTCAGAGAAGACGGATACGGACTATCATTCAAGGATTTGAAAATTTCGCGTCCCAAGATCTGTAATGTTGTGGTTGTTCCCTGAAACCTGATTGGATGTCAGAGATTATACCTCTACCAAAAACGAACTTGAAAATTTGGTGTTCCATTTAATATCCAGCACTTTCGACATAGTTGGTAGGATGCTTATTGGTCTCAGGTGTCCATACTCAGTGGGAGAAGATATTTTAGGGATTGGTGATATATTTGCGTGTTTCCAAGTTGACGGAAAGTAATGATTGGTTATAGCAGTATTCACAATTGTGATATGGCTTATTGAAGTCTCGATTAATAATTTCAAAGAAATGAGCGAAATATCATCCGACCCAAAACACTGACTTTTTATTATACTGTTCAAAACTTCGAGCACCTTAAGTTTTAACTGTTCTGAAAGCGAATTTTCCATATTCCTTGCTCAATTTGTTGTACTTATTCAATGTAACTGAGCCTCATCAGGCACATAGTTGAAATTTGCTTCAACAGAGTCAATATCAGATAAATTAAAGGGGATAAAAGATTTTTTTTATTTGTGACATTCATCAGATTCAAAGTATTCCAGATATCTCTGCTATTTTTGTTCTTCATAACATGCTCCATGTATGCGCGTTTTTCAGGTTATATAGCATCTGTTACATAATTTATGACATAAAAATAGCAATCATGAATTGGATCTAGTGCAAAATGAATTATTTTGAACTTACAAAAATTACTATTACTATTATCGTAACTAATATCTGACTAATTGTTCATAGTGAGCACAACCAAGGAATCATAAAACTCAAACGACGTGAGCGCAGCATCCATCCGTCCTAGCATCCTATTTGGTCCATTTTTATCAAAAGTCTGTGCTATCTAAAGCTGATAAATTGTTGAGTTCCTTAATCTGGACTAGACTACTATATACTCTCAAAAATCCTGGTTTAACTACCTCATCGAATTGCTGTTCTCTCTGGAGATTATCTTGTACATAAAATGGTTCCAACGGATGAACCTGGTAAACTTATTCTCCGGCACCGTGGTACCCGCTATTGACCCAAGAGATATCCTTTTCCCTTTCTTTAAATGACTGGGAGGACAAAGTCAACTCAGTACTCAGTAAGCAAATGAAATCCAGATCGGAAACAAAGAGCAGATGGATAGTGGAATAACAAAATGCCAGATAAACAGTATGTTCCAATTTTTTTTTAATATGCTAAATGTTTGCAATTTTACCGTATAGCTGCATCAAGTATCAACTAATATCGTCCGTCGGTCATCATGGAAGGGGCAAATGAACAGGTCGCAGAGGAATTGCTTCGGCGATCGCGATTGCCCAATGTTGTGCAAGCTGGGCTAGAAGTGGATTGGCGTTATTTGAGGAATGGAAAATGGATTCCTACCAATTGTTCTTTCAGAACTCTCGAAGGTTAATAAATTGTTTTCATCTCGTATTTTCACAATTTAAAATGTAATCAGTCAACACACCACGGTTTTCAGAGATCTTAATCTGAATTATTTCTCTCTCTGTCTATTTTATGGCCCTTGCTTCCTAATAGGCGCATTTGGCCATATCTTAATTTGTATTGAATATTAGAGAGTAATGTCACAAATTTGAATGAAGTAGCCAAAGAATAAATCGATACTGAGAAGTATTCTGAAATATTAGGGACATTCATATTGTGTCTATTATAAGATTATAATTTACAGAAATTCCAATGTTACTTGTCAGTGAACGTTTCAGTTAACGTAATCAAAACAATAAAGTTCATATTGACTAATACTGTAAATTGGCATGTGTTCAATATTCGAATAATACTATGAATGATTTTGATACATGAAAGAAAATGTTACGGCTTGTAGCACGAAAACCCCTCTTCTCGGTCTTATATACTGAAGCTTTTTGGACGGTTTTTCCAATAACCTGTGAAGCTTTCTGTTCATTGTACACACCTTACCGTTGATGTCTGAAAAGCGTTAAAGACTATCTTAATTTTCACATTGTTCTTCAAGTGCTATACTTTCTGCGTATGGTCCCAGTCAAAACAGAATCTTCATTAATAAATATTGATAGTTCGTTAATTTATCCGAACTCTTATACTATGAATGATTTTGATACATGAAAGAAAATGTTACGGCTTGTAGCACGAAAACCCCTCTTCTCGGTCTTATATACTGAAGCTTTTTGGACGGTTTTTCCAATAACCTGTGAAGCTTTCTGTTCATTGTACACACCTTACCGTTGATGTCTGAAAAGCGTTAAAGACTATCTTAATTTTCACATTGTTCTTCAAGTGCTATACTTTCTGCGTATGGTCCCAGTCAAAACAGAATCTTCATTAATAAATATTGATAGTTCGTTAATTTATCCGAACTCTTTTCCAAATATCATCGTCACTTAGTAGAAGAAAAAAATGTTATTTGTTAATAAATCATTACGCTCGGATTGTACTTATCCATACTTTCATAAGGAAACAGTTTCCTTCGTTCCGAATTTGTTGTTTGTTGAAAAACAGTTTCAATGTCAATTCCGCTGGCTATCTGTTTCTTTTTGAAGTTGATTTATCAAGTCCACTATCACTGGGGTCCTATCCTCAAATTTGTTCGTATGCGAAATTGATTTACTGTTTCACAACAACACATATGAAATATGTGTATCTCTTATTCAAACGATTCGAGAATAGCCCCCTTATTCCTTAATAAATTAACACATTTCTGTAGTTGAAAAAATGCTGAAGAATTATTCGTAAACTTTCGTTGAATCATGTCACACCAATAGACAATCTGAGAAAAAATTATTTTTGCATATCCGGTGCAATGTGGGCCCGTATTAATAATTAATCTCGTACAATTATGACCCTTCTGAAGTGTTATTCTCTGGTAGATTATTATTATTATTATGACTTTGGAGGTCAGTTTTCATTGATTTTTAATAATTGTCTACTTCATTCAATTCAAATTGTCGCGTATTTGAATGTTAGACCCTCAGTTAGACCTTATTTTAGTAACTTTTGTATGCTGCTGCATTTATCGTGACGATTCATCTGATAAGCAAGCGTGAATCTTCAATACACCGGGATTTTTCTTTTTTTTTTCTTTTATTGGCTTTGACATTTCGTCATTCAGCCAACCGCAAGTGAAGTATGTGTTATATCAAGTTAATACCTAAACGATTAAAAAAAAATGGAAAATTGAAATAGAAGACCGTACAGCAGGAATAGACAGGTACACACGCTTCACGTCCAGGGGTCCATCGGGAAGAATTTTTCTACGACACACAACAATTACACCACGGATTGATGGGTATATACACAAGGATAGTTCTACACATAAATGCAATTCTAAAAACTACTACAACTTGACATTAGTCTTGATTAGGAATTCTATCAAACATTAATACAATTTCATGCTGTTCAAGGCTAAGATCGACATGACATTGAAGGGAATCGACATATTCAAAGCACAAAGTTTGTCATGTAGTTCATTTGACTTATCAAAATACTTGTAGCATGCGAAAAATATATGGTCTAGGTCTCCTTCTTCATCACAATGATCACAGTTTTTAGAAGGAAGAATATTTATCCGAAAGAGATGTAATGGGTAACATGCATGACCAAACCTTAGTCTTATCAGAGTTGTAATGAATCTTCGAGGTATATTGAGATTCGAAAACCAATGTTGTGAGGGTATACACGGTTGTAATAGTGTGTATCTAGTGGGATTGGTGTGACAGTATTCATTCCAGCTGGATGACCATGTTAAACGCTGTTGTATTTTAAAATGAACAAAAAAATCATTTGCACATACATGATGACCAATGTTTTCACCTCTTTCAACACCTGCTCTGGCCAGTTGATCCACATGTTCATTTCCCTCTAGTCCTAAATGTGCCTTTATCCATAAGAAATGAATTTGTTTTCCACTGAGATTCAAGTTTGCCACCATTGAGAACTCAACTCTTTCTAGAGATTTTAGGACAGATAAGGAATCTGAGACAATGACAATATTTCCATGATTAGAGGTTTGTACGAATGAAAGTGCTTCGAATATAGCTACAGCCTCAGCTGAGAATATTGAGAAATTTTTATTTAATTTATACGATTTCTCTACATGTAGAAAGGGTATGAAAAAGGCAAAGCCTGTTCCGGGTTGAACGTAATACACCTACGTCTATAAGCTCGAAAACAATCTCATTCTTCATTATTGTCAATGACTTGAATAACCGAAGACCTTTCTCCTAAGTTTGCACATTGTCCGGATTGCTGGGAGATTGTGGTAGTGCCGACCGACCAAGAAGACCGAGGATAATACAATCAGGTCGGTATGCCACAACATCTTTTCTGTCAATCAATCTATCAATATAGTGTCAATTTAATAGAACCTCACAGTTCACCGTACGAACATGTCGTAACTTCGCTTCTGATGACATAGTTGAATCAGTCGTGGTTTCACTCAGCTCACTCATCCTTGCTTCCTTTCTTATATCACAAACTTGTTTGGGTGTTAGAGACAGAACGTTGTAATACACAATTTTCTATTGCTTTGGTGATGATGCGAAAATTGTATATAATTTTTGTTACACAACATACAACTTGATTGATTTCTAGTAGGTTTTTGCTTCGTCACTGATCGTGATAGCCACAATGCGTTTCCAAGACAAGTGGGCAGTTTGCTCACATCCGACCTTGAAAACCTGGTATGAGGTTAAGCCTTATTTACCTTCGCCTCAATAATTTTATCAGTCTAATGCGCACGAATATATCTTGATTCCAAAGGTTTAGAAGCATAACCTGTTGACTATTTGGTCAAAGTAAAGCCTTTACACTACTCTGTTTGATGTTCGCTTCACCTTCACTCGTAGTTTCTTTCACTTTATGAATGTAGCGGATGGTAGAAAATATTTGCTTCCAATGACTCAGTGAACATCATGACAGCCGTAGAAGAGTAGAAAGGAATTGGCGTTCTTCGTGAGTAAGGAAATACCTCTAGAGACAGTGAGTTTGGAATAATTGCCTTTCGTTGAAAGAACAAGCCCTGTGAAAGAGTTGTTCGGTGACAAAGGGGTGTGTGGAATGAGCTCGACGAGCGTTTCAGTAAATATAGCAATACCAACAAAAAAATTTAAAAAATAGAGGTTTAGAGAAGTAGAGAAAGTAAACATCACTTACATTGCTAAATATGTGACGGGTGTATTTTAATTCCAATGCATGGGGTTACATCATTTGACAATCAGCCCTATGCTGTATCACTTCCGTTAAAAATAACGTCACCGTTATTTTGCTATTGCTTGGTAATAGCGAAATACCGGAAATGGCGAAATACGGTGACGTTATTTTTAACGGAAGTGATACAGCATAGGGCTGAATATTGAATCAAGTGTTGAAAATAAAAATTCATTTCTTACGTTGATGTTATGAATATTACAGCGAAACGTTAATTTATTATACAGGTATGGAGGACTTTTGAATGTGATGATTCTATGAAACAAGCAGAGTTCTCAGTCTGTCCTTCATGCAGGTCCATTTGAATCTTTCATTTTATGAAATACATTGTCATATTTCCGGATTCTATTAATGAATCATATACATGAGTTCTGAATACGTTGTACTGCATTTTTCGTTTGTTTAACCAAACAGGACACAAAAACTGGGATACAAAATGTAAATTACAATATGAACATTCTAACATATACGATGTAGATGCAATAGTTTCAGACAGAACTGAGCTCTTTGAATAATTTGTGTGTTATGCTTTATAGAAAACCTACGTCTTAATTATTGATCCATAATCAAGCCAACATTAGTCAATTCCTCTAATACATTATTTCCCAAGACAGTGCGGTTAGCTTTATTATTTGCGAAAATCATAGTGACATATTTTTCTGGGTTCAGCAAGAGAGAATGCTTCGTAAATATATAATAATAGCGGAATTATTCTGACTTACAAGAAATGCTTTTTAGAATTGGCTGACGTCTGCGTACATTATAATACTTGATGAATTACACAATTACTCAACCTGGCTCGTATACCAGGTGATTCAGCCAAGTATTTGCGTCCTGGTAACTTTCTTATTTGCAGAAGAAACAATAACATCCCTCATATATTTTTTCAATGGTATATTGAGTGCCATTGAGTGCCTTTTTTAAATTATCTACATGTTGTCAACTGTCAAAGATTTTCAGGTCAACCTTTTCTTTCAAATGATTTGACATATTGTTTTAGTAAATTATGATAAAGGCTGTTTTTCTGAGTTCATCCATATATAAAACTTCAAACATTCCGTTCATAATAACGTTGAGAAAATTAATTATTTTGAAATTGAAATGAATATTTTTCATGCATAGTTGATAGTCATTATCTGTACAGGATGTTTGGAAAATGTAATTTCATGGAAAAAAATTGTTCATTTTTCTTTTGGAAAAATGGAACACCAACTAGGAAATACAAATTGATCAGATGTTCAAAGTGACATCGTCAATTGTTTTTAGAACACAACTGTCCACTATTATAACAGTCTGAGTGCTTATTCTATTTGGGACCTGACGCTGTTCAACTTCTGATGGCGTATTATGTTATAAAGGACTTCGATATTTGCAAGGTTTTCAATGTGGACACATCCTTTGAGATAGTGCCAGAGAAAAACGTTCATTGTGATAAGACCTAGCGACCTAGCAGTCCTTTTAACACTCGTAAGACAGCCTCTAGCATAATTGACAGTGAAAAATATAAGAATTCATTTCAAAAAAAAAGTTGACTTGAAAATCTTTGACAGGTGATAATATGTAGATAATTGAATTCAGTCATTTGATGGCTTTCAATAAACCATTGAAATAATATATGAGTTTTTTTCTACAAATATGAAAGTACTCTCAATGGAAATTCAATGTATGTCCTGAGTTCAATAATTTGGACTTTTTTCAGGTGTCCAAGAAACATCAAATAATTGTCCAGTAGTAATACACAAGCATGGATATATCATTAAAGTCCATTTGATTTGCAGAATTGTTCGGAGTTCGTCTTTTGGATATCCAATGAATGCGCCCAGTGTACAAAAGCTTGTAACTCTTTCAGATGTCTAATGGAAGTCATCAGATGTCCATTGGGAATCCAACACAGGTCCAATACCGTATTCGATTCCTCATCTAGTTTTTAAATAGATTTTTACTAGATAAATGTGTTTTTCTCACATATCCCGGATATTTAAATAATGATCTACGGTAATACACAGCATGTTTTCATTTTCAACTGCCAATATCCTTCAGGAGGAGAAGAAACTATGTAGCGGATAAAGATCACAGTCACTTCCATTTACCATAACTCGATCGTGACTAGTAGGTCAGGAAGTGGGCACGGTTACATTAGTTACTTTCTTTGTTTCTACTTGGTATATATTTTACGTCGGGAAAGCAAGTGTTTGGGTTTTTAAAAGATATTTTATTTGTTGACAGCACTTGAGTTGAAACACTCTTACTTGGTTATTCAATTTAGAATCAATTTTGAATTGTTTCTCACATCAGCCTCTAGATTTGTCTGTCTATGGAGTTAATCTCCAGACTTGTCGCATTTTTTTCTTTCTTATAGCATTTTCTTAAAGAGAGAAAGGATCGCCAATACAGCGTTTCCATATAACCTTGCAACAAAGTTGCAATTGTATCATTTAAATAAGATATTATTATTCATGTAAGTCCATAAGGGCTACGGGGATATATGCTCTGTAAAGTACAGTAGGTGTCCGAATGTGTGTAGAATTCAGCATGCACTTAGATTCTATTCAGAAATGAACCGTTGTTTCATATTATGCTAATCATAACAATTGGATAGATATAAATATAATTTGGTACTAATCTTCAGTTTAGTAATCTTACTGATGAAGTTAACTTGGTTAACGAAATGCGCATCTAGGAATGAAATTACCAGTTGATGAAGGCAAATTTATTTTGTTCTCATTGAGTGACACCACAGGCGTCCAATATCACATTTTCTATGGTAGATTCATGGTGAAGTTTTAGGTCGGAAATTATAAGAATATTCGTCAATGATTGGTTGAACAGTTCATTCTAACCAATCATTGACGAACATTCTTATGACTCACGACTTGAAACTCCAGCATAAATTCAGATGAAACTTCAAACATATCTCAGAACAGGAGATGACAATGCGATATCATTGCCCATTATGTTAATAATAATAATATAATACTGATAACCATGTTTACCGTTCGGTACATAGTACTATATGATTGTCACTCAGTGGATTCAGAACAAACCGTGCACTTCACTGAATGTGAGCAGGTGTATACGGTGACGTTACAAAAGATTATGGGCTCTCTCGCAAAGTCTAAGCATATACCCATTGTTGTCATTGTTTACTGCCAAAATCAAATGAAAACGGAAAACAAGTACGGCTATGACGTACTGACGAGCAGTGATCCTAATTAATAAACGTACGTTCACATATAAAACTGGTAATAATGATGTACTCATCTACTTGCACTTGAAAACGAGTCAAGATCCGTCTAAACTACTTTCATTGAACAGTTGAATAATGTCATCAAATATGCTCACCATTATTGGGGTCGTGATATTGGTTTATTGGTTTCTTTTCTTTAGTTTATCGATCGAAGATACCCATTCATTCGAAACGTCACTATTAATTTTTCAGAAATTGAAAAATGTGATTGACGTCAAAGTGGAAACTTAAATGATGTAATATCAACTTGGAATTTCTGAGGAAGGAAATGAATGTTTCTGAAAGATGAAACAGCAAAATAGAGTGTTTCTTTTGTAAATTCATCATCCCATCTTTTGACTGCAATCCCAAGAGTAGTTGAATACCTATTTCTAACTAATCAGTCAATAAAACCATTCTGTACTTTCCAGCCAGAGGAAGGAGTTTGAATTCCTTAGTGTACTCCAGACCCGGTTCTATTGTGACCCGTTTGTGATCCAGGTTAGATATCTGAGATTCAGATCTGGCATTTCCTTTATCCATTATCCACGCTTCACTATTTTGATATATGGAAATTTATTGCAAGATAGTATTTACAAGTAGTATGTTCACTCCTTTTGAAAAATTGGGACAATCCATGTCTGTGATCGTTCTGGAGTTCTGCCCTTCCAATTGAACCGTTAGTTCTGTATTATACAATTCTGTTCTCCTCTCGCTCCTCAGAAATTAACTGAGTGGTAGAGAGTTCCATAGGACCTCAATCGTTGCGGTAGTGGTCAATCAAATTCCCAATTATTGTCCAGCAGACCCAGCAAGGCATTTGTTTTTTTACCTAGGGTGGCTGTCTCTTGGTTACGTAGAAGTTTAACCTCAGGCCAGATGGTGAGCCTGATGATCATGTTGAGACAGTATCGATACATGCACGTGTTAAAATTTTCTGATGGTGGCATGAACGCTCCGATTGGCGACGTACCGTGCCGGCTCACTTTTTATTTAATTTATTTATTTATTAATTCATACACCAATATTTATATAACAAGGAATATTAAAAATCATTACAGAATTAAAATATGATATTCCCAAGGACTAACATGTATCTATTTTATTTACAATTTGTTGAAGCCTACACACAGATAAATGTATATCTAGAAATATATGTATCTCGTACTTATATGTCTTTATTCATACACTAAGTTGTGAAATTAACTTGTGTGAATAAATTATTATTATTATTATTATTATTATTATTAAATAGTCAGACAGTTAAGTAAAACTGGTATGAAGACTGTTTATGAAATGAAAATTTCAACAATTATTGTTCTATAATAATCTTGACTAAAAGGAGGAAAAACTAATAATAGAATAATAAGAAAGTGATACTCAATAAACGGTCGTTGTGGTGATAAATTATAGAGGATGGTTTCTTTGAGAAAGCGTGTAATTTTTCAATCGATTTCTAAATTGAATGATATTATTAGAATTATTGATGTAATCCGGCAATCTATTAAAATTTGACAGAGCTGAATGTGTGAACCTTTTTGTCCAAAAATTAAACTACTCGGCTCAATAATAATAATAATAATACTCCCTCATAAACATTCATAGAGTGTATCAAGAGGCATAGCCTGTGCGGGTAGAGGACGGTTATTATTAATATTATCCGTGGCGCTCCGGTGGTGTATTCACTTTTCAGCTGAACGAAAACCCGGAAAACCTACAGCACCACCCTGGGTGGTCGGTGCGCACTTCAAGCTAGCACCAGACGTCGGGATTGGCATCCAGGCAACTCACAACACACTTGTGTGGCCACCTGAATAGACCCGTGTACTTGAGAAAAAAGATTCCGTACTGGTGCCTCGAACGTCTGTCTGATGCGAGCCTGCTAGATACATTAGCCACTGGACCACCGACCACCTTATGGAACAAGTTATGTTGCCTAGTATGATATAACTATGTATGTCAGAATTTGTGGTTAGTATGAAGTTTGATTTAACGGCTTTATTCACGATATTGAAAGATATTTTGAAAGTTTTTATTGTATAGAGTTCTTCTAGCGAAAATTTTTCTGTAATTATGTAGAGTTCATTTGTTGTTGTATCATACGAAGGACGATACAAGACTTTCAATGTTTATTTATATAAAGTGTAAATTTTGTTGAAATTATTCTTTAAACATGTTCCCCAGGTGTTTATGAGAAAGGTATTCTACTTATAATATGAGAATGTAGAATCATATTTGCAAATTTTGGATTGAGCCTGGGATGAAATTAACTAACTTATTTTTCAAAATTTTTTCAATTATTTTTGAGAAAATGCTCAGTAATTCTATGGGTCTAAAATTACCAGAATTTTGAGAATCACCACTTTTGTAAATATCTCTAACTAAAGCATGTTTCAATTTTTCTGGAAATATTCCTGTCGAGAAATATGTATTGATAATTGTAAGATTGATCTACTTACATGTAAGAACGATCGATCGTAATTATTTGAGCATCGTAGTCTTTCCATGATTCATCTGGTAGGTTCCATTATTCGGTTTACCACGCACCACTTTTTTAAAGAAGTGTCAGCTTTTTAACATAGTGATAACCATCCCATCTATATCGACTAGCCAGTTCATTATGTGACTGAACGTCTGGCACTTTTATTTGCAGGTTAGATTGGGAATTTTTTTTGTGGCGGGTGGGCTGAATCATGGAAAGACTACGATGCTCGAATAATTACGATCGATCGTTCTTACAGGTAAGTCGATCCATCTTACAATTATTCATCGCATCTCCGTCTTTCCATGATTCATCTGGTAGCTGTTTAAAGAAAATAAAAGTGCAATTCAAAATATATAATCTAAATAGTAAATTGAACAACGGGGACAATTATGATAGTCCGTAATACAATAATAAGAATAGTTAAGGCACAATACTTAAATATTGTTCAGGTGAATTTCTTATTCCTTTTTCATTATTGATTTGCATCAGTTGACTCTGTTCAACCATAATTTACGAATTTATCATTTTCTGAATTATCATCTGTTCTAATTTTATTTATAACTATATTATCTCTTCGCTGTACTGCTTCTTGTATTGCGATATTAAGTCTTTTCAGCTTCGCCCACTTGAACGTGAGATCTATATTCACTGGCTTCGACTTGCTCTCACAACATATTCTGAAAGGAAAATTTTATATATTCGCTCTTAGCGAAACGTGGCTTAGCTCTAACATCAATTCAAGCACAGTCAAAATCGAATCATACCAGCTATTACGCGCCGACCGAGATGGACGGGGAGGCGGAGTCGCTTTTTTCATCAAAAATTATATAAAGTTTAAATTGATCCACTCTGAAATTAGCTCTAATCTTGAGCAGCTCTGGATTTCAACCATACATCGCGGTAAATCCTTCACCTTTGGTGTTCTGTACCGCCCCCCCTCAGGTGATATAATTCAATGCATTTACCAACTAGAAGATAGCGTAGCCAACATTCTTCCTGCAAGTGACTTTCTCCTCGCTTCTGGTGATCTCAATATAAATCTGCTTGCAAATGACCGACGATGCCAGCTCTTAGTGGACTTCTTCATTTCTTTCAATTTCAGCCATGTAGTCGACATTCCCACTCGTATTACTCCCCTTTCTCAAACTCTTTTAGATGTGTTGTTTGTTTCCGATAAAGAGAAGGTATCGATGTCACTGATATATGGGGCATATCGGATCATATGGCAGTGTCCTGTAAAATTAAAACTATTCAGAAAATTAAAAAATCGAAGTACAATTCCTTTCGTAATTTTGGTAACTTTGATAACAACCTTTTTTACTCTGATATTCAAAAAATCGATTGGGATTATATTTATCAGATTAAGGATGTTGATTTTATGATCTCCTTTCTGAACAACATAATTTACCTCTTTGAGATGCATGCACCTCTTCAAACCAAAAGAGTAAGTAAACCTCCGGCCCCTTGGCTAACCCACAACATTAAAGAAATAATCTCTCTCAGAGATCGAGCATGGACAAAATATAAGAAAACACTATCTGTTGCGGACTGGAACGCTTATAAAGAACTTAGAAACTACACAACAGGTGCAATACGTCGGGAGAAGAAAGCCTATCTCGAATTTGTTCTCGCGAGTAAAGATTCGAAGGCTACATGGAACACTTTAAGATCACTAGATATCCTGAGGAAAAAAACTTGTACAGAAATTCCAAAAGATATCAACGATGTCAATCGCATTAATAAACATTTCAATTCAGTTTCACAACCTGATAGATCAGCCAGGCAGGTTTTATTGCTGGACCGTTATCGAAACCCACTTGAAATCAAAAACTATTTTAATTTCTCCCCTGTCTCCAGCCAAACAGTTCGAACCATATTAAGAGTAATGCTATTGGCTCCGACGACATCTCTCTCCGAATGATTCGTTTGATCGAGTCATTTCTTCTGAGTCACATCACTTTTCTCGTAAACAAAATAATAACCACCGGGATATTTCCAAATTGTTGGAAAAATGGTATAGTCCTACCTTTAGCCAAGTGTAATTCACCCTCTGACTATTCTGACCTCAGACCTATCACAATTTTGCCTTGCCTCTCGAAAGTTATGGAACTGATATTGAAAGATCAGATAAATTATTTTGTGAACGAACGCGGAATTATCACCTCAGTGCAATCTGGTTTTAGATGCCAACACAGCACCACCACAGCACTTTTGTCCATTACTGATGATCTTTTCAAAGCTCTTGACGAAGGTAATTCAACATGCCTGGTACTTTTGGACTACAGTAAGGCTTTTGATACGCTTGACCACGACATTTTGTGTGATAAACTCAGGTTTTTTGGTTTTTCCACCGATGCAGTATTCCTAGTGAAAAATTATCTTTCGAACCGCACACAGAAAGTTGTCCTGGACGGAGTCGCCTCCGAGACCTTACCTGTAACTGAAGGTGTTCCACAAGGCTCTATACTCGGTCCCTTATTCTTTAGCCTATATGTATGTGACTTAGATCTATACGTTAAAAAATACAACTTACATCACTACGCAGATGACACCCAGATTTACTTTTCCTTTCCATTCCATAATATTGACACAGCAGAACTCCATATTAATGATGATTTACAAACAATTTTTGATATTTCTTCCGCCCATAGGTTAAAACTCAACTCTAAGAAATCTGCAGTGATGCTATTTGGACAAAAAAAGACAGAGTAGATGCACAAAATTTACTAAATATTCGCATCGAAAACGACACCTTACCTTTTGTCTCTGAAATAAAAAAATATAGGTTTGTGGCTCGATCCTGAGCTCCGCTTCACTAGGCACGTTAACTATCTGATTCAATCCTCTTACAACGTTCTTAGACAACTGTTTCCAAATCGAGATTTACTCACTACGAAACTCAAGCTTAAATTATGCGAATCACTCATTTTCTCCAAAATACTGCGACAGTATTTATGGACCCGCCTTACGGCAATCTGATTCGATGCGACTGCAACGTATTCAAAATAGCTGCTTACGCTTCTCCTTTGGAGTTCGAAAATTCGATCATATATCTTCTGTAATGAGGGAATCAGGCTGGCTGAAACTGGAAAATGTTAGAACATTACACTTGTTAACCAATACGCATAAAGTTTTACTCACCCGAACGCCTGACTATCTATCAAACAAACTAAAATCATTTTCGAACATCAATAGGTTCGCCACACGTAATAAATCAGCCCTAGTCATTCCTTAACACAAGTCTTCAATTTTCACACGTAGTTTCTCATATAATGCCCCGAAACTCTACAACACACTTCCCAGTGAATATAGGTCTTTCACAATATAGAATTTCAATAAATGGTTGAAATCGCTTTTACTTGGTTAGTTCTCTTTTTTATACAGACGATGGCTCACCCTACATGGTTTCCAACTAAACTCATAATTATATAGAAAGTTTGTTTATTTTGCAAAAAATCTTTGTGTTCAGTAAGTAGATTAAGATCATTGATTACTTTTCTCTCATTTGATTAATTTATAGAGAATGTTTTGTCAAGTTTGAGTTTAACAACAGCGAAAGCTGACACTCCGCCTATTCACTATGAAATTTTCTTAGGCTTACGCAATATGTTAGTATTTATTTCTTGTATCTCATGGCATATAAAGACGCTTTATTATTATTATTATTATTATTATATTATATTTTACCGAGAAACTAGTATTATACTTAATCCTGTTACAATACATTTTTAGATGACAAAATAATAGATTTGACAAAGTTCTCGGGATTTTTGGAAATAGGATTGTTATAGAATTTATTGAATGTTTCTGATTTTTGAGTCCACCCGGCCGTGGATCGTATTGTTTCAATATTGACACCAGATTGATAAGCTGCGGATGTTGCAGCGTGTCGAACACTGTGACTGGAAAACGGTGATGTATCAATTCCACTTTGTGAAAGAATTTCTTTAATCTATCGAGATATAGTTTTCGACGATGCCGGGTGGAAAGGTTTTTTGTAAGTGAGTAGGGCTTTTTCATCTTGTGTACGATAGTTCATAGAGTCGATGCTACACATAACTGAGGTTTTTCGATAAAGAAAGGAAAAATGAGAAGAGGTTGATTTATATTTTTTCCTGATGTTTTAATGTTTTGAGGAATTTTATAAAGGAAGAGCTTCAAGATCTAGATTTTTGAGAGGATTCAGTGTCTGTAGGTAGTCCAAAACAAGTGATGGGCCCCAAGTTATTGAGTATTTGGTTGCGGCAGGTTTTTGTTATATATTACCTTCAAAACTATTTCGTCTTCTGGCATGAAGTTAAAAAGTAAAGCCAGAGCTCACCTATATGTACTCATAGAGAAGTAAGACAATTTTGACTCAAATATTTCTGTCAAAAACAACATGATGGTGTTGAAGATATACTCTTGTGGATTATGATGCAACCAGGGAAAGCGTGTTGTTGAGTGGATGTGGCTCTCTGAAAGGGGATAAAATTAAATTCTTATCAGGGCTGAATTTCATTGGTTCTTCTATTAAAAGACTTTGAAATATGGAATACCAAGGCTGTGAGGGCCAATTCGGAACTATAACAATGCCTGTGGCTTCATCTTTTACTATTTTTTCTAAAACTCTATCTACTATTGCGAATGGTGGAAATGCATAGAAGTTTAATTCTTTTCAGTTTGCAGTGAAGGCATCCGCTGTCAAGGAATCGGGGTCAGAACCCCAAGAGAAGTAATTTTTACATTTTGCATTTAATTCCGATGCAAAAAGGTCCACATGAGGAACCCCCAGTTTATCAACAATGATTTCATACAATTTATCATTTAGTTCGTATTCTGTACCGAAGATTTTTTTTAGAGCTTATAACAACAACAACAACAACAATGGCCGTGACGTCGTCAATCCTTAACAGGGTGTTACAATCGTGCATGTCCATTAGCAAAAACTTTCAAGGCATAATATGCAGCTTTCAACTCTAGCCAATTGATATGTTTTGCTTTTTGTTTTGCACTCCAAAAACCCCGAGTACCAATGCCATTACAGAAACCACCCCAACCAATGTTGAAAATTTGTCATGAAACTTTCAATGACAAATTTTTCCTATTTTAATGACTTTTTTTCATGATTTATATTTATCATCCACCAGTCAAATTCTGTTTTCAGGTGGACAAGAACTTTCATTTTACCATTGAAATTTCCTCTTAGCCTTCGTAGTACTCTGATTTTTTCAATTTCGAAAGGTTTTGTGTGTAACCATCCATATTTGAGCGTTGGACTCACAGATAAAAAAATTCCAATCAAGAATGCAAAATATCTTATACGAAAATACTGCTTTCCACGCAAAGTTTCAATCATATTTTTGATAATCATTTGTTTTTCTGAAGGAAGGCTCAGAGTCATGCTGTTAGAATCAAATATGAAGTTCAAATAGGTACTGTATTTTTATTTCAGGGGTCAAGTTACTCTTTTCATAATTTATAATGAATCCTAATTCCAATAGCAACTGCTTACAGTTTTTTGTATATTTTGTGCATTCTTGGTAAGTTTTTCCTATCACAAGTATGTCATCTAGGTAAACAACTACAATGCATCCCTGTCTGCGTAAGTACGAAATGACGGGTTTCTGGAGCTTTGTAAATATACAATCCCATCGGAAGGCAAGTAAATTCGTAAATAATATTTTCAAAATTGATTCTTAAGAATTTTCTATAGGATTCAAGTTTGAAATATGGTGCATTTATAAATACATCGAGTTTTTTGAGATTAAAGATGAATCTATATGTACTAATGGGTTTCTGAATCAAGAAGTATGAAGAAATAAATTCATCTTCGACTTTTGACCCAACCATTATGACTCCCTTTTTGAGGAGCAAAGCAAGTTCTTGTTTGCAAAGATCTTTTTGAGAAGTAGACAAGTTTACCTTTGGCAAATTCTGCTGATATGGTTCTGTATTGAATGGTAAAACAACACCTCGAATCCATTCCATAATGAATGAATTTTTTGTTAATTTTAACCACCTGTCGAAGGTGACTAGTTTGTGATCCGTGTATAGCGCGATCTGTTTTGCTTCTACCATGTGACGGAAGTGTCAAACGACAAAGTATATAGCCAAGAGTTCAAGGTTGAATGCACTGGGACCCTATTCTTGAATTTCTAGGTCGTGCGCATCTCATGATTTTGCGAGTGATATTTGCTTTTGGTATTCTTGATCATTCGCAGAATGTGCGTTCATGCGTGATTCACGAGTGGTGTTTGTCGATCGCAAACGAATTCAAGGTACTTTTTCGATCTAATCTATATTCATACCATACAAATCTCTTCCCAAATACTAGAGATCAAGTATATCGTCAATGAATTATGATTTGACATATTGATGGCCAGGGACGGATGGGCCCATCGAGAGTTCGGGAGAATTCCCGAAGGGCCGGTAAGGGATACTTATTCTATAAAGAATGATCTGAGTTTTGATGGCACTCACGGCTGGTTGCTGATAATTTCCCTAGCCGATAAAGTGCACCCCATTCGTTCCTGTTAATGGCTCACGTTGTGGTCTGGATAATTCGTGTTATAAATTCTTGCAGCAGCTTCAGCTCATTCATTATTGCAACAATTTCTATTATTTCTCCAGTTGAAAAAAACATGTTGGAACACAGTAAACAAAGGTGAATAAATGATAAATCGCGACGAAGTGACAGTGGTCAAACATTTACTTTGCTGTAAGTGACAGTGACAGTGATACTGAGGTGATAGACAGCAGGGACGAACCGAAAGGAAATTTTGGGAGGGAGGCAAAAGTGAATTTTTCCAACTCATTTTAAAATTTTCCAATATTTATTTGGGACAAAGAAGAAAATTAGAATTAATCACCCTAGACAAATTATGCAAAAACAGCAGTTTTTAAAGTCATATTTAATTTAGGTCATGGAAAAAATATTATAAATCATGATGATTTTTTATCCAAACAATTTGCTGATTTCGTGAAGAGGAGAACAGAGGGCGTGTTTGTGTTTCATCTATTTTCAATGAACCTTTCCACGGACTATAAGAAAACACTATAATTAGAAAGTATATATGCTAATATCACTTGAGATTTTCATTTATTTTATCTGACCGCCAGTTTTCCTAAAATTTGAAAAAAAAGGTTTCGTGACGTCACGTTCATCAAAATTAAACTTGACAACGTCGTATAAGTTGTACACCATGGAATCTCAAATTATCATTACATCTGGATTGTGTTCTATGATAGTTGTCATTTGATACCAGATGGGTTTGTTCGTCTGTTTCACGGAACAGATCAATAACAATTGTTTAACTCATTTGCTTTCTTTATGTGATACAAGATAGATGCTAGTAGATCAAATCTGTATGCTGGAAACTAACAGACTCTTGAATATTTTATTTTCTGAGGTTGAAGCGGTTTTCAAATTCAAAGTTTTGTTGTTTTTGTTAAGTAATTTCTGTATTCCTTATAACCGTGAAAATGTCTAAAAAGTGCTTTGAATCCGGTTGTCTGAACACCAGTGAAAATTCAAATAAACTGTAGCTATATTTTATGGGAGAACGATATTCCCTATTTCGGAACGTGAATTATGGATTATGGTGGGAGATGTTTCCGATAAACGTGACGTCAGTGGCATACTTTGTGATGTGATATTTTTCCTTAATAAATATATAAAGTAGAGTAGCACTCGTTGATAAATAGACATTTTAGTATTAACAATCGATTGAATCGAGTTCTGCAATTAAATTTTTGTAAATCTGTGAAAAGTTTATTGTAGATAGTGACTCATCGTACATTTTCAGGTTTTTACGAGATTTGAAAGTGCGGAGGGAATGTACAAAAGTGGCAAAATAAAACTTGATTTGAAGCCAAAGTACCTAGCTTATTTCTGTTCTATTTTTGGACCTGCTTTTTATGAATTATAAACCGTACAACCGATGAGTCACTATCTACAATCTAGGAACTAGACTATAGTTTGCAGTTGAAAATTCTAAGTTTGAAATTAAAAATTCGTAGAGTGAAGTTTAATGACAATTTATTTATTTTTTATTTTATTTATTAATTAATTGCGTAACATTTTATAATAATAATAGTAGTCGAATAGGAATATAGATTGAATGAGTAGATATATGATTACATGGGTTATGAGACCTGTGTGTAATCGTATGATTTTTAAATATAAATAAATAATCTGAATATAAAGTCCAAATTTTTTCGATGACACGAATTTTGTTTCAGTTTGAATCTTTTCCAAACTTAATTTGCCAACTTGTCTAACATTGGGGAGGGGTTAGTCCCCCTCCATCCCCCCATAGGCCCGTCCCTGATAGACAGACAGGAGAGGAGACCTTTCTATTGACGTACCAATCGACTCCCCATTCCATTGAAAAAAATATGGAGGGTAGCCGCCAGGGGATGAAGTTTCGGGTATGAATTTTATATTGAAATTGGACCCCTTAGAAATACAAATTGACCAAATTGGCCAATAATAATAATTGAAAAAATATATGAATTATTTCTTAAATTGGACGTAGTAATCATGACAACCAAAAATGTCATCAAATAATAAATTAAATAATAAAGAGGATAACTTGGTATGACACTCGCATTTTTCATTCGATGGCCATTCTGATCGCCATTACTATAATCAATTTGCAAATGATTCAATGATTTACGGAATTAATTTCTTATCCAAGATCTGAAACTTTACTGCCGGATATTGCTTCAAGCGAAATGATTCAATTAAGTAAACACTATACTGAATCTTAACTATTCTCCAAAAATGTAAAGGTTACGTAGCATTATTTATATTTTTATTAGTTATGAATTATACTTCTACTAATTTTATGTATTGCTCTAAAATAAGTTTGGATAATTTTTTTTCATATCCCCATTATAAACAAAATTGTTTCTTGAGATAATAATAAAATACTACTATTTACTATTTATTAAACCAATATTTCATACACTTAATCAGACCTCTGGAAGATGATCACTTGGTGGGTGAAATACATATCCAAGTGACAAAATGAAGCTGTTTGCCCAAACAGTGCGAAAGTATACTATTTTATCATCATAATCATCATTTAACTGTATTTTCATCGCAGGTGTAATCCTACATGAAAAACTTGTAATGAAATCAAAAATATATCTGCTTTCAGCATTCCAAGAAATATTTTTATTCAATTTTTGTGTAGAAATTTTTCTTGACAAATGGACTTTTTTAAAAGAGGTGATTCATATTTTCGGGATATAACAATGAGTATACAGGTAAAGTATTTCATTTCAGGAGATTGTGAGAACTGGAAATGGCCATGTAGTTTCCCTTTTAGTTATGACTAGGATCAACCAAACACAAGACATTTTATGAATGAGCAGAATATATTTATGAATCGAGACACAGTGAGCTGTTACTTAATTGAGACTGCCGGCTGATTTTTTGCTGGAAACTGTAACAATTTCCTTTTCTTTTACAATGATCTGATATTCCAAAGGAAGCGCGCGTTAAACTTGAAGGGGGAACTTCTCAACTCCTACTGCTGTACAGTAATTGATTATTCAATAATCGTGTGAGTTATTTTAATCTTTCAAATATGATTAAATGGAAGATGGACTCTCATGAAGAGTTCGATTATTACGTCCAGTACGATACTGATCCTGGTCTTCTCTTATCTGAAGCTGCAACGACTGAGTTATCATTTTTTGCAGAAATGGCAGTAACTGCTGCAAAACCGTCTCCATCTGAATATGATATCTTGTGTCCGAAAGCTTCCAAACCTTCTGGTACACTGGTGTCCTACAATAAATAATTGATGATTTCAAAAATATTTCTTGACATACGTGTATTGTTGCTCATAAGAAAATTACAGCTTTATTCTTTTCAATCGTTCCCCGGCCGGAACAAATTATCGTGGTGAAATGAACAGAGAAACTCGTGAATGATTCAAATAGTGTCGGATTTGTTTTCACCAACAAGCAATCACATTATTGATGGGGGTATTTATTTTGAAACTCTCACCTCAAACTCGAAAGCGTTTTCGAAATCCACTCTCATTGGATATAATTGATGATGACATCTCTTTCGATCAGATGCACTCTTAATATCCAGTCCAAACCACAAATGATTAATCACTACCTGTAAATAAAAGCAAAGGTTTAGTTTCATTCGGATTGATTTCCATATAAATCAAAATTGAATTCTAATTCATAATCAAGCCTCTGATGAAACAAGACGTTTCTGCATGTGGTGTTTTGGTTCCTATTGCCCAATAATACAAGTACATGTTGTTTGATTGAAATTGTTTGGACTTCCATTTCCTGAAAAAGAGAAGAAAGAGAAACCATATCTTCTTATTTAGGCGATGAAAGTCCAAACAATTTAAATGAAACTGAGACATTGTATGCCAATCCAAAACAAAATACATGATATTTATTTATATTTATAAAATAAGCTATGTTTTCAACATCAACAAATTGTTTGATATTAAGTGTTTGCATTTTTTCTCACAAAGTTCATTCATGGTAAACTTTCAGAAACTTTACATTTGCATTTCGTATTAGTACTAGGAATTTATGAACTTCATTATGGTCATATGACCTATATTTAACGATGTGAATATTTGTATACAGTTTGAAGAAATATATGAGCAATGCAAGCTTCAAAAATATTAAAAAATTGGAGCAAGATGAAGTTGCAGGAATGATGATTAATCCACAAATCTTGCTCTTAATAATTTCCTCCATAGTTAGATGGTGATGTCATATATCTTGAGTCAAGCTCGACTATCCAAACATGCAGTCAGGAGTACTATACAGGCCCGGCACGTAAGAGAAATAATGAAAATGAGATTTGGAAATCTTGAATAAATCATTGAGAGTCTGATAATGAATATCAGATAGCAGATGAGTCGATTATCGAACAGCAACGAATGAAAGGTCCGACAGAACCACTTTACACGTAGTGAACTTCCTAGTGCGGTTGTACAAATAAGGATTTGCTGCGCTTGAATCTATAATGAATATGAAATTTTGACGGAGTTCGAGAATGCCCACCGAAAAATGGTCGATCTGTAATAAGACATCGTTACCATATCAATAAATTAGACGATATTAGCAAAAATACCCTTCTGAAACTCAATGAACAATATTATTCAAATATTTTTTCCACTTGTATCCTGCAAACAGATAGTCTCAAACCCAATGTAAACGTTGTCTTTTCTGACCCAGAAATAAGCGATTTATTATGTTTCTACTAACTCAAGGAAGTTCCTGTATAACTTGTACGAAATTAGGGACAAATCAACTTTCTCACCTGGACAATACTTGTAGTGATTTTGCTACCACCTGCAGCTCCCACCACCATCAATACATCGCCCTCACCATCTACAATAATTGACGGAGACATTGAAGACAATGGTGTTTTACCGCCCACAATGTAGTTGGATGGGGACGGAGGTAGTCCATAGACATTGGTTATGTTCGGTGAGGAGAAGTCGTCCATTTGGTCATTGAGTATGATCCCGGTACTATTTGATGCAAATTTGGCACCGAACCTGAGAAAGAGTTCTATCATCACTGGGAATCGTTTATTATAAATATCATTTTTCAAATGTTATTTACATTTATATTCCTAACATTATTGCCATTAATTTAAATTGGTTTTAAAGTATTCATTAATTGCTGCTGATCCACGAGAAGGAAGAACATTCCTATATTTTTTCAGTATGTGGTAGAAATGATACTGTCAACTTCATTATGTCCAGTGAATGTGTGACAACAGTATCAGGGCCGCTAAAGGGTTGCTAGGTAACTGATCGAATTTTTATTATTTTCATTTATGAATATTACGGATTAAAAATTAACAACTTGATTGTCATCGGAGTTTTTCTACGGTGTAGCCTCTGAAGAAGGTAGCCACTCACATTAGCGAAACGTCAGGAAGAAATTCCAAAAAACAACGGCCTTCAAACCCGAGTGAAAATAGTGACTTGATTAATTACTTTTAGAAATATACACATATTGTGAGGATTTGTTTTGGGGAGACCAAGTGTAGACTAAACTAGGTTGTTTCAAGAGCATGTCATGGGTGAGGAGACAAACCCAATAAACAATTTTCTTAACATTTAGTAACACCTAGTTATAAAAAGGAATTATAATGCTAACGGGGTTATATTAAAAAAATACATTCTCACCTTTAGTAATGTAGTTTTATAACGGTTTTCTTACATAACTGTAAACACAAGTGATATGATGAAGTTATTACATAGCCACTTTTAAAGAACTTGTTGGAAAAAAATATATGCATCCCATAAAATCTAAACTAAACTTTCATTATTATTGGAAATTTTGAAGGCCCCTGTTTTTTTTTTTCGAAGTAGGTATTCTGGTAATATTTGTGGTAGATAAAAATTTCACTTAAATTTTGTGTTATACCTACTATAGTAATAAAGTCTTAAAGAAATTATATAAATATATCCACTTTATTATTATTATACTTAAATATTATTCTATTTTCTGGGTCCCCTTATAAATCCCCGCCAGGGGCGGATGGGCCAGTCGAAACATTTCCTGAAGGGCCTCTACAACTTGGCCAGGCTAAGCCGGGCCAGTCCATCGTTTTTATGAAATGCTGATCATGCAGTCTATTTATTATACCTATTCGTTTGCTAGCAGATATAGTAAAGCTGACCGACATAAAGCTGAAAACCTGTGGTTGCTAAACAGGTAAGGACACTATCAATGGCAATTTCAAGATTATTCTTTTTTTTGTAACGATCTCTCCGTTGATTCTAGCGAGGGACAATCCTTAAGACAACTGGCAGTAAACAAAGGTTCTTGAATTTTAATGTAGAAGGAAATTCAAGTTCCAACTCTGTCGTATTTGGTTATTTTATTCATCAACGAATCGAATTATACATTCATGTAAAAACGAAATAGTTAATGACAGTTTGTCAAAAAGATATTTAATTGTGAATCAAATATGCGTGGCAAAATATCAACAGCAGCACACTGTGAAGATGATAAACTTCAACAATTTCCCTCATTCGAACAGTCCGCTGCGGAGCTAAGCCAGACCCAGGTCATCACGTAGAAGTTTAAGACAAGGACGAGGCAAGGATTTCGTGAAAATGTCTGCCAGCTGCTGCACAGTACCGATGTGCTCAACAGCCAGCATCCCCTTTTGGATTCGATCCTGAATGAACAAGTACTTCCGCTGAATATGCTTGGTACGAAAGTGAAATTCAGGATTTTCAGAAAGTTTCTTTGCTGATTCATTGTCAATTCGCAGAACAGGAAATTTTGACAAGCCTATCAGCTCTTTGAAAAAACGAGAGATCCAGATGGTTTCCTTCGAACCAAGATTAGCTGCAATTACTTCTGCCTCACAAGTAGAATCAGCAACCAATTCCTGACGTCGACTCAGCCATGTTATAGCTGCATCTGCGAATTTAACGACCACTCCACTAGTTGAACGCATTGTGTCTGGACATCCAGCAAAATTTGCATCGCTGTAACATTCGAGAAGATGCGTTTTGGGATAACAATGATACACAAATTTTAGATCGATAGTTCCGGCCAGGTAACGAAATTCTCGCTTCACTCTAACCACGTCTTCATCTATTGAATTTTCCAACCTACGTGACAGAACACTCACACTGAAAGCGATGTCGAAACGAGTGCCACGAGCCACATAAAGTAAAGCACCCACAGCCGAGCGATTTAGAAAATTGGTCACTTTCCCCTCTCCGTGAGTAAAGAGCTTCTCCATGGGTGTGTGAACAGGATCCTTTCATGTTGAACCTACCGAGAATTTTCTTGATGTTAGACGACTGACTGACCATGATATCACCATTGTGTTTAATGATTTCAAGTCCGCGAATATAAGACGCTTCTTTTGCTACTATTTTGAATCATGAACGTAGCTGCTTGATGAAGGAATCTATTTCGAACTGACTCGTTGTAGCCACCAGTCCATCGTCAACGTAAAGCACAACGATGATTTTCCCGGTCAAGTTATAACGAATAAAGACACAAGGATCTTCTCGACCATGTCTAAATCCCAAATCAATCATGAATACATCAAATTTTTGGTTCCAATTTAAGACCGTACAAGCTCCGCTTGAGACGACAAACACGATTAGTTCCATCAGTATACCCTTCTGGTTGCTTCATAAATATCTCCTCATCAACGTCACTGTAGAGAAACGCAGTAAAGACGTCAAAATGCCGAAAAACCATTCTTTTCACAGCTGCAATGGACAGCAGTAATCGTATCACTTCTAAACGTGCAACTGGACTCAAAGTATCTGCGTAGTCCACACCCTGTCGTTGAGCGCATCCTTTGATGACCAATCTCGCACGATATTTGCTAGTGCTTCCGTCGGGATTACGCTTGATGCGAAAGACCCACCTGTTATTGATGGTTCTCTTTCCCAGAGAGAGATCCATCAATTCCCATGCATATTCTTGTGCATAGAGTCAATTTCGGTGTCCATTGCTGATTTCCACTCGTCCCTATCGGGACTTTCGACTGCCTCACTGAAGGTCTTCGGCTCGTCTTCAGTGAGAAATACTTCTGAAAAGTTGGATGTTTCATATTCGTCCAGCCACTCAGGACGCTTCTTTTCCCTGAACGATTTCCTAGGTGGTGCAAGTTAGCTGTCAGCCTCGGGTTCGGAATCCTCATCAGAAGTACCCCCTATCGTGTCAAGCTTAGGTAAAATAACAATCTTCTCATCGACCACCAGATCCTGATGACTTTTTTCTTCTTTAGTTTGCTGGGTAACACAATCACTCATTTTTTCGAGAAAGACAATGTCACGTGAGAAAACAACGTTTCTCTTTTCAGGAACGTGGACTTGATATCGTTCATCACCATCGTATCCGACTAAATATCCAACCATTGCTTTCCGGTCTATTTTTTGTCTCTTTTGTGCCGAAAGATGAACGAAGCATTTTGAAATCACGATGCGTAGATGTTTGATCCGTGGTTTCTGACCTAACCAGAGTTCATACGGCGTTTTGCCCATAACTGATGATTTTCCCACTCGGTTGAGAACGTAACCAGCGGTAATGACAAGCTCAGCCCAAATTGCTGCGGGAAAATTGATGTCCAGATTCGCGTACTTGAAAGTTCGCGCCATTTCTACGATTGTACGATTTTCACGCTCGACAGCACCATTCTGCTCAGGCGTAAACGAGGCTGTAAGAAGTTGGTTTACACCGTATTTTTGAACAATGGATTGCACTTCGCTGTTGTCAAATTCACCTCCATTGTCACTCAAAAATTCCTTTACACTGTGACCGAGAGTGCGAGCTTTGGATAAAACCTCGCACAGAGCATCTTTGACTGCGGATTTTTCTCGCGCAACAAAACAGTAACGGTACCTCGAATAATGTTCCTTGATGACGATCAACTAGCGACGACCACTGAAGGATGGATCAAATGGCCCGCAAACATCTCCAGACAAGAGCTCACCAGGAGTAGAAGCTTTCACTCGGATTCCGAATGGTAAGCGATGTGCTTTTCCGAGCTGACATGGCTCGCAAATTTCATTGTCAGCTGACAACTTGATTCCCAATTCGGATTTGAGTTTCGATCTAACATAACGCTTGTCCATATGACCCCATCGCCGATGGTAGAGCTGAATCATCCGTTTGTCTTCAGTTACACTAGCACACACTTCTGCAGGTTGAACTGTGTGGAAAGAGACACAATATAGTGTTCCACCTGGAATTCGGGTACCTCCAAAAATCCTTTGACCATTGATACTAAATTGACATTCCGTATCAGTTGATTCAAACTTACTACCAGGGTTTCGATCATTTGCTGCAATGACAGAGACGAGATTTCGAGAGATGTTTGGTACGTACCACACATCATTAAGTGTGAGTTTCTTCAATTTACCATTGACGTAGTCAGTCAATTCGACTGTTCCGCTACCAAAAGCTTTGATGACTTCCTTTCCCGCTGCTTTGACCGTGACATTTGAACCGTCTGGAAAAGATTTATATTCAGTGAACCAATTGAGATTTGAAGTGATATGACGAGTAGCTCCGTTGTCAATCCACTACTGATCGTTTGTGGTTGCTACATTTATGTCACTACTTATTGAAATTAGCGCAATTCGGAAATCAGACTCGACTGCGTGTGAGCTAGGTTCACCCCGACTACCAGCTACTTTGGTTGTGCTTGATTCGCAAGCACGTGCTGGATACGGTGGCCTGTCGTCAGCCATCCATTTCGGACATTGTCGGAGCCAATGACCCTTTGAGTTGCAGTACTTACAGTGTGTATTATTTGAAACGGATTTCTTCTTGTTCTGGTCACCAATTTTCTTCTTACCACCTTCAACTTGGTGTAGAAAACGTCACTTGATTTTGACATGAAGAATGAAAGCCGAAGAGAGATCTTCAATTGACTCAGCATCGTTAGCTTTCATTAGTAGATAACTTGACTTGAAAGACTCGAAACGCTTAGGTAGAATGTGCAGAACCTTTGAAACAAACAATAGCTCAAGAAGGGCTTCAACTGTTTCTACCTTTTCAAACCAGCAGCAAAATCACGATGTTGATTCTTCACTCGCGATAATACAGATGGGGCATCTTCCCTTTCATCCCATTCCATACTAAAGAAATCGAGACACTGACGAAATAACTGATCCTCTGCTTTGTTATCGAACTGGTTGACCAACACATCCCATGCTTCTTTAGCTGATAATTGACCTGAAATTCGTTGATGAAGTTCATCATTTACGCACTGCGAGATAACGATTTTCGCTTGCGCAGCCGATTTGTTGTAACGAAGCTTCAAATTGTTCTTTCTCAATTTTAGTAGGTGCTGATGAGAGTACCCGCATCTTTGTAGTTCCCTCGACGATACCAACTGTGGTGAACAATTCAATATCATCCATAACTCGATCCTTCCAGAATGGCCAATCTTCTGCTCCTTTCAGCGGTTTGATTCCTTTTTGAAGCTGGACAAACTCGAACGTAAATTGAAAAGAAATTTGACGGGGCTGACACACGAAAATGTGATAGAAAAAAACTAGACTCTGATTAACCAGATCGCAAAATGAGACAGTGCTGGGACCCATAACCACTTGAATTTTGATGTAGAAGGAAATTCAAGTTCCAACTCTGTCGCATTTGGTTATTTTATTCAGCAATGAATCGAATTATACATTCATGTAAAAACGAAATAATTAATGGCAGATTGTCAAAAATATACTTAATTGTATATCAAATATGGATGGCAAAATATCAACAGCAGTACCCTGTGCAGATGATAAACTTCAACAAAGGTTACGAAGAAGCAGATTTCATTGCCAAAGAAGGGGCAAACACACAATTTCCCGGCCCATAACCTTTCTATGGACTCTCCAGAGCCCACAGAAGAGCCCAAAAGAAGAATTTCGACGCTGGGAAACCAATGAAATGAAATCTCACTGGAATAAAGTGACAGGACAAAGACAATCGAAAAGACTAGTGTGTCTATCGCCAAAGAAAGTTAAACAGCTTCTCGAATTGGATAAGAAAGACTTGAAGATGGTAACGGGACTTCTCACTAGACACTGCTCTCTGGGGTATGACCTCAAAAAGATGGGTAAATCAGAGAGTCACAGTTGCCGCTACTGCGAGAACTTCGCGGAAACAGCAGAATATTTGCTATGCGAATGCCCAGCGCTTTTGTGCAAGAGGCTTAAGTTCTTGGAAGGGGCCTTCTTAACCGACATCAGGAACTTAGCTCCCAGGAAACTGATAAGCTTCGCAAGAATTTTCGGATTCCCGGGCCTCGAATAGATCTAAGGTCACGAACAAATTAACTTATAGGTCGAAGTGCTTGTGAGGCTGCACAGCCTGTGTGACCCCCTTACAATCTACGATCTACACTGTTACAGGGTGATACCTGAAACTGTGCAAAATTGAAGAAACACTTCTTTCCAAATTTGACAGCAGAGGCATGAAGATGATCTCATTACCTCGAGATATTTTCCGAATTGTCTACTTGTATCTTTTTTTACAGGGCGATCTCAAAAATTTCACTTTTTGGTTTAGCCGTCATAACTTTTTTCCTCGCCAACCAATTATCAAAATCTCAACCTCATTTTGAAGCTGAAATTTCAGATGAAGAGATCTGAAGATCAGAATCAGCTCAAGATGAAGTTTAAAGATCGAGGGTTTTCTCAAAGGTGACTGTGATGTATTTAGAAATAAACCACAAATAAACTCCAGACAGTTTATTCTACATTTGACAATTCTCCAATCATAATGACACCGTCACAGAGATCACGATAGTATTTTCTAATTAATACAAGGTGAAGCAACTTTTAACTACAATAAGCATATACATGAACTGCAACATAAATATATGATGTCACACCTTCCCCCTTATCTAGTAACTCAACCTATTAGGCGGTTTCCTTATTCGCGAACTTCTTCTCACAACTATGTTTGAATTTACTCCAGTTTGAGACTCTCTATCAAAATCGTCACTTCGTTGTGACCTTAATGGTGATATATTATTCCCGCAACTTTCCTCAATTGACACATTCGAATTTGAATCAATTTCAATATCCACTGGTGAATCAGTAATTGGACCATTAACAACATCCAAACTTCTGCGGTCAGTACTTCCATTCCTATCATTATGTAGTGAATAATTATATTTGTTACTATTGGACGGAAAACATTCAATTATTTGGTTGATATGCCTTCTCCATGTCCTCTCCAACTCGGGAATATAAGTCATATACGTCCGTGGTCCTAGGATTTTTGTTATAATACCCTTTATCCAACCAACTTTATTTGGAGTTCTGTAATCTTTTACAGCAACACAATCGTTAACTTTGAATGTTTTGTTTCTATGCCCTGAATAAAATATCATTTGGTTCTTTTGATTTTTATTTACTCTTCGAAACAAATCACTCGAATTATTTGAATAGTCTTCATTGCATACTGATTTCGGTTTCATCAAATCAAACGCACTTCTGATTTTCCTACCGAACATTAATTCAGAAGGTGATATTCCAGTTGTGCAATGAGGAGTTATTCTGTAAGTCATCAAAAAATTATTCAGTACCAAATTCAAATTTTTGTTATTTTCTTTTTCCAGTGTTTTACTCAATGCCCTTTTTATTGTTTTAACTGCATTTTCAGCAGCCCCATTTGTTGCTGGGTGAAATTCTGGTGAATTAATGAAATGAATGCCATTCATTTTAAGAAAATTTTGAAATGTATGCGACTTGAAATAACTTGCATTATCAGAGACTACTACTTCAGGTAACCCAAATTGAGCAAAAATCGTTCTTAAAACTTTTATTGTGATATCAGAGGTCATAGATGCCGTTACTATCACCTCAATCCATTTAGTATGTGCATCAACAATAACAAGAAAATACTTTCCCAAAAATGGACCCATATAATCAATATGAAGTCGATGCCAGGGTTGTTTCGGATAGTCCCAAGTCATTAAATTATGTTGTGGTGGTGCGCTTCTGGTACCGATACAATTACTGCAAGATTTGATCATATTCTCTATATCGTTGTTGATTTGTGGCCACCACACAAAAGAACGAGCTAAGCTTTTGGTTTTAACAATTCCAAGATGGGCTGAATGCAATTGCATGAGCACTTTTCTACGTAGTATTTCAGGAATAATCAATTTATAACCTAACATAATACATCATACATCATACTGACAAATCTTCTTTAACAACTCTTCTTTTTGCGTTTCCGCTGAAATTTCTCGCCAGTTTACTGGTAATATTTCATTATCCGCTATATAATGAAAATACGATATATCTGAATCTTCTTCCAAATGAACTTTTAAAGGAAGTCTCGAAAAAAAAATCGGCATTATTGTCTCTCGAGTTTACATATTTAATTTCATACTGAAATTGAGCTAAAAATAACGCCCAACGTTGAAGACGATTTGCTGTTAGCTGAGGAATTCCTTTAACAGGCGAAAACAATGCAGTCAAAGGTTTGTGATCTGTAACTAAAATGAATTTTTGCCCAAATAGATACTGAGAAAATTTTTTTACTCCAAAAATAATGGCAAAGGCCTCTTTCTCAATTTGGGAATACTTTTGCTGGCTTTCATTCAGGGTCTGAGACGCATAAGCAATAGGTCTTTCTGTATTGTCATCAAAAATGTGTGAAATTACGGCACCAACACCATACGATGAGCTGTCAACAGCCAATTTTATAGGTAATTTTGGGTTAAAGTGAACCAATACTTTAGTTGATGATAATATCTGTTTAATGTTCGTGAAAGCCTTGTCACATTCTTCTGACCATTCAAATGATTTATTTTTCTTTAATAAATTATAAAGAGGATGTAGATGGGTGGAGCTGTTTTCAATGAATTTATGATAATAATTAACAAACCCCAAGAAAGACTGTAACTCTTTAATACTCTTTGGTACTGGAGCATTTTTCACCGCTTCAATTTTCTTTGGACATGTATGTAAACCAGATTTGTCAACTATGTAGCCCAAATAATTTACGGACGTTCTGAAAAATTCGCATTTTTCTATAGCAATTGTCAAACCACTTGCCTCTAGTCTTCCCAATACTTGTTTAACCCTGCTCAAGTGTTCTTCCCTACTTTTACCCGTAATCAAGATATCGTCGAGGAAACTCACTACCCCGTCAATTCCTTGTAGAATTTGTTCCAATAATTTTTCAAAAATGGCTGGAGGGCTTGCTATTCCATATGGTAACCTGTTATACATAAATAAACCTTTATGGGTATTAACAACAGTTAACAACTTCGAATCATTATCTAACTCTAACTGTAAATAAGCCTTTTTTAAATCTATTTTGGTAAATTCAATTCCACCTTGTAACTTAGTGAATAATTCATCAATGTGTGGCAAGGGATATTTATCAATCAATAGTGCCTGATTAAGTGTTACTTTGTAATCTCCACAAATTCGCAATGAACCATCTGACTTAAGGACTGGCACGATGGTAGTTGCCCATTGACTATAAGTAACTGGCGTGATTATACCAGCTTCTACCATTCGATTCAATTCGATTTCCACCTTATCTCTCAATGCAAAAGGTAGTGGCCTAGCTTTACAAAATTTTGGAACGATATTTTCGGCCAGAGTCAGATGAGACTTGCTTCCATTGAAACATCCAATATTTTTTGAAAAAACTTTCGGAAATTCCATTTGTAGGGAATCAATGAAACACTTTTCATTTTCAGTTGGTCCTTCACCATTCTCTAGTTTGTTAATTGATAACTCAAATAAATTGAAAAAATCTCTTCCCAATATTGGAGGACCACCATTCTGTACAACGTACAGACTAACTTCATGAGTTTTACCTTTATATGATATAGGCACTAAAATATATCCTACTGGTTTGATTTTTGACCCTGTATAACTCACCAAAATTTTATTGGTGTAAAATAATCTGAAATCATTCAGAAATTTTGATTTGAAATTTAGTGAAATTACTGAAACAGAAGCACCCGTATCGATTTCAAATTCAAATTCGAAATTATTGATTTTGATGTGAACGACTATAGCCTCATTGTGAGAAGAAGTTGGTTCCCCCGAAAAATGCGAGCCAATTATATAAATGCAATCTCTCTTGTCATTTTCCGAGTAGTCATTCTCGTTCCTCAAGTAATTGTATTTAAAATTTTTCTTATCACAAATCGTTGCTATGTGTCCCTTAGCCTTGCATAAATAGCATGTTGCAAACCTGAACCTGCATTGACTGTTTGAATGATTTTTCTTTCCACATATATTGCATCCTGATGGTTCTCTCACTTCCTTGGAATGTCTAAACTTTTCTGTATCTGTACTCCTTCCCCCTGATGGTTTTGATTGACTACTTTGACATTGAGTTGGATTCGGACGGCCAACAGAGATCCGTGCTTGACTATAGAAGAAATTTTCCTGTTCGATAGCTTCCTTCTTACTCGTTCTGACTTCGTGACTACAGGCAATTTCAACAGCTTTGTCTAATGAAATATTCGGTTTCTCTTCAAAAAGTCTATCCTTGATTTTACCTTCGTTGAAACCAATCACAAATCGGTCTGTCAACAAAATCTGAAGTTCGCTTTGGAAGTCACATTTGAGTGCTAAACTCTTGAGTCGTGCTAACCAGTCTCTAACTGATTCATCCTGATTTTTTGATGCACTATAGAAACATTGTCTTTCTGCAAAACTGCATTTGAATGAAGTGAAATGTTCATCAAATATTTTAACAAGTTCCTTGAACGTCTTTTCTTCTGGCGAGTTTGGAATACACAAATTTTCAAGTAATTTGTACGTTTCCTCCTCACAAGATACTAATAAAATGGATTTCTTCTTATTTTCATCTACAATATCTTCTGCTATGAAACACTGCTTCAGTCTAGTTGAAAATATTTTCCAATCAGAATCTTGAAATTTGAAGAGTCCCAATTGCCTCAAGAGTCCATTCGATTTGTTCTCTGCCATTGTGGATTCTTTGAATATCCTCGTCGCCAATTAATTGTGATGTATTTAGAAATAAACCACAAATAAACTCCAGACAGTTTATTCTACATTTGACAATTCTCCAATCATAATGACACCGTCACAGAGATCACGATAGTATTTTCTAATTAATACAAGGTGAAGCAACTTTTAACTACAATAAGCATATACATGAACTGCAACATAAATATATGATGTCACAGTGACCCAAATCTAAAATACCCTCGAAATCCTGGTTGGGGGAGAATTAAATGAAGTATCAATCATTCTATATATATCCAGATCTTTTTTGCTTTCAGTAATCAAGAATACTTCCCAGTAAATTTTATAAATATTTTTTAATTCTAATGTTATCCAAGTTACCCGTTCTCTCTTTTGTTCAATAAAAATTCAATGAAACTTGTTTTCTTGTTATTGCTTACTTACACGATCAATGTTTCACGATTGTGAAACAAAGCGCTATTGGGAAATGAGCCTCGGCTAGTCGGGCTTGTCAATCACTTATTTTCATTTTTATTTTATTTTTTACATGCCATGAATTTCTGTCGAACAATCGACTGATTTTTCATTTATTTATTTTTTCAAAAACATGACGTTTTAATTCGGTTTCCTCACGCATTATTCTTGATAACTGAAAGCAAGAAAGATCGTGATGTATACACAATGGATGATACTTCCGAAAATAAGTTGATTTTCATTTAATTCTCTCCCCAACCGGGATTTCGATGGTGTTTTAGATTTGGGTCACCTTTGAGGAAACCCTTGATCTTCATCTTGAGTCAATTCTGATCTTCATAAAAAAGGTAAAAAGTTACGAATGCAAAACCAAAAAGTTACATTTTTGAGATCACCCTGTGAATAAAAGAGATGAGAAGACAATTCGAAAAATATCTCGAGGTAATTAGGTCATCTTCATGCCTCTGCTGTCAAATGAAAAAAAAAAAAGTTTTCTTCAAAAGGGATCCTTTTGAAAATTCCGAAATTTTGCACAGTTTCAGGTGACACCCTGTGGCGATTTTATGTGGAAGACTTTGTGTTTTGAAAAAATACAAGATTATAGCTGAAGGACTGGGCAAGCGAACAGTATGAACAGAATTCAGATTGTTCATAGCAGAAAAAAATTATTGGGATTTTAACAAGGGCAAAATTTTAGAGTGCAACGTAATTAGTGTTGAGAAGTTTATATTAGCAGTTATATTTCAACAATTTGAATGAAAAGGTGAAATATAGTCGAGACTATTTTTATTACATTATTATTTGAGCCCCTCAGATTTCTATAACATCACACTTTTCTTTGAGTTTGATATCAAATTCAAGTTGAAAAAATCTTCTGAAGCTATTAAACAGCCTTTCGATTATATACAGTCGTTCTCAAAGCAATACGAACATAGGAATAATTAACATACCAGAAAAATCGATAATGTCATACATTGTTGTATACTTTACACGCTGAGCTAGCTTGTTTCTGGAAAGTGTAGGGATTACGACAGAATCAGGAGCAAAATATAACTGAATTTCCATTTTGTTATGCTTTAGGCGGGGTATCGGCAATAATTAACTGACCTTATTCATTATCTACAGTATTTTTTCCTTATTTCTAATAAAGATCTACAAAAGTTATAGCAGCTTTTTTCTCCTGTTACCTTAGAGATTGAAAAAAAAACTGGTTGTGTAACATTTGATGTTCAGAATAAAATATTCTTTCACTCACAGGTAATTGATGGTACTTGTCACTGAAACAGCGTCGCCAGTTTGAGACAAGACGGATATATGTGCAGTACCATGATCTTCAACAACTGATTTAGTAACTCCATAGTACGAACCATTTTGTGAAGTACTATTATCAGAAATCCATTTCCGTATATTCTGTCCATACTCTTTCTGTGTTAAGTTACCTATGAGCTGAAATTATAAATGAAAGGAATCTGTGGGAACTTATTGGATACCCAATTACTTTTGAATACAATTGAACTTTTGAAAATATCGAAATTTCTACGGGTCTATCGAATAAAATAATATGAAACATTCCAAGGGAGTTATTCTTAGCATTTAGTCATCTATCTTCATTTCCCAATTCCTCTTACGTAATAATTCGTATTCTATTCTAATATAATAATAATATTATGTAATTCACTTTTCTCAGGTCAACTGGGCTCGAGTCGGAAACCGAGGGATTCATAATGGCCTGCCAAGTTCAACGTCCTCGACTACCGTAGTAGCGTGAATTTTAAAGAGAGCGTGTCGTGGGGCATAATGCATTTGCTGTCAGCTTGTCCAGCTCATGCGGTCTCAGGCTATACCCATAGGCATAAAGCGGCGCTACGAGTATTGTACTACCACCTACGACACTCGCATGGTATTGACGAGACACCAGTGTTGCCTTATGCTTCGGGAGATATTGAGTCCATTGTGGAGAATGAGGAGTGCCAAATCTATTGGAACTACTCCTTCCCCACCCTCAGTTAAATATAAGCCAATATGCCTGATGTAATCCTCCTCGACCATCAAAGTAGAACGATTTTCGTCATAGAGTTTGCGGCTCCTGGCGAAACGAACATCGTCCGAAAAGGGGAGAAAACTCCGCAGGCTTTACCTAAACCATTCTGTCAAGATGGTGGTTTTGATAACAGAGGTCCTTGGAGGAATGGTGGACACACTAATCTCGAACTGAAAAATCATAACGGATTGCCATAAAATGGCGAAAATATTAGCTGGACGAATGCAGAAGGCCATAGTTCTTGGTTCACTCCGCCTGTTCAGGGCACATGATTCTCGGACCCTATATTAGTCATTTGACCTGGGAAATTCTTGACGAATAAATAAAAATAAGGCGTCGTTCGTTAGTATGAGATACAAAAAATTATCAATTCTGGAATTGTGGGAAAAAATAATAGTAGTGAGTAGGCGCGGAAGGTGAGCCTTCGCTGTTTTTAAACTCAATACGTTTCACTTAGTTTATGATAATACTTATATGATACCATAAAGTATACTTACTTCTGTTAAACCTGGCACGAATTCTTCGTCCCCCAGTTCACTTCTCCTGCCAAAAGCAAATTTGAAACTTTCGACTATTCTTTGATAATTATTAACTGAAAACGGAGCCGATGTATCTAAGTAACCATCCAAGACATTCAGAATGAAAGAAAGGATTGCACCGGATCCCGGTAACGGAGCCGTGTAAAGAATCTGTTCGCCATTGATAGTTGTGGTGAGTGATTTACTCCATTTCGGCCTGCAATCGAAGTACATGCAGACTTGGAAATTTATATAAATGTCAAAACTGTTGGTGTGCGTAGAAATGAGTAGAAATATACTTTCATATTATTTTCGTTGAAAGAAAATTAATAATGAATATTTCCACTGAAAAATTTTCATGTGTATAATAGTAATATACTAATGTTTATTCACCATAAATAAAGATATAAAAAATATCACAATTGTCAGAAACAATACCAGACGTATAATTAGTTGGTGAATTGATAGAAATAAATTATTAATATGTAATATTGATAAAAATTTTACCATAAAAAAGAGTAGAATATTGCATATATAGTAAATAAACCTAAGAAGATCCACTGTAGGCAGAGCCAATCAGTGAAGAAATTATTGTAGTGAGACAAAACTGAAGAGTATAATAATAAACTTCAGGAAACAAAGCTGTCTTGGTATGAAAAGATCGATTTCACTTCAATTGGATGAGTGCTTCTTGAGCTAGTCGAAAAGTTGAACATTTCAGGTCCAAGAAAAGGAAAGCATCTTTGACCTTTCAATTTGGGCATGCAAGAACGGAGTGAGTTAGATTGTTTGTTTACTTCTGGTGTTATACAGGCCGTTTCTTTTGTCATGTCGTAACATTGCTATATTCTAAACCGTAATAGATACAAAGACGATTACATGGGAAAAAATTTAACTATTGTGGTGAGCAGTACATTGGTCATAGAAAATCTACGTGGACTCTCGCCCTTCCCGACTTATACAGGAAAACTAAAAATGTTGTTTTCGGTTTTTTACGAATAGAACAGTTATTTCAGAAAATATAAAAAAATTAAAGAGGAAAGTTTTGTTGTATTCAAAATGTACTAGAACTACGAAATGATAAATTTTTAATTAAACGTAAAAAACCGAAAACAGCATTTTCAGTTTTCCCTGTATAAGTTGGGAAGGGCGAGAATTCCCATATATTTTCTATGACCAATTTACTGCTCACCAAAATAGTTACCTTTTTTCCCATTCAATCGTCCACGTATCAATTACGGTTTAGAATATAGCAATGTTACCACATGATAAAAGAAACGGCCTGTATAGGTCTGTAGTCTGGGATTTCGAGATTCGATTTGAATGGTGTTGTTTGATGTTAATACGTAAGAAAACTTAATGTCCTGGATCCAGTAAGCCAACTTCACATACTGTAGGTTTTTCGGGATTTCCTACACCTGAATAGTGAATACACCACCAAATATCAGGAAATTGCCCTGAAGCGCCACGGCAAACGATAATTATATCAGTCCTCAGGCTGTGTGTTTATGAGGGAGTATTGTATATATCATTACCAATATACACCTGCCAACTAAAAGACGAAAACTGAGATCAAAATTATGCGTAATTGGCTCGCAAATAATTTCCTTATATCAATCTTAATATTCGTCTTTTATTTTGCAGGTGTATAATGAGATCGAAATAAAGAATTTATTTGTTCTTGGCTCGCAAATAATTTCATTTTAATCTCAGTATTCGACTTTTATTTGGAAGGTGTATGAGTTACTGTTTTAATAGTTCAATGGATCTAAAAATATCTGGTTTTTTAATTACTTTGAGTATTTTGAACACAGGACACACATTTTTGGTAAGTCCTCCTAAATATCCAAACTCTTATTCTCTTTGATTCCCATATTTTCTGTGAGTTCATCCCATTTAAAATATTTTGAAATCACCAGACTGTATACCTGTACTAACTGGTGGTATTGTCATCTTTGATGTTTGATATCGTTCCTATATTGTTGGCTTTTATATACACACTCACATTTTGGCAAAGATAAATTCATTATATGATGCCTCATCCATTCATCAATATTTTCCAATACAATGTTAGTTTTAAAGGTAATATCCACAAAATTCAAAGTAGTGTTATATTTTCTGAGATCAGGTAAAACAGTGGGGATAGAATTATAAGTTAAATAATAGTGGGCTCAGCGGAGAGCCTGTTGCTAGTCCTGTTGAAGTGAATTGGGGTCCCTCAATGCTCTCTTTTGTATTTTTTATATATAGAATCCTGTTTCATAATATATGGAATACTGTGTTAGTTAACACCTGTGGAATTAACATGTCCATCATAATTCAATAAGGTTTGAAAATTTCAGCTTTATCCTAAACTCCTTTTATGTCTAAGAATACTATACAATTGTGGTATCATTTTTGCTGAAAGCCAACTGAACGTATGATATTAGATATGCTACATTATCATTGATTCCTGTAAACTTCTTGTTTGCTACTGATAATTATACATGATAATTATTACTGGTGATATAAGTAGTGAATTGAAGGTAAACGAGGATGTTAGTAAAGTGGATGAGGAAAATGAATACAAAGTGTTACCAGTGAAAAGAAGAAACCAATATTATTATTTCAATGATTTTTCAGCAACTTTTGTGCAACATTTGAATTTTATTATTGATACTAAATAATTCGATCAAAACTTGAATTCCGATATCATTTCTGAATTGTAATATCAATATGTAACCAGTACCAATTTTTCGATATTTTCTTGACGTAGTTAACACCCTATTCATCAAGATTGTGTCAAAATGTGTTTTCAATACAAAATTTGTTGTCAGCATCCTTACGAGCAACCCACAGAAGTCTCCGCAATGCTTGTACCACCTATGATATCAACTTCACTGTCCTTAATTATTGCATACTCAAAATTTCTACTCCTAGCTTCCAGATTGGTACAGTATAAGCACCTACCGTAGTTTGTATTTATCCACCAGAGTTAGGAAAATTATGACTCCCTGAAATGTGAACATTTTCAGAGTTTCAGATGGGAATAGAATGAAATCAAATACAAACAAGAAATAGATTATCAAATCTCTTTTTTTTTCTCGGAGATTCTGCTAATGAATCTAATCAAGCCTTTAAAATATTAAAACTCACTCATAGTTCTTGATATCATCCACTGTGATAATTCCATCATGATCTCTAATATCTTTCACAAAATCTTCTGTAAGTGTCCCATTGTGCAATGCCTCCCCTCCTTCTTCCGCGATTATTTCCAGAGTTCTGGCAAGTTTTGGTCTGGTGTAGTACTGTCCTTCCAAGTAGGTGTCATTCGTTTTTGGGTCGAAGAATATGTCCCTGTTTGACATAAATTAATACAACATGTATTTCAGTTCTATTGCACAGAATGCTATATGTTAAACCAAACGTTCAACAGAAAAGGGTGTAACAGAAAATTTGGGAAAATATTCGAAATTTGTACAACAACCCTGTACAGAGTTGACTGTTTGTGGAATACATCAAATATTACATTTGTTTTGTATCATTTACCAACTCAATTGTATATAAGCACAAAAGTAACACCTCCCAACATATTTCAATTTCGTTCATGAATATACTTAATGATCACAAACATTAATAACACTATGGTAATACATGTGATCATCTACATCCAATTTGCATTTTGAATAGATGATCCTCCAGTCTTGCTTAGGTTCGCCCCATTTCCGCTAAAATAATGTTTAATTTATCTGTGACAGTTTCAATGTGAAAGTTGTACTTCATCTCTTCCAATATCGTAAGTTTTTCGCCTCGAATTAAAAAGGAGTTATATCGGTTGATTTTTCCGAAGCTTTTTCTGAAACTCTCATGTATGTTCAGTTCAGGATACTCTTTAAATAATAATAATTGATCATACGATGGTAACAATGATTTGATGAACATAAAACTTCCGTACAAAATCAGACTAATGTCCACCGCAAACCAGTTTCAAAAATGTAGGTATTATTTTCTTTCGTTTTTGGGATGTTCTAGTACCTGATAAAGCAATGGCATTGTTGTATATTTTGCTAAAATATTCCATATCTGTATATCTGTTCACTGTATTCTTCTGGCCATCAACATGTATCATTTCCAAAATCATCATTCTGCGTTCAGTGAATATTATTGAAGTCAAAATTACGATCCACTCCATGGTGGATGTTCGAATGATGCTGTACTTTCAGATAGTGATAAATTTTCAAAATCACTTGTTATTTTACTATCTAACCTTATAACTGCCGTGTTTGTTCAATGTATACTTTCTCGCAGTTCGCGCATTCAATCTTATTATCACTTTCGGTTGCGTTGCAACTTTCTAGGTAATTTGTCATGAATCTCGGGAAAACCATTTTGAAATCATTTTCATTTTACAGTACAATTGATATTTTTCGACCAGTAGTACTTTGCTCAGTTTCTTGGATGTACCTTTTATGACCGACAGTGATTGAAACTCCCTCATACGAGTCTGACAAGATATCGTAGAGAGAAAACCGTGAAAGTGGTGAGTTTTCCTATGTCGCCAAATCGACATCTTCGGAGCGTCGGACTGCTGAAGATCCTTTTTAATTTTCTCGGACAATGGTGCCATTGAAAATCTCATTGAATAATTGTATTCTCCTAGAAAAATCAGACAAAAATGTTGGGTAATTCTAGGTTGTCCCCCACTCTAAACGTGTCGATATCACTACTTAGGTTAGCGACACGCAGCAATCTGATATTTGTAGGAAAATACAAAAATTAAATGAGATTTTCAAAGACAAAATTAATAAGGATCTTCAGCAGTTCGACGCTCCGTAGGCTTCGATTTGACTACAAAGGAAAACATACCACTTTCAAGGTCTCCTCTCTGCGACATCTTGTCAGATTTGGCACACTCAAACAGTATACAAAGTTACAACTTGCTGATTACCACTTCAGATTTTGTACGAGGGCTCACGTACTACTACTATTAATGCGTTGTTGTGAGCAGAATATAAAAAGTTCAGTACATACTTGAATAATCTAAACTTGAAGTGACATTTAAATATGATCAAGTGACTGAAAACGTTGTTTGTGTACCTCCAGACGTAAATGCAAAAGCTAAAATGAAATTCGTATGTTTCAATCGAAGAAAGGGCAAACTGGTCTTCATAATATTGTATATATTTGTGGGGTAATATGTATTGTATATATGATAAGGTATATGAGGTATAGGTATATGAGAAGGTATTTTTCTGAAAACTTCATTCACAAAAACACAGTAGATTTCATCTTTTCAAATTCAAATATTAATAAACTCAATCCAATTGAAATTCAAGAATCAAACCAGAAGGAACATCTAGTTCATGCCTCCTGATACTGATGTTACCCGATTAAATTTTTCCTTAGAAATCGATTTAGAAATAGGTCATTTCTACTGATTCAGATTATTTGTTGATCCACCGTGTTGTACATTTACAACGATCACTGAAAGGCCAACATTCTTCGGATACCAATAATTTTTTGTTGCTTCTTGAATTATTCGATTGATGCCACTTGTACTCGAAGGGTGAATTCAAGGGAATATCAATAGATAAGCTATATATCTACGAAGCTACCTTCTATCGACTTTTGCGGATATGTTGATAGGGAGTGAGTCTATGGAAAGGGAATCGGGAAAAGCGTGATGGTCTCATTACTCTCGACTTTTCCAATGAGGCGTCGCGAAGTGGCTGGAGAGCTGTGAGAAAACCATGTCAATATTGGATGGAATGGAACATTGGGGCTCACGATCAAAAGTCAGTCAGAAGTGACGTGAGAGTCGCGATGTTGAGTCTGTTGTCCAAGAGCTGAAAATAATATCGAAAATAATCGATTGATGAATGCCAACTCATCCTCTATGTCAACTTCAAATCAGCGAAATACATTCAAGTGATCTTCATAGGATTGAAAATAATTTTCACCCAATTAAACAAATGCAGTAGGTACCTACTGAAAGACAGTTTCAAAAAATTACGGAATTCAAGTATGTTCTGGTCTACTGACAGCCAAAGTATCCAGAACAGCTTTTCGTAATTACAAAAGCGTGAGGGAAGATCGTGATCACCACAATCGAAAGTGATAAATTTGTAAATTTTGCCTTTTTATTTTTTCATACATAACAAAAATTAATTCTGAAGAGGGGCTTTCAGTGAATTACAAACTTTGGCGGACAATGATTTGAATATCGTCAGAAATTCTGTTGAAAATTTGGAAGTGATTGAAGAAAGGAGCTGAAATCAAAATTATCGTCAAAGAAGGTATAAAATACTTTTATTTTCTTCACATTTGTCAAAGACGCAAATGGCCTTCTCAAACGTAGAATTGAATTACTCTTTCAAATTCCACTCATATTGTCGGGAATTTTTGAAAAACAGCCTAAATTGAGAAAATAGATTTTACTTCAGATATGTCATCACTAAAAACCTTCAATTGATGAATTGATAGGGGTACAAGATTGAAAGAATGGTTCCAAGAAAACGTCTCAAGTAAAATTCTGAATGAAAAGGGAGGGACATTCCAGAAAACTGTTCGGTTGGAAGTGAAAACTAATAATTCTGGAACGCAAAAATCTCGCCTTTCATCGAGTTACCTCAGGCTACAGCCAAAAAGCGACCTATATGAACGTCAAAAATAGGAATGACACAAAACTACAAGAGTAAATGAGTGCTGGAGAACCAAGTGTGGGTGTATGTCAAGTCAAAAGACGCATGTTTTGGTGAAACTGCTGCAGCTTGCCTAGTTACTACAACAATGAACATAAAAGGCATCTTCAAAAATACTACTGCAATTTCTTCTAGGCATTAAAAACTTTGTATAATCTCTGAAGAAGACATGGACATCCGATCAGCTGGGAAATTCAATGGCGAAAGATCTGAGAAAATCGTGGTATCATCGTCTGGAGTGCTTTCCTTCTACGCCCTCCTTATACAATAATTTATGAACTCGATGGAAGGTGGATCTATTTGAGTCACTATAAATTAGATACATGAGTCATAATAATCTCTACACACTTCTTTCAGTACCTGACTATCCTTAAATAAAAAAAATACAGATCTATGTCACACAGTGTTTGTTATCGTTACTAACCTCAATACTGGATCTGCATATAATGACTGTTTGCTTTCTTTCACTTTACTTGCTACATACGGCGACAGCAATATTCCATTTCTACAGATATCTATGGTTGGTTGAACTAAATCCCTCCAAGGAACGCCTCCTCCAAACTTTTGATATGCGCTCCAATATCCTCTCAGTTCAGCCGGTACTGCTACAGATAATCCACCTTGAGGAAGTAAACGAATGATAATTACGATATATTTGGGTTTAACACTCGTAGTATTTCAACAATTAATTGTGGATCATAATTGGGTCCCTTCATCAACAGGATGCATCTTCATGTGAACTAGAAAATACAGGATTACCTCTATCTCGTTCACAATTAGAAATGTTACTATTGCGTAACCTCCTCACGTTGGTCACCAATTCAACAGGTGTTGTTGGTGTTGTCTGACTTCAGGCATCAAGATTACCAAATAAACATCTTCCAATATCTATCAGAACAGCTTGGCCTCTCAGATTTGAATGCGCACTAGAACCTTTCTTTGTTTTCTCAGAGGCAGAAGCAACTAATGGGATAGTTTACAACAAATGTACCTAAAAAACTGTACTGTTGACTCCATAAAACAACTCTGGTAGAATGGTTTGATTATTATCTGAAGCTGAAAAGATAGTACTGTGACAGATGGACAAAGAAGTTACCCGAATTCGGAGTTAATTAGCCAAGCCTCATGCAAGATGATAACGGGAGATAGATTCAGAAGTGGTTACTGAAAAACTTCGGCAAGATGATTACGTTGTTTGAGTTAAGAAGGAGGAATACGGACTTAATTACTATCCTTTGAGACTGAACAGCTATCCAGTCATCAGAAATCAACAGATGTCAATATAAAACCGAATACAAATACACATATTCGAAATGATTGCGACTGATTCATAACAAAGAACGGTCATATTAGTCATCCTTCAAATAAACTTGGGATGTGAATGTTGATTTTTCGTTCAGTTATGAATTAAGAGAAATTGTTATTTTTATTTTCAGGTAGGATAGGTATGTGAAACCTTTCTAATATTCATAGTGAATATTATTATTATATTCGGATCATTAAGGGCTTTCTATTTGGCAAAACTTGCAATTAGTATTGGTATTGTTTCTATAACTGACATGTGTGTCATACAGCTATCAGTCAATAAATTCTGTAATTGCCTGAAATATAACATACTTGTATCATAAAGTAATGAAATGTGAAAAAATCAAACTTCCGAAGTTTTTCTACCACTTATATTTGTAACACTGATGATACTTCAGTTTGGTCTTACATGTACATTCTCAAACTACTTACTATTTCAAACTAAGTTTCGAAAACCCTTGAATCTGTCTTAATACAATCAACGACCAATTGTCTAGTTTCATAAACCCATAACCAAATAATTAATGACCTATTATTAATTCAAATATTTTGTATCTGACTTCTTTTTAGTCCGAAGGAACTTTTATGTTTGACAAATCTTTTAGAAAAATTTTGTCCACATTGTCTTGAACATTGTCATACTCTAGATACTCAGGTTGTAAACTCCAGGTTCTTCGATTGTAGCTATCCTATCTTTGGCATCTGAAAGGAAATTAGATAAGCTGGCTTCTTTATTGTTCTTTCTATAAAAACTCGCATTATGCTCTGTTCTATTTCCATACGTACTACGTTGAGTGAACACATTTCCTAGTTTCCAATTGTTTGAACGACATATTTTCCAGTAATTTACTTTGTTCCTGACCAAAACTCAGTTTTTAAAAATACAAATTTTTCTTAATTTTCTCGGAAACACCTTCATAACTTCTGTAAGTTTTAACGTAAAATCACACTATTGATGTACTTATCTATTTTGCAAAATATCACATTTCTATTCCAAAAGTAACGGAAGTTACAGGGGTATTTTCATGAAGACTGAGAAAAATTGGGATATTTTTCCAGGAACACTTATTTTCAGGAACCGATTGAGTTAGTAGTTGAATGGTTGTTTTGATTATGGATCCGAAAACATTTTCAACCTATTTTGCCTCCTACTATAATTCATCGGAAAATATTGAGTGTTTTACATCGATGCTAGATTGTAACGTATATCACCTGAAACGACACCTTCCATGCAAATTGTTCCTTTTTAATATATGTATCAATTTTGCAAATTTCATTATTCTACGTAAAGAATTACTGAAGTCACGGGTGTGTTTGCATGAGACATAGTATGACAAAGAGTTAAATTTTGTTGTCATTGGTAAAATTGGCTGAACATATATGCTTAAAATTTATTCTTTTCCTGAAGAATTGGAGAGCAACACCCAGTTTTATTCTCTCAATCTTCACTTGATATATTTTCTGCTCTGTTCTTGAAAACAAAGCAAAGAATTATGTTACCCAATATTAGTTGACTGAATTATTTGGGATTCGGACAATTTCCAAGTTACGAATATTCAGTATACATCCCAATAAAACAAATCAAACCATGATCGAAAAAATTATTATGTTCAGGCTTGCAAATAATATGTACGTAATTGAAAAAGTTGGGTACTCCTTACCATTCAGTGACAAATAACTGTCTCCGTGGAACATATCCTTGTCGGCCGCTGCGGGGGCTCTCTCTCTAGAGTTGAGTGACCAAGCTTTTCTGGTCGTCCTGTTATAGATGGTCATAAGAAATCCACCGCCCAAACCCATAGATTGTGGCATGGCTACTCCTTCACAAAACAACGCTGCAATTGCCGCGTCAACCGCATTTCCTCCTTTCTTCAGGATGCTTCTATAAATAACAATGTACCAGTGAGACCAGAAGTTCTCAATACTTTTTTATTCATTTATTCAATCAGGAGGGAATTGTTGATTTGAGAAATTAACAGTGAGTTTTTGTTAGTTATATTTTAATACTTGAGTATTTTGATATTCAGTTATTTCCCTAGTCAGGCTTTGTCTCCGGTGCCCTGATACAACCGGGGGGCGCGCTGGTATGTTATTAACCCCAGTAACCACTCCCCACGTCTGTGGGATGAGTGATTACTGGGTCCGAGAATCATGTGCCCTGAATAGGTGGAGTGAACCAAGAATTACGGCCTCCATCATTCGTCCGGCTAAGATTTCCGGCATATTATGGCAAGCCAGTATGATTTTCAAGCTTGATAGGAGGACCCTCATTATCAAAACCACCATTTGAATATAATGGTTTAGGTAAAGCCTGCGGAGTTCAAAGAGTGGATCTCGATATTTGGTCCGTTTTTTCTCTTCATTTCGGACGATATTCGTTTCGTCGAGAGCCGAATACTCTAAGACGAAAATCGTACCACTTTGATGGTCGAGGAGGACTACATCAGACTCATTGGCTTGTATTTGCCTGAGGGTGGAGAATGATTTGTTCTAATAGATTCGGTACTTTTCATTCTCCACAACGGATTCAATATCCCCGGAACATTAGGCAACACTCGTGTCTCATGAATACGGTACGACTGTCATGCGTTATGCCTGTAGGATGAAACCGCATGAGCTGGACAAGCTGACAGCAAATGCATTATGGTCTCAGCTGCCCCACGACACATCTGCATCTATTGTCAGGGACATCTATACCCATCACGCGACTACGGTAGATGAGGGTGTTGAAGGCACAATCTTGGCAGGGCATTATGAATCCCTCGGTTTCCGATTTCAGCCCCCTTGATCTAAGAAAAACCAATTTCAGGTTTCTGGATAAACCAAGTCTTCAATGTTCTTGAAGAAGTTCCCATGCAATGGCTTATCCTTATGTAGATGTAGGAGCCTCTCAGTCTCCGCAGCTTTGCTGAACGGGTTCCAACTCGGTGACAAAGTTTGGGTTCGTCTGTTGAGAGTCGAATACGAGAGTGAGTTCATCGACTGCACGGGTTGCTGCCTTGAAGAAAAATTCTCCAATACCTGCTTTTTCATGATCGCATACTAAGCAGAGAAGGGGAATTGAACTCCTGATGACTCACAGGCTCCATCCAGTACCATTCTGTTATGTAGACACTCCAAACTCAAAAGTCCACGGCCTCTCCGTTGTCTGGGGAAGTATAACCGTGGAACGGATGATTTAGGATACAAGCTCCTATAAAGATAAAGTATTTCGAATTATTCTTTCCGTCCTCTTTAGGATGATAACTATTTTCTTCACGCGTGCGTGATCCACCCTATACCCGCACGTAATTTAGCTAGAGAGGTTCAATTTTCCCGCACGCTAAACTTGTTTCAAGTGAGCACTTTCTATACTCTTATTAGGATAATAAAACTTACTTCATTCTAACATCACCATATTATCAATAACACCTTAGAAACACATTGCGTTAATGCACAATCAACAGCACAGGTACTATTAAAATGGGCACGTTTTTATTTATTTTCTTCAACCTACTACTACATACGAATGTTACACAACAATCGTCAATTTATGTACTTTTGGGATAAAATGCGAGGGAATTCATTCAAGTAGAGGGCAAACAGTATTTGTCAGAACTAAAAACTGGTTGAGGACTGCTAAGGTATACGCGGTTGCGGCTAACTGAAATTGAGGTATTTGTAGGGTGTGGAGAAGCTGAAAGCATGACGAAACAAAACAAAAATAGAAAGAATACGTGGACACAGAAAGATAGGAATAGTAAGTTGTAGTAGAGATGCAGAAAGATAATGGTGAATGAAGCTTATTTTTCACAACGGAGATTTTATTTTAAATTATCGGACTGTCCAAAGTTCAAATACCGTTCTCATATAAACTTCCAAGCCAGCACTGATTTGTTGAAAAAGGATGGATAACCTGAAAGACATGTACACAAAAAATCCGACAAAAACTTACAAACATGCGCTGAAAAATAATATGCATTCTGCCGTTGTGAAAACTCTGCTTAGGAGGAAACACTACCTTGGTAGAACAGGAATCGATTATACGCCTACAGTTTTTTTTTGAGAACTTTTTTTCTCCAGCAAATGACTCAATACGCTCTGTGGCAAAAGGATAACTCCAATGCCATCTCTCTCACACACACACACAAATGACTGAAAGTGTCCATATCGAAAGGACGGCGGATATTAAGAGAGGTAAGGGGAAGGAGGTCGACTGTGAAAACTCCAGAGTGAAAAGTCTAGAAGAAAAGGTTGGATTCCTAAAAAGTTCCAACAGCAGGCAAAACTCGTCATCGGAGGTCCGAAACAATTTGGGGTCAAAAGCAAAAAATTCAAATGAAAGAGGTACTTGCGATGATAGCTCGAGTAGCAATGAGAATAAATAATACACCTGAGTACCCAAGTGTCATAGTTATTTATTGTATACTTGTTTTTTATGTTGATAAGATATGAAATGCATTAAAAAGAAATTATCCACAGCTGATACATTATGATTATGAATACCTTTCGTATGACAGTTACCAAGGTGAAAGGTTAACAGTAGTGTTTTATTGACTTTATGAGGCGTTGGTAAATAGTATGTGTAAAAGCCCTTTTCGGGTGGCACCACCTGTTAGATAAGGTCTTAGTTCCCGATTCTCCGCTACGTTGTGCTCAAATCGCTGACAGAAAACTGTTAGTCACCTTACGCATAACGGGGTTTTGCGTTCACGACTTTTATTTTTATTCTGTTATCTTATTGGTTTCTTCAAAAACTATTGAAGCTCTCATACATTTGATATTATCATTATGTTAATCTGATTTCCGTAGTCATTTTGAATTTCTGATATAGTTGTGATATAATTCGTGTAGCTATTGTAGTTTCGGAAAGAGTAGGAAATATGGGTAAATGTCGAATTCATACGCAATTTCCACAGATTGCTTATTTAAACATGATGACAATGAAATATCCATTGAAATTTTTCCGTGAAAAAGTAATTTTCACATTTTCATTTTTTAAAAGTATGCTGATACCAATTTTCAAAACACAAACATAATTAATTGGAATCGTATTTCATTGTACATTTTTGATTGAAATGCACTGTGTTAAGACGAAAATACTTCAAAGATATAGTTGTAGCAATTTATGAGTAAAGTAATCCAAAAAAATTTAATACCAGTATTCAATAGACAAGCAATCATTTTGAATGGCAAATGACAGCCTCTCTCGTAACAGCGAAGCAAATTTTGCGACGATGTCAATTTGATTCCTGAATTATTCAATTCACTATCACGAAATATTCTATGAAAAATGAGTAGATATACCAAATTTTTCAAACATTAACTGCACATTTGAAATGTTGGTACTCAAAATGTTTCCAAATGAATGCAGACAGGCAGAATTTAAAGAACGTTATAGAATCACGAAAACTATTTTTTCATGTGCTCAAACATGTATACAGATGCGCGCGCAAATGTGCGTTAATATGCGCACATGCATGCGTAAGTAATGTTATTCTGTAAACGCAGAGAGAAATTCAGTGATCAGCTTCACAAATATGAAGACTACTTTTTAAATGATAAAACGTACTTGATGACTTCAATCCACATACCTAAAATGAGAATGGGATTGTTCGGGTTGCGTCTGGTCTAGTCGGTAAGCAAGGTAGAGGTAAGTTTATTGGCAGGTTGTGTGCGAGCACAGCGAGCACTTGCTTTGATTTCACTTTTTTATACTAACTAGTGATACGATTACGAGGAACTTGGATATCTAGGTTATTTAGGATAGGTTAGGTTAGGTTGTGTACCCTTCTTTCACTAGGACAATGGCCTTCGGATTAATGTTTTATTTTAAGGCCGATCCCGATAAACTTACCTTTACCCTGCTTACCGACTAGACCCGACGGAACCCAAACAATCCCAATCTCATTTCAAGTATGTGAATTGTAGTCTTTATTTTTGTAAGGCCGAACGCCGAATTTCTTTTTGCGTTTACATTACTTGCGCATGTGTGTGCGCATATTAACGCACGTGTGCGCGCGCATGTAAATACATGTTTGATAAAAATGCCCAGTTCACGTAGTTTTGTCACCTAAACACGAATTCGAAGTCTTAGTTATACTCATCGTAAAAGAAGGAAACACCCTAACCTAACTAACCTAGCTATCCAAGTTGCTGGTAATCCGATCACCAATCGGTATGTAAAAGTAAAATCAAAGCAGGTTTTTGCTGCGCTCCCCACAACCTTCCAATAAACCAACCTTTACCTTGCTTACTGATACGACCCGACAAAGTTCCGAACAATCCGAATCTCAAACGTTTTGAAATTCGGACGCTCACTCTAAGCGAACATTTACCGAAAACAATTTCTCGCATTCTACGCCCTTATAATGCTAGCTTCCCTCACGCCAAGTCAGGTTGTGGCGGATACATTCCATGAAATGTCGCATATTATGTTTCAAATTTTTTTTCTTGTTCTAAAATAATCCTATTTCGAATATTTCTGGAATTGAATTGGCAACGTTGCAAAATTAGTATTGCCGTTACAAGACACAGAGCTGTAATTTCATTTGCAAAAGAAAATGTAGGATTTATTGATATTTTGTGTATAATTGTCTATTGACCAATGATCAATTTTTTACTTTTTTGAACTTCTTGAGGATTATTTTACTCATACATTGCCAAAAGTGTGTGTGGAAGAAAGTATTTGCGGTTCAACACAGTGTTAGGTTTAGGTTAGGTTTAGGTTAGGTTTAGGTTAGGTTTAGGTTAGGTTTAGGTTAGGTTTAGGTTAGGTTTAGGTTAGGTTTAGGTTAGGTTTAGGTTAGGTTTAGGTTAGGTTTAGGTTAGGTTTAGGTTAGGTTTAGGTTAGGTTTAGGTTAGGTTTAGGTTAGGTTTAGGTTAGGTTTAGGTAAGGTTTAGGTTAGGTTTAGGTTGGGTTTAGGTTGGGTTTAGGTTAGGTTTAGGTTAGGTTTAGGTTAGGTTTAGGTTAGGTTTAGGTTAGGTTTAGGTTAGGTTTAGGTTAGGTTTAGGTTAGGTTTAGGTTAGGTTTAGGTTAGGTTTAGGTTAGGTTTAGGTTAGGTTTAGGTTAGGTTTATGTTAGGTTTAGGTTAGGTTTAGGTTAGGTTTAGGTTAGGTTTAGGTTAGGTTTAGGTTAGGTTTAGGTTTAGGTTAGGTTTAGGTTAGGTTTAGGTTAGGTTTAGGTTAGGTTTAGGTTAGGTTTAGGTTAGGTTTAGGTTTAGGTTAGGTTAGGTTTAGGTTCGGTTTAGGTTAGGTTAAGGTTTGGGTTAGGTTTGGGTTAGGTTAGGTTTAGGTTAGGTTTAGGTTAGGTTTAGGTTAGGTTTAGGTTAGGTTTAGGTTAGGTTTAGGTTAGGTTTAGGTTAGGTTTAGGTTAGGTTTAGGTTAGGTTTAGGTTAGGTTTAGGTTAGGTTTAGGTTAGGTTTAGGTTAGGTTTAGGTTAGGTTTAGGTTAGGTTTAGGTTAGGTTTAGGTTAGGTTAAGGTTAGGTTTAGGTTAGGTTTAGGTTAGGTTTAGGTTAGGTTTAGGTTAGGTTTAGGTTAGGTTTAGGTTAGGTTTAGGTTAGGTTTAGGTTAGGTTTAGGTTAGGTTTAGGTTAGGTTTAGGTTAGGTTTAGGTTAGGTTTAGGTTAGGTTTAGGTTAGGTTTAGGTTAGGTTTAGGTTAGGTTTAGGTTAGGTTTAGGTTAGGTTTAGGTTAGGTTTAGGTTAGGTTTAGGTTAGGTTTAGGTTAGGGTTAGGTTTAGGTTAGGTTTAGGTTAGGTTTAGGTTAGGTTTAGGTTAGGTTTAGGTTAGGTTTAGGTTAGGTTTAGGTTAGGTTTAGGTTAGGTTTAGGTTAGGTTTAGGTTAGGTTTAGGTTAGGTTTAGGTTAGGTTTAGGTTAGGTTTAGGTTAGGTTTAGGTTAGGTTTAGGTTAGGTTTAGGTTAGGTTTAGGTTAGGTTTAGGTTAGGTTTAGGTTAGGTTTAGGTTAGGTTTAGGTTAGGTATAGGTTAGGTTTAGGTTAGGTTTAGGTTCGGTTTAGGTTAGGTTTAGGTTAGGTTTAGGTTAGGTTTAGGTTAGGTTTAGGTTAGGTTTAGGTTAGGTTTAGGTTAGGTTTAGGTTAGGTTTAGGTTAGGTTTAGGTTAGGTTTAGGTATGAACGTGAGTGGGCCCATATCAGGCCCTCCACTGCGGCCAATGGCCTATTGTGGCTCACCCTATGGTTATATTTCTCCCAGTATATCCAATCTCTTAACGAAATTGAGAAGTACGTTGGGAGAACAATTTACCAGGTTCTCTGGCCTTACTGTTGTATTGCCAAATGTTGAAAATCTGGTTCTGGCCGCTGCGGGGCATGTACATAAAATGTGCATCTTGTGCAAGTCCGACTTTATGCATGTGGTGTTTGAGTTTGCAGTGGCCAGTGAGCAAACATACTATAACTCTGAGATATGCTCTACTGAGTTCTAGCAGCTTGTCAGTGTCCTGTTTATTCCTTGTGCAAGCAATAAATGCTTTGGAATGGGCTAGGCCGGTAGACTACGCCAGTACTCGAGTCTTTTGTTGTCAGCCCAGGATGTTATGACATTCTTGGTAGTGCTATGTGCTATACCGATTACCGGTTCTGGCACAGTGAATGTTGTTTCGGCCCCCCCTTTTGCTAGGGCGTCCGCTATTTCGTTTCCTTCTAGGCCCATGTGACCTGGTATCCAGACTAGGTTAACGTTGTTGCGTTGTGCCAGTTGGTTTAAGGTTTCTCTCCAGTTCCATACTACTCTGGATTTAAAGCAATTGGATTCAAGCGCTTTCAGTGCCGCTTGACTGTCTGAAAATATATTTATTTTTTTTGTTTGTGTGTGGCGTCGATTTTCCAGCTCCATTGCACATATTTCAATGGCATATACCTCTGTCTGGAATACCGTAGCTAATTCACCCATACTGAATGAGCGTTTCACTACTGGGTTTATCCCGTATATTCCGGCTCCAACACCTTCCAAAGTTTTGGAACCATCGGTAAACCAACGTTCATTTGCCCTACATAGGTCAGTTTCATTCCGAACCCAGTCTTCTCTTTCGGGGAACACCACAGTGTAGGACGTGTTGATAGTTTAAGCATGATGTCTGAGGGCATTCCCAGAATGTTGTGAGCTGTTATGCCCTCCAGCATGCTGCTGCTTCTCATGACTACTGCCTGCGGTAGACTAATGGCCGCTTGGTAGAGTCTGTATGTTGCCCATCTTGCCTCTCTCTCTCCAAACCTATGTGAAGAGGAGGTAATCCGAGAAGGGCTTCCATTGCTGCCGTTGGCGTGGAGCGAATGGCCCCAGTAATCGCCAGACACGCTTGTCTCTGTAGTCCGTTAAGTTTAGCCTGGGCCATTTTTTGTTGGCCCTTGCTCCACCAGACTACAGAGCCATACGTGATTATTGGTCATATGACGGTCACGTACAGCCAGTACACTTGTTTTGGTGACATGCCCCATGTTTTGCCACATATTCTGCGGCATGTCCATAATGATAGGCTAGCCTTCCGGATAGTCTTTTCCAGATGCAAGTTCCAATTTAGCTTTTTATCTAGGGTTATTCCCAGATATTTTGCTTCACTCGCAAAAGGAATTGTTACACCATTGATGGAAGGAGGTATTAATTGTTCCAGCTTCCTTTTTCTGGTGAACGGCACTATGACCATTTTGTGAGGGTTAATGGACATTTCCTCCCTCTCATACCATTTATATATGGTGTCCAATATATCTTGAAGGGCGTAGGAGATCGTCTCTTCGGATTTATCGCGTAATACTAGGACCAGATCGTCAGCATATGCTTGCAGATCGACCTCCCACAGCGAGAGAATGGTTAGCAGATCATCCAACAGCAGTGACCATAGCAGAGGGGAGAGAACCCCCTCCTGAGGGCAGCCCCTTGCTGGCTTGAAGCTGACACTTTCCCCCTGTAGAGAGGTCGTTATAGTTCTGTTATAAAGCATAGTTCTTATCCAGTCACATAGTATTGGTTGAATACCTCTAGAGACAGTGGCCTCATATAGGGAGTGAGGTAGTGCATTGTTAAATGGTCCTTCTTTGTCAAGGAATGCGGCGACTGCTACCTCCTGGTGTTCCAGGGCGTCGCTTATTCCTGAGACAAGGTTGTTGAGAGCAAGTTCTGTTGACTTACCAGCCTGGTATGCATACTGGTGAACATTGAGTGGGTGCTTTGTTAGTACACCACACCTCATTTGCCCGTCCAGTATTTTCTCCATACTTTTCAACAGAAAGGATGTCAGACTAATAGGTCTGAGCGATTTTGGGTGTGGGTCAGTCCGACCCACCTTAGGAATATAGATCACCCTAGTCGCGGTCCAGTTAGATGGAATATGGTTCCAAACTAAACTGGCTCTGAAGAGTCTTATGAGGATAGGTGCAATATGTTCCAGTCCGATTTGTAACAGAGCTGGAGCTATGCCATCCTCTCCTGGCGATACAGTGTATTTCTATCGGATAGGATGCATATAATACTCCGTCCAACAGATTATTTGAGTGTTTTGGAAGCAAAACCCGACATACCATACATATTTCTCCAAATAAATAGAAAAAGCAACATTTTTACTTGATATAGTGTTTTAATCATGTTTTTAGCCATCTGTGAAAATTTCGTAAAAATCCGACATTTACCCATATTCCCTAGCTACCTTTGCCGTAAGTTATCAACAATAATCTCACCTCACCTCACGAACAAACTTCGAACACGAACGATGACCATCGGTCAGGCGGTATTGGCGGTAAGATGTCTATTCTATCGTCATGCTGCTGGTCATGGATGAAACATTGGCACGAAAATATGAGCACCTTGTGTATAAACTTAGTTGAGTTGGCCCTCTAGTAGTGCATTCGGTACTAAGCCGTAACCGTCAAAAATCAAGCATAATCAAGTAGGCTGCGTCTTCTGTTTGATCCCACAGTTTTACAGGTATATAAGTGCAAACACCAGGGTTTTTAGACAGCTTAATAGTAGCATCATGACTTCATCGGATGACAGCTGTGAACAAATGCAATTTGGACTCAGTGGGGCTCTCTAGTTGTGGAAAATAGATGACTCAAGCGAGTCTGAGAGTCAGCTGATGGGAGTTCGTAAATCCTTGAACTGGTTTTACCCAGGAACAGAATAGGATCATGTGGGATATTCATGAAGAAAAATCGGGTGGATCCAAAGAAAGCATCAACCAGGTTCTTAAAAGGATCATACGAGGTAAAAATAAGGCACAACAATGTGGTATACAGAATCCAACGCAGATCTAGAAGTGAAATGTTTACATGGAAAGACGTAAGCCCTATTGTATTACGATCAAAATTTGAAGAGGGAGCAATGTTCTCCCACAGCAAAGTGAGTCGCTTTCTAGAGAGTAATTTAAGGTAACTGTCAAACCTTGCGAAGGACACCTCGTGGAGCAGCTTCGTAAAAGTACTCGTATTTTGCTAGATTTGGTTTTGGCAGATTGTTTATTGTTGATGGAAGTGATACCGGAAAGTGTATCGGCATATACGAAGTATGAATCTTCAACGGATTCAACCATCATATCTTGCAATATTCTATTGCCATGACGTAAACCAATAAAATACGGGTATTTGACCACTCAACATGGTCTCCGTCGCTATTCAAATTTTTCAACTGAACTTTGAAATTATGAGTATAGCAATGAAATACATCGAAGCTGTTGATAATCCCGACATATCGCTGCTTTTGAGTGAGTCAGTAGATGACGTCTTATATTATTGCCGTGTGGTTTGCACTACTACAACAGTGTTAAAGCTGCTGCGTGCGAAGCGTGCTTCTCGAGACAGCCTTGCTAAGTGCTTATACACAACCGCAACAAACGCGTGTTTCTCGATTTTACCAAAATATAATCGAAGTATTCAGATGAATTGGTAGGCAGGAAACGCTTCAATACACATTAATAAGCAAGGATATAAACGTTCCTCGGCATTATTGGCAAAGATCCATCCCATTCAGCTGAATTGTTATGTCACATGGAATGAGGCGGTATCATGTCGTGATGATTGATCGTGCTGAATTAAAATGAGTAGGAGTAGAGATTAGAGTGTAAGTGGAACACAAATAATTCATCTGAATGAATCAGAATTCGAGGTGAAAAAAATTACGACTCTGTTGACAGACTGTCTCAATAATTTGAGCCTGACAACATCGTGTATATCGGAATCAACCAGAAGTACTCATTAGAATAATGGATGATATTGAAGATAGAGATATTCTGTATGAATTGCATTGGTCAGCTTTAACGAGAATACATCGAAGTTTTTTGTCTCCCAACTCTCTTTACATCTATTGAAAGCAGACAGCAAATGGATAGTACAGTTTGCCAATTCATTACTATCTATTTATTTAATCATTTATTCTATGCGGGGCACTTTAGACTAACTGGATGGATATCTTCACTACTTGCTCCCAAAACAAAAACAACAACAACAAACATTCTAAGCGGAGAGGCCATACAAACTAACTAGTTGGATATGTTTACTACATGCTCACAAAAAATTATTGGTGAACAGAAATGGAAACGTTAAATAAAATGAGTTTTGGTTTTGTCAAACACTTACCATACGATTGAGACTAAAAGCGACTAATTATTAAAATATTGTAGAAATGTAGGCTCTCCCGATTGGCTACGTCAAAACCCGGAAATCAACCAGAATTATGAAATGTTGTTAAAATGTAAGGCCTACAGTTTCGAAAATAAATGTTTTTCTGTAATTCTTTTGCGAAACATTGCATTCATTGGCAAGACGAAGCATTAACAAAAGGAATAGTCTCGTGGCATTATAGTGGTATAATGAAGACAGTGGATGAACGAGTTCTTCTGGATGAAATAATACATATTATCATCGACAATGAATAAAGTGAATTATTCCATTTTATTAAATAAAAGATTGATTCTCTCAATACAATATTTCAAGCCCATTTTTAGTTTCACCCTATTATAATCTGGAACAAACATGGAATTTTTTAAATAAAGATATCGTAAAGACGTATTCTGAATCTTCCCGAATGTTAATAATTTTGACTATATTGAATATATTTGTAAATCTATAATTAAAGTAAAATTCCAGTCTTCTTCTGTCAAGTGCGTAATTGTGTTATTTGAGCTTATATGTATTGATAAAATCAGAGGTTTACCTGATTATGAATTCCATCAAAATTCAGTTGTAGACTTTTAGATATATTTAATGTGGGGTTTCAATGATAATGAAGATAATAGAAGAACCAATTATTTTACTATGTCTGTACCACGTTCAAGGATCTAGTTTTAATTCAAGATTGAACAACACAGGATTCTTCAAAAGGGTTATTTACGTTACGATACATTTTCCGTTGTTCAAAATCAATTTATTCCTACAACTCCGTTTATAGAGGCTATTTGAATATTTCTCTAATATCAAGCTAACTGTTTGAATATGAATGCAAATTTCAAGATCATCTGCGTACAAAAGTCATTCTGAACTTAAAGGTGGATCTTAGGTGAATGGTATAAAAAAGGAGACTCAGGTTGGCAACTCCAATGTTGTCCGACCTACCCTAACACTGACGAGAGGCAAATCCTCATATTTCATGTCTGCAGGTGGTCATCTCTAGCAAAAAGCCTTACAGAACTGCTTATTTTGTAATTACACAGTAGATTAATTACAAAATACGCAGTTGTGTAAGGCTTTTTGCTTCGTGTTGTGAATTTGGGGTCTCTACCCGATTACCCAATTCAACAACTTACGGTAGGTACGGTCAAGCGCGCATACAATTATTGGCCCTGAGACTTCATTCATTTCACCAACAGCGATAGGCTTGGGTTAGTCTCCCCTCCAAATCAACAAATAATTGGATAATAATCAATAATGAACGGAAAGTCTACAAAAAATTACAAGCACAACATTTTTTTTTCTTCTTTATTTATATGTATGGTTCTACTAGTATTTTTAAAGAAACGGTGACATAAAAACGGAATATTCAGGGCTATGAAAATTGGCCGTTGTAGCAACTTTGTAACGGAAAATTGCATTATGAGGATATTTGGTTAACTAATCTACTGTTAAGTAAGGCTTATTCTAATTTATATCGTCAGTTTATCTACGACTTCCTAACAAAACCAATTGCATAACCGACCTGGCAGATCGAGTGGTCAGTTGGTGAACTTAGTTTCCAAGGAAATCGTACTGTTCATTATTCTACTACTCGAATGCCTCCAGGTATTGCTAGTGGGGTTGTCAATCCGGTAAATCAAGTGATTGGTTCCGTGGGTAAAGATTTCGGCAGTTATCGTGCACTCCTTCTCTTCAACTACGTCTTCGGTATTAATACCAAGAACAATACCGACCAAGTAAATTGAGCCATTAGCTAGTCTATGGTTCGATTTCCTCCAGATATTGCTACTAGTTTATCGATTCTTTAATCAAATAGTCGGTTATGTAGACGTGAATGTCAAATGAACGCTGCAATAATTATCAGACGTTTACTAACTCCTTCAGGAGAAAACCAAGAGTGATACCGACCTGGCAGATTGGGCCGTTGGCTGACGATCGCAGTTTCCAGAAAAAATATTCTGTTCGATGCACTGAGGAATTTTTTTATTAATCGTAGCAAGAAACTCTAATAGCATAGGGGACAAGCGAGCTATCACCTGTGGTTATAAAGTTGACTTTGCTGATTATAACTCACTTGGGATAAATAGAAACTGTCGAATAACTTATTTTCTAGAACTTTGCTACAGCAATGGAATGCATTTACCTATAGCTAGTAGACAATGTTTTTGTGGTTGCTGGTAAACTTTGCTACCGCCAGCAAGTGAACCTACTTATGACTAAAAGCTATTGCTTTAGTTGTACGAATCTGACTTAGCTATCGCTGGTGTATGCAATTACCCCTAGGGCATTATTCATGTTGTAGGTATGCTATGGTGACACATATATTATTATATTATTACAAAATGTCTGTCGGAATGTGTTCTAACAGTGACGAACAAAAAAGAAGTTTCGAAATGAAACATGTAAGATAATGGGTCGTGAATAAATTTCAGCAGAAGCTCTCACTATTGATTCATATTCCGCATACTTCATTAACACGAATATGTATGACTCGAAAAAACTTAAGTAATAGCATTTGATTATATTCATTCACTTCACCCATTATCAAATGATTCCTATATTGGTTATTTACAAGGAGCACTATTCGGCAATATGGCTGGACTAGAACAGGCGGTAGATAACACTGAAACAGTAGTTCTACGTTTTCTCATTTCTAAACGTAACAACCTCCAAATGTTCGTTGCGTTCGTGGAGGGGGTAATTTCCGTCAGAATGTCAGCAAAACATCTAATAACCACAGCATGGAACAAAGTAGTCGTAAGTAGGTTCTTCGAGTAATATTTTAGTGGCAGGTTGACAACTGTATTACCGTAAGTGGATGAACTTCTATGCGATGATCCACTTATCGTAAGCGAAAACCTTACGGCCATAGGCATGTAATTCACCAGTGATTATTCACCTGTGAAATTATGATTTTCTGATTGAAGAACTTACTGTCCTAGACTGACTGCCTAATAGCGACAGCATTATACCTAACTGTGGCAGAAAAACCACCTTCAGCAAAATCGTTTTTGCTGCCATAGAATTTGAATGTGCTACTTCTATTCTATAATTTGTTATAGTAATAGTATTACTTAGTACAGTAGCAAGAAATATCCCAGCAAAAACTTTAATTGCAGAATTTTCCTCAGTGTTGCCTTGAGGCTTGATTTCCTCCAGATATTGCTAATGGTGTTATCGATAGGAGAATAAAGCAGTTAATTTTACAGACGGGAATCAATATGAACAACTGCGGGGATAGTACTAACTTTCGACAGAATACAGTCACATAATTCAAAAGTAACACCCCTTGAAATGATGTTTCGGAAGTCCTATGGCGGTAAGATAATGAAATATGAAAATTATGATCATTAATTTGACACTAATATGGAGAACGTAAAAACAATTTGAATGAGAGAAAATAAAAAAATCTTCGATAGATAATAAAACTGTATTTGACAGAATTCCGGCTAAGGAAATCTAGGAACTGATGAAATCAAAATATGAGTTTACTGGGAATGTCAAAAAACTAACTGAAAATACTGGGATACTGTGAAGATTTCTGGTCGAGTATGTGTCGACTAGCAAATAGTAATAATTGAAGACCTAAGTGGATGAAAGTGTTAAGCAACATTTTGCTGGAAATTGAGATATTTGCGTGGATGAAGGTGTTAAGACCATATGTATTTAAGGCGTCATCATTCATGAACATCGAAGGAAATTCTTCGACTTTAAAAATGGATGAAGGTGTTATTTGACTAGCTGGCATTACTTTGTCACTCTCCAATGCCGTTTTAAGAAATAAAAGTTGTAAAGGAGCTTTTCTACACTAACTTATGAAATCCTTCACAGGCAGGTGCTTATGTACAACATAATGATAATCAGTGATACAGAAGAAGTCTTTTGAATGGTGTAGAATGTAGCTTCATGTTGCCCCGAAGGGTTAGCCAGCGCCTGAATTGGAGAAACATATTCTTCAATTATACCCAGTCTGAAGACTGTACAAAATTCTCTAGTAGGAATAATTCAAGCTGGAAAAACCTTAATGCGATGGTATAATGCATGTGAACTTGGTAGACCGTACCTATCAGGGCTTTTCTAACCAGATGCAATTGATATTGGGAGTGAATAAAGGCTTCCATCATTATAGAAATGAACTGGTCAAGTCTCAAAAATACTTCGTTACACTTGCAATCGGGTCTTCTTGGAAGAGCGTTGCGTATATATCTGTCAGATGTAGTTCAATATCCGTCATGGTATCAGCCGGGAAAGTGGTTGTTTTATGTAAGATGTTCGTCTCATTTTGCACTCTGTGGTAATGTGTGGAGAGAAGGGTACTTCGAGATTTTCGATTTTATTAGTTTCAATCACAAAATTATTCCCACAGGTCTTTTCTGAAATCAATATTTGTCACAAAAAAAGAATCGAAAAGTACCTTACATTGAGAGATATCAGATGGGTTACTCAAATTAACATTTTGAATATACTGTTATCTCAATGTGACTCCAATTTGGAAGTGAAATAAAAGGTCACATTCACCTAACTGCGAGTACCGTTTAGTATCATCATGTGGAGAAAAAAAATACCAAATGGGTCCATAAAAGAAATTCTGAAGCTGTCAATGAGTCGCAACCCAACTCACATATGTTAAGTGGAACATGAATATGAACTCCACTCACATCTGTGAGATTGATTTGTGCTTAGTGGGCAGTACATGTGACTTGAATGACGAGGTCTTCTAAAAACAGATGATTCATATATTTTCCAACAATATGCCCATGCTCAAAATAACAGCGTTCATAATACAGAGCAGAAAAATTCAATTATTTTTCGATTCAATTGGGTCGAACTAGCCTTCGCTGATGATTGGCAATGACCATGAAACCGGTACGGAGGTGTTCTCCCAATTAAATCGAAAAATAATTTCAGCTTTGATATTTTAAATGCATTGCAAAGTGGTTCTTGTAGAAAACTTTGCCAAGTATTAAACAAATTTAATTCAATGGTCGTAGGGGGCAGTAGTTGTTTTTTGTTGAATACTTGCCGACGACTTTACCTATTGTATAGGTTTTATTGCGGAAGATTGGATTATGTAATCCACCATATTTCATTATTGGAAGTGTTACTAACTCCATACGCCACCTTAGGAGTATCAAACCCAGTCAAGTCTCAAGATTTTAACAATTGATTCAATTAAATTGAATTTGAAGAATCCCAGCTCCGACTGCGGCTCGAACCCGGGACCCTTAGCCCCGAAGCCGGACGCCATACCACTACGCCATGCCCCGACGTTGTATTATCACAGTTATTGACGATATGGTTTTGTATTTTGTCGGGAAAATTCTAGATTCGAAGATATTCATCATATGAAATTGTTTTACAATGACTCAACCATAAATATTATGCCTGCCATTAGGATTATTTGTTCAAATTATTATTATCATAACTGAAATCAATGAACATTCAGACATTCATTTACTGTTAAATTGGAACAATACGCAAAACGATTTTGGAAATAAAATTCCTGGAAAACTGAATATATTTCATTAATATCGATTGAACCGGAAAATACACATATAATTTCACTATGGTACACTATAGAACGATAAAAAAGATAAACCAGGTTGCACAATATGAATACTTCAAATAAAAACATTGAAAATTAACTATTGCTGGGTTGTTAAATAATTTTTCAGAAGCTGGATATCTGTAGTATTTGGTCTTTGATAAGGTATGTGGTGACTTGTTTTTCCCGTCAACCGGTTGCACCCTCAAGTCTGAAACACAACGGAAGTTTCATGTTTTTAGTTTTAATTTTAATCATTTTGGATATTTTTTTAATGTGAAACCATCTTTGTCATTATCATTCTGATCACGCCTCATTAACAATTTTGTTGATAAAATTTAAGCTTCATTTTTCAATACTGTTTTGCATCTTGTTTTGTTTTAAAAATTGATATCCAAAATCCCAAAACTTAAAACTCATAACTCATTATACAGAGCCTTTCTAAAACATCGGAACGGTCTCATATTTCAGAAATGCCATGAGAAAATTTACGAAAATTTTGACTGGGTGGTTTTGGATGATGCCCGATTCAACGGTGATATCGTCAATGTTGCCAAATCAACAGTTCTCCAGATATTGAGGGTAACTCAATGTTTCCAAATGGAAAACCGTATTCATTTCCATTGCAATCAATTCAGCGCCCCTTCGTTATTTATGTCTCCAAATACCAGATTGTGAATTAATGTGATTTTTGAAATATGAGAACATTGTTCGTTGAAATGTCTGCGAACAGTCCAATATTTTCAAAAGGGCTCGAGAAAATATCATGAAATTTCATACAAAATGGTTTTTGTGAACACAACTTTCAAATAATTGAAATCTTTTCCAATAGAGTTCTGAATCAAATAGCGGTCAAGAAATTACCTCAAGGTATTAGCATTTGAGGCGTGATTGAAAGAGCTGTCTGACATATTTAATTTTTTAAGATTTCTAAATTTGCCGGTTGATCAAACTACATCAATTTAAAGTCTGATATTTGGAGACATTAGTAACGAGGTGTCGCTGAATTGATGGAATGGAAGAGCAAGTTCCGATCAAATCTCTGGATGAAATCGGAAATTGAATTCTGTCTTCAGATAGAGGCATGCACATTTTAACTTAATATGCTTATCATCGTAACTTATCGTTGTAATTTTATATGCTTATCTATCAATGAAATCAATTATTATTATTATTGTATTGAAAAAAATTGAGTTATCCTCAATATTTGAAAAACTGTTGATTTGGCAACTTTGCCGATATCATCATTAAATCGGGCATCATCAAAAACCGTATTGAAAATACTGGAACGTTCCCAGACCTTTGAACGATAAAACCATGTCTTATTTCGAAAACTGCATTAATTTAAAATGTGATATTTGGAGACAAAAGTAATGAGGCATCGCTGAATTGATTACAATGAAAACAAATTGTTCCATATGAAAAAATTGAGTTATCGTCAATATCTGAAAAACTGTTGATTTGGCAACATTTCCGATATCACCATTGAATCGGGCATCATCAAAAACCACCCTGTCGAAATTTTCATACATTTCCTCTGGGCCGTTTCTGAAATATGAGACCGTTCCGATACTTTTGAAAGACACTGTATAAAACATGTTGACATAGTGTCTGCGGCTTTATTTGCAACCGAGATACTTGTGCTAGCTAGAGTTGACGTGTGATGCCAAGCACGGTAATATGAAATAAGTAGATTTGAATAATAATTTATTATTCATTTTACTTTCCTATGTAGATACGCTGTATATCAAAACATTTCACAATTTTACAAATGATAATAAAACGTAGATAACGACAAATATTAATTGTTTTATTTTCTCTCCTATCAATGAGTTGAGATAATAATATGTACGTATTCATCACTTGCATAAAAGGTAAAATCTGATTTTGAAATCAAGATTTTTTTGTATTGTATATCTGAAGGCTGATTTCATTAAATGACGTCAAATCATTGAAAGAGTAAACAGAAACTGGATTAATAGATGAGGAGAGAGATTTTATGATCAACTGAGATCTGATTACATAAAGCGACTAACATATTTTATAGATCCAAGGAGTTCTCACAAGACCTGTTGGTAATCATGCAAAATGCATTATCACAGAATAATCTAAAGTCCTCAAACTCTGCAATAATTTTGTCTTGAACTCATTCCCCCCTCAAATGAAAATCTCGTTTCGATAGCTAGTAAGTGATGGGACAAGCACAATTTCACTTTACCAACGTAAGTTGTTCATTGATATGCCATCATGACTTTCTCAAAACTTTTTTCTCGACAATTTCAAACAACGCATGTTTCAGGAATGAAATAGGCAAATTGAAAAATGGATCGAACAAATGTAATGTAAATCAGTGGTAGTCTAAAGCCGCGTCCTCACTGAGTCGACATTGTCGATCGACTCTGTCTATCTGTCTGTCGATCGATCAAATCTGTCGATCTACCTGTCGATTGGTTGTCCATAATCTGTCGGTAAAATCAAAGGGTAGTCGAGTCGAATCGAGAGTGTGGACGTGGTATTCGGCATTCGACATCAGCGGAAAGACTGTAATCAATGTGAGCGTGTCGTGTTACGTTGTTTTTGCAACAAATATTCAAATTTACTATCAGAAATTCGAAAATAAATTCTAAGACCACCATTACATCTTTATTCAAGGTTCAATATGTCGATATCATCCATCTTTTTAAGTCTCCTATCAGATTACTACCGCTGTATTTCTACCTTCCAGGCTTGGTCTAACCTAATATCTTTTTTAACGCGAATTTTTCTAGACGCAACAATAACAAATAATGAGGTACAAGCAATAATAACGTATTAATTCTTCATTAAACATTTTCGTTTCGACTGATAGACCAACTTTTTGTCGACTTGGTGTGAAGTATTTTCGATTCGTTGGTCGACAGCGTCGATAGACAGAGTAGATCGACAATGTCGACTCAGTGAGGACGCGGCTTAAGGGGATAACACCTCTGTTCTGTTAGATTCATGTCGACAAAAATTCCTAAGATAAAGGATTTCATTTGCGGAAGGCTGAATTTGGAACTCCATTCGACAATTCAATTTAAAGATTTTTTTAAAGAAGATATTATAGAACTGCCAATTTTTTTCATAGTTGATAAACAGTGACTAGCACTCTGAATTGACGATCATGAACCAGCATATTTTCAGTCTCATTTCCATTCATGCAATCATCACATCACAATACGTATATGGGCTTAGAATAGTATAAATGAAGCAAACAAAGTAAGTAATCCCAAAGCAAATAGAATATATTAGAATTGTTTCAATATATTCAATTGTGGATCTACAATGAAGGATGTGAATTTGATGAACGCCATTGTACTCATTTCACAAAACAAATAACCTGGAAACACATCCCTGAAAAAACATCATCTGATTCTCGCAAATACGAGACTACTGAACCTGAACAGACCACACACTAGTTTGGTTCCAAATATATTTTTTTCTCACATTCGTTACTCTTTAGCAATTTTCATTAACTTTTTATCGAAACTCATCTTGTAGTCTTGGAGTAAGTATTGAAGGAAGGAGTGTTTCATGGTTCTTCAATTCGTCTATGAGACAAAGCAGTCATTGGCTGGTTGTAGATGAAGTACTCGAGTGTCAAGGGTTTAGTTGATTTGTAACATCATCGAATACAGAACACAGATGACTTGAATTGCACCAGTAATAATCTATACAGGGCGTTTCCAATTCGATCCTCACCATTGGAATCTCGGAAACTATAAGAGATGCAAAGATGGTTAAATTGGGGGAAAGTTGCGCATTTACCTGACTAACAATATGCCGTTGAGAAAGTTCCAAAATTCCGAGTATATCCGGAGATATCCAGATAAAAACAGAAAATTTGGAAAATGGTTTTAATTTTTTTCTGGCTATAGTTTTTGAAGGATTCGAAATTAAATTGCACTTCCACGTTGCCTCTTTTCCCCTGCTACATAATGATGTTTTCAGATTTGCTATCCGACGTTTCGTCTTTCGACGACCATCTTCAACTTTATTTTCTCATTCTTTCTGTTTTGAATAAAACCAGATATTACCTTTCCAATAATGTATCATAAGTTATCATTCTTTTTCGAAAAACCGGAGATATTATAAAAAATCTTATCATAATGAGTTTTCATTTTGATATTTCAAAATGAAAACTTTCAATATGTTACACTCAATGACATTTTGTTATTGTACAATTCATTGAATTTTTTGCGAAAAAATGGCTTTTACGAATGGAGAAAAAAGAGAGATGATACAAATTTATTACAAATATAAAAGAAGCAGTGTTAGGACATCCGAAATATATTTAAATTCAGATCAGAATTCCTTTAAATAAATGGAAACCTAAAATTTTATCTTTGTAAATTCCTGCCCACACGTTAATACTGAACCGCACTTAAGATAGAATTTCTGGGAACTGCCTGGGGTTGTTTATGCTTCAAATGTGTTCGTTATTTCGGTTGAATATCCCACAATTCGTAAAAGTACTTTAATCTGTCCAAATTAGATTTTCCTATTAGCCAATTACAAAATTCTAATCGCATTTCGGAATCACCTGGATGCAATTTTTGGGATATTTGTATGTTGTAACATTTGAAACCGCTTTTTTGAGTTTTCTCCAAGCACATGTATGACAAATATTCATATTGGAGGAAATTTCAGAAAATCTTTAGTTTCCTGATCTATTCTGTCTCCAAATTTTCTCCTCGGCTCTTCAAATGAACCTATCTCGGTGAAATTTTGATCCAATAACTTGAGTCCGATATGGTTTTCGTCTTTCGGGATACAAGTTCAAATAAATTTCCGATGTCGTAACACTCTATCTATCGTATTTTTAATCAATTTGTATCATACTTCTCTTTTCTTCATTCGTGAAAGCCCGTTTTTGCCAAAAATTCTATGACTTATAAAAAAATTTCACCAAGTGTGACAAATTGAAAGTCAAATTTAGAAACATGAAAGTCAAAGCCTATTATGATATGAATTTATTTTTCAATATATCCGGTTATTCGAAAAAAAAAAGATAACTTTTGATACATCATTGAAAAAGCAATATCTGGTTTGATTCAAAACAGGAAGAACCCAATGTAGCGCCCATAAAAAAAAATAAAGTTGATAATGGTGGCCGGAAGACGAAACGTCGGATAGCAAATCTGAAACCCTTTATATAGCAGGGGAAAAGTGTCAATGTGGAGTTCATTTTCGAATCTTTTGAAAAATTAAGTCATAAAAAAATTAAAACCAATTTCTAAAATTTCTGTTTTGCCGGATATCTCAGAACTCTCAGAACTTTCTCAATTGCATATTGTTAGCTAGGTAAATGCGCAACTTTGCCCCAATATAACCATCTTCGTATCTGTCATAGTTTCCGAGATCTCACTGGTGAGGATCGAATTCGAAACACCCTGTATACTGAATGAAATTCTATGTCAATTTCTGATATCTTTTGAGGATTCTTTTAGAAATTAAGCTCATGAAATCTGAATATAAATTCCAATTAGCACTCAGTTCAGAGAAGTTCCCAGCAAATTTTTCCGAATACTTACGATAAACACTAAAAAGTGTAGAAAAATCTTAGTCAGATTTCAGTGATCAAGAAAAATTCAGGAAACAATAACTTCTCAGGTTGATGCTACTTTCATACAGAGAAAAAATGTTTTGTATGTTCACTAGAATAATTTATTGCAAATCAATTACTAATTTATCAAAATTATACAGAAGTCCAAATAGTGTAGGTCTGTAGAGCTCAATTTTCAGACAGCACTTACACGAGTTATGCCAGCTGCATATTAATACAGAGGTGACAGAGGCAAGGCAGCACTGTGAGTGTCTGTGATGCAAGCGTTGAAAGGAGGATCATCCAATCAGATCAGCCGTTAAATAAATCACCGAAAAACTCTACTTAGGTGTCTGATGGAATTTAAAAAATCAAACAAGTTCTGCTTTCCAATAAACCTATCAACCCCATCAAATCTTAAGTTATTCTTTTTAACCTCAAAATCGTTGCGTTGATCATTTGAAAATTATAATAAATATTGAAACCTTCCAAATCACAGATACATCAAGGAATTTTGGTCCCATTATGGATCAATCGCTTAGTTATACACTTTTTGCTTGTTAACTTGATAACATAACAGTAATTTTCCATCTAAAAATCATAAATTCCAACCGTGGAGTTTTGGATATGGGAAGTAGAATACATCTATATAAAGCATTAATCACAACTGAACTATGCTGATATTGTGTTTGATTTCGCTTTATGTAATTCTTTCAAACGGCCTCTTCAACTCCATGCAGAAAGAATTCTTGCGTACCTACGACTAACTCGTATCGTCACATTTTGATGGTCACTGCACATCATTGGCATGCAAACTGTAACTCAGAATGTAACAATACTTTTTTTTGATTAGAAAAAAAAGTTGCATCAGCCGCGAAGGGTTATTAGCAACATACAATTACAATACAACAATATTACAGTTAACAGTTACAATCAAGTCACAGTATGCAGTAATTTAATAAGTTTTTAGATAATAATAAAATATTTTGTTCATTAGGTATGGATATGGATTTAATGTCCTGGTCCAAATTATATTTGAGTCGTAGATTACCATACTTAGGGCACTCAATTAATAAATGTTTTACACTTACAGGCACTATGCATAATTCACATATTTTCTCTGGTTCTCTTTTAAGGGTGTGTTCGTGGGTATACCGTGTATGGCCTAAACGTAGTCTGGTGCCGTCTATTCGGAGGGTAGATGTTCCAAGATTTTACCAAAAATTTTACTTCGAACAGTTTGGACACGTTTTGTTGCCACTGCATTTGCCAGTATTCTTGGATGAGGTATTGTATTTGGCTTTTTATATCCCTATACCATACCTTTTGTTCGTTGATTTCCGACAGTTTACTTATTGCTTCTCGAGCAATCCTATCTGCATCTTCATTTCCTGGTATGCCGACATGTGATGGAACCTATATAATTCTTACTTCATTGTTTGAGTGAGCAGTGTAAAGAAATATTTGCTCTCTTATTCGCGCAGTGGTTGGGCGGTTGGGATACGATTGCTGCAAACTCTGTACTGCCCCCAGCGAGTCAGTGATTATAAGAGAATTCCAAGCCTTGTTATGCATTTTACAGATTGAAGAATTCCGAACAATTCAGCGCTGTAGATACTAAAAGTTGATGGAAGTAGAAATGCTTGCTTGCGAGGTGTTATCTGTTACAAAAGCTGCCGTTACTTTGTCATCCGATTTTGATGCATCCGTGTAAATATTTGTATGTTCAGGAAAGAGGGATTTAAGTGAAAGGAAGTTCTGAATTATCATACTGAATGGGATTTAGATTTTGTTGTAACGAGTAAGGGAGATATCGACTGGAACTTTTTGCGTCAGAGAGGGAGGAGTATGTGGGAAACTGGTTTCTGCGACATCTTTGAATTGGATTTTATTAGTAATGGGATACCGATTTAACCTTTCGTAAAACGGAAGATAAATTCTTCTTCTATTCGCAAATAAGTTCTGAAGTCTTCTGTATAACGCGTACTTGTGCGATGGGTATTGCTAATGGTCAAATATAACCCCCCAGACATGGTCACAACTAATACACTCTTATTCCACACAATTACATCAATAGAAAACCTTCATATTTCTACAGGACTGTAACTTTTCGCACTGATGTTTACCATCTCAATTGTCTGTTAACCCCAACTCTACATAAAACAGCTCAATTTCTATCAACTTTCTCTTACCAAATAACTTGGCCATAGAACAAGTCGGGATACCTATTGACCTCAAAAATCCAAAGTTTTTTAATTTATCTCACTCCTATTTGATTTTTTATATTTCCAATTTCCATCTCAAATAAAAAGATGTTTATGCATCGCGATATATTTTGATTTTATCAAAAGTTTTCTTCCTTCTTTTTAGCGCATTTGAATAAGTGCAAAAGTGTTACATTTGTTGAGCATTTGAAGCACGCGCATCGAGTTTAAGGGCGTCGCTTGCATTCATTCAAGTGTCTATCAAGTAGGTGATGGACATCTGATATCACCCATTGTTGACATGGAGACTTATTTCATATGATGAAACTGAAAACTGGTGCTGTTACCCAGCAACAACCTTCCTACCAGGGCACGTTTCAATCATAAATATTTTGCACGCTTTTCAATGAATTTGATAAGGATGTCGTGGAAGGTATAACAAAAAAGGTTCATTGAAGGTTGTAGACGATGTGGTAACTTGATTACATAGGTTTCGGACATCCATCGATTTAATGGGTCTCAAAGATATTTCACTGAGAAGTTCGGATGATGCGAGGTCTTTATAGATCTGTTGATATGGTGTGATTAAGGTGCAATTATGGCGGTGTTGTGGCGCGTGTAGTGCCGCGATTTTTTGGTCCCTCCAAAGCAGTCCATAAGCGGTTTCTATTTATACGTTTTTGATTTCCACGCTCGGCTGACTGAAAGCACGACTGGCTTCAATATACGCGGTTTCGATGTATTTTCGTTCGAACCAATGTTACTCCCTATGAAGAATACTAGCCTCATTCCAAAGAATACGATGATGCTCTGTCCAGGTATGGTCAGCAATTCCCGATTTAGATGTCTCTGCCCGTTGATTTCACCTCAACCGAACACAAAAAGTGGATATGGACAGAGTGTGAAATTTCTATTCTATGCATGAAAATTTGCAAGAATCTCCATATTTCAGTTTAAAAAATATTATATATGTGTTGGATTAGATAGATTCTGTTTCCCACAGTTCAATCCCATAATATAGTAGATTATGAAAATAACTAACATAAAAATATTCTGCAACTGATATTTCCGCATTTTATATTATTGTGTAGAATACAAATATGGCCCTGATGAGTTTCGAGTTTGGTTGTATTATATGATTGGACCAATCCAATTTTTCATCTATGAGGAGCCCTAAAAATTTAGTAGAATATTGCGCGATCAGACCGTTTTCTCATTCAGGAATATGGTTATTCTGTCTATGTCATGGTACAGTTGAAATAAAATATTATGGGTTCTGTCAAGGTCGTGTGGCAGTTTATTAGCTGTAAATCAATCGGTTATAAAACCCTCCATGATTATGTTGTGCCGAAGTTTTCAGCATTTCTGTAGTACTGTGTGAAGAAACTTGTATCACCAGCCAACTGTGAAGAGCTGACTGTTGGGAAAGTAGCAACAATATTAATGACATTGAGGGTGGGGTCCAGGACAGAGCCTTGCGGAACACCGCAGGTCATTTCAGATAGATTTGAGTTATATTCCTGAATTTGCTTCTTACGTCTCTGTGAAACTCGTACACTTATTTGAATTGATAGAAATTATCTGAAAAATTTCATTCATTATTTCATGATCGATGACTTGGACTTTGATTACTGCTCCTAGACTGAAGATAGTGACTCGCCAAACTTGATCATTTCATGAACTTCAGTTTATTAAAATATTAAAGTTTTTCTACCTTTGGATTGTGAAATGAAAATACTTACAAGCCTATCTGCGAACAACCATGACCATTCGTTACCACAGCTCCCTTGTTTACGCTCTTCTGAATCACCAAGAGATAGGTTAGAATTCCAGCCAATATTAATACAACAGCTATGGTTGAAATTAATGTAATAACCAAGTATTTTTTGTGTGATCTGAAAAAAACAAAGAAATGTTGGTGCTGAGTATGTGAATGAAATATATAAATTGGTTCGAGATTTTAAGATACAACTACTTAATTGAAAGTCTCACCGATAGCGAGTTTCACAAAAATCACTTATGAAAGAAGTATAACAGAAAAAGGATTTATTGTAGGGAATAGATGAACATGAATTTTTCATTTTTGATGACAGGTAACTGACAGAAAATATGATGGATTCGAAAATATGGATAAAGTAGTGTTCAAGGAATTATTCACTACCTACGTTAAACGAAATCATTCTTTCTGTGTTACTGAATTGATGAATAACATTGCAAAACAACTCAATAATTTTATTAAAACAAGAAACCATTTTGAACGAATCTACTATGAACATTAATTAACAGAGCCCGTACATAAAAACGAAAAATACCAGTTTGATTTAGTGAATAGAGCTGAAAAGACAGGATGAAAAAATGCACAAAAAAAATTGGAACATGAGTTATACTAGACAGGAAAGTTGTTTTGGCAATTTCTTGTTTCGGCTCGAAACTGTATTAATTGTTGCATGCTGCTTCTTCCGATAATGAATGTGGTCCTTCAAGAAATAGAAACTACCCATATCACCAAAACAACAACAATTTCAGTTGACTCGCGTTTCACCAACAAATTTGGCATCCTCAGGAGCTCAAAGCATACTGAACTGCTGGTGATATTCTAATCCTATTGACACTACTTATCTGAATGGACAATTGTACTCATTATCGTTTTACCTACTCTACTGCCTGCATTATACCTGTCTACATTAAATTGTGTCCCTACTTCAATTATCAATTTCATTTTCGAATTTACCTGCTATAATCTGACAACTTTCTTGAAAATCATTGACCAATGAAAAGATGAGAATGCATCGAGAAGTCAATTATCATAAACCTGTCTAATTGATTCCAAAGCATGTTAGGCCACATTCGATTTTTCTAGTCTTGACAAACGTATATGAGCAATGTGCTCTTTGAATCGTACTCTCATGGCCTTTCTACTTTGTTGACACACATACTTTTTATTTAATGAATCCTCGACTTTTCTTTTTCCTCTATCTCAACTTTGGGAGTACCTAGGATGTGTTGTAGCTTTTACGAGGTTTCTATACAACCTACATATTGACGGTTTTGAAAATACTGTCCAAACCCCGAGTGCCAATCCAGCATGATTCAGATTTGCAAAATCATGAACATATCGACACACCCCAAGGATTAAATTTTAGGAAGAAATGTTTCTGAGACGGAGACAAGGTAATGATTCTGGAGCTGGACATGAGTGCTTGTTGTGAGTAATCGCGTTCGACTTGTAAAAAGTGCATAATATTATCAATAATGGCGCTAAAGACGAGTGTGGATTAGATTGTTCATAACTGTTTCTAAGACATGAAGGGAAAATTGAAATGGCTTATGAAATTATCCGCTTGCATCAACCCCCTAAATGTTCCGACATCCCCACTCAGATGATATTATATTCAATATAAACTCCCTACTTGTGTTATCTCATTGAAAAAAAAATGCTTTGTTGTGTTATGAATTATATTTTAACGTAGACAAAAGAGAAAAATCCTCAATATAATTCTAGTTGGAGTGACTGTGTGTATAGGACTAGTGGTAGCATTAGTAGTTATGGGTAAACTGCTACTGCAGTCAGGCAAGCAGGCAACCCTGTGCTTTGCTGTCCTTATATATAATATTTCACTTCCTATCAGTTGCACCTGATGTCCTTAAGGTATGTGGGTCCATTTCTAGAACTTCTATCTCATAAGTGTCATTAGGGATGCTACATGCTTCGGATTCAGCAGAATTTATCTTCACGGATCATGAGTTACGCAATGAAGAGGAAAAAAATATCTATATTTATCAAACTTGTAGAATGAAAGTAGAAAACTTAAAATGATATGCAATTACTATGCTCATTGCCCTAAATAATAAGTTCGGAACTTATTTTCTTTTGGAGATGATTTTGTAATATTTTCAATACTTCACCTTGAGCTTAAATGTACTTCTACCAGAGATCAATTATAAGAAGCCTCATATTGTTAACTTTTTCGAAAAATGACAAATATCAGTCGTTTGTTTTCCTGCTTCATCGGACTAAGTAAAAATTAAAACGAATCTATTTCTATGAACATATACTGGCTATGCTGTAATGCAATACACTTTGTGAGATATTATATTATTATTCGAATGCAAGGGCAAACAAAAATTTCATCGTGACGCATTCATTTCTAAACGGCAAAAAATCTTATTTTTAACACCCTGTGGCTCAGAATTGAAGTTTATAATAGGATAGGATTTACCACATATTCAAAATTTCAGAAAGATTAGCCAAACAATTGGTACATAAAAATGTGCGATGTTCCTTGTCAAGTAATGAAATTATAGAATATATGAAAGAAAAACCTAACAATTATCCTTCGGATAGTCTTCCATGTGCTACTACATGTGATGTCATTGTAGAGAATAAAAGTCGTATAATTACTACGTATAAGAATTAGTAATTGGATACTTAGCAAACAGAGTCCATTATACTCTTCATATTGAAAGAGGTCAACAAATGAAATCTTCCTTGCTAGAACGAAGCTTGAATAAGATGATGTAATGAAAGATTCGGCAATGGCATACTAAACATAAGCCCCCTGATTGTGAAAAAGATCAGTTACACTATCATAAAAACTCTGCCTTTTCAAAAAACTTTACCTTATTATAAAACTGTAACGAAATATGAATCCGAAATTAATTTCGACCAAATGAAATCTCACTACGAAAAATTATTTTCAGTTTCGGGATACTTTATTGTCCTTATCAATACCATGGGTATTCATTATTATCAGCGGAAAGAGACAAAACTATCAAACCATAAATAAGTAGACGATCTTGGTTTACCTAGATTTATTTATCTTTGATTTATTGGAATAACTAACAATCAATTAATATTACCATTCAGCTTAATGAATAATTGAGGTTAGTAAAAAAAATCTTTTTGTACTCTGCAGTTGTTAATTGATCAGATCACCTTAATCTAAAATTGCAACAAACCAAATATGAATGGTTATGTTTAACAAGGATTAATAAACGGTATAGTAACCAAGTAAAAAGCCGTTTCGAGAGATTCATATAAAGGTCCGTTTTCACGTTCATGCAATTTGCGCAAATTGACTTGTGCATGCCAATTTGCGCAAGTAAATTGGTCCATGAAAACCAAAATCGTGCACTTGCACAAGCCAGAAAGCTTGACTTGAGTAAAATCTGGCCGGTCAGATAATTTGCATGTGGTTGGCGCAAATGCTTGAACGTGTAAACAACACTCAAACTCTACGGATGCCGTTCGCATGCGCAGAAGCCCAGTAGCAGCGAATTCTTGTTCTGACCTGCACGGCACCTTTGTGATTTCGGTGTTGTGTAACTTTAAGCTTCCTTAAAACAACCTACAGAGTTATTTTGGTGGTTTTTGTGTTTGTTTGGCAATAATGTCGAAAAAAGAAAAAGTATTCTTGACAGAATTCATTGAGCTGTATAAATCCTTTCCGTGCCTTTGGAAAATCAAATCCAAAGAATACAGCGACAGAAACGCTAAATCTCAAGCGTATGAAATTCTCGTCGAAAAAATGCGGACTGTGGACGAAACTGCGAATAGAGAAACCGTGGTGAAGAAAATAAATTCCTTAAGAACCACATACAGAAAAGAATTGAAGAAAGTTCTTGATTCTAAGAGATCCGGTGCCGGTGCAGACGATATATATGTCCCACATTTGTGGTACTATGAATTAATGAGCTTCCTAAAGGATCAGGAAACTCCAAGAAACACTGTTTCAAATATGGATGAGGAAAGCGAATCACATCAGGTAAAATAAATTTTTATAATTATATAGGTATTGGTTTATTCGAGTTATGAAAATGTTTTGATTCATTTAAGAACTGTGTTCGGCTGGATGTGGTTATTTCAATTATTCTATTTCGTTGATATTTCCAAGAGAAATCATCTTATGTTGCCATGGTACTTTCCCAGAATTATTGAAATAGTTTTCGAAAAGTTGTCTAACATCCTTTGCTTGGGTACTGGGATTGCGTTTGTGGCTGGCTCCAAGATCTAATAAATTTTCGGACTGTGTTCGCAGTCCCGTGGTAATTATACCAGTTGTTGTATCTTCAAAGTCCAAGACGTCACTAGAGGTGTATATGAGTTTGCTGACTTTCTCCGTAAAAAATTGTGGAGCGCACAACATGCCATAACGACTTTGTCGATATTATCAACTTTTAAATTAATACATGTATGGAATACTCGAAAACGACTTGCCAGAATGCCAAAGGTATTTTCTATTATTCGCCTAGCTCTAGACAAACGGTAGTTGAATATTCTCTTCTGGTAGTTAAGCTCTCTTTGATTGTATGGTTTCAACAAATCGGGTCGCAATCCAAAGGCTTCGTCTCCCACAAATACATAGTTCAAAGGAGGTTCACCTGATACTATTATTTCTGGAGTTGGTAAATTCAGTTTATTTTCTACTAAATTTTTCATAAATTGAGTATTTTCAATTACTCCTCCATCTGACACTCGACCGTTGGTTCCAACATCGCAGTATATGAACTCATAATTGGCGTTCGCGATTCCTATCAAAACAATACTGAAATATTTTTTATAATTGAAATAATATGATCCACTTCCAGGTGGTGCTGTAATTTTTACGTGCTTTCCATCTATAGCGCCCAAACAATGTGGAAAATTCCATCTCTCTTGAAAATCCAACGCAATATTTTTCCAGTCAGCTGTAGTTTTCGGAAACTAAAAAAAAAAATTATTCAATGTGCATGACTCAAGGTTTTTGTTACTATTGTGGATGCGGGTGACTCACTAATATATAATTTTTGTTTTAGATTTCTGATGCAAATGGGCTTCAAACCGACGTTGATAATATATCTGAACCAATCACTCCACATTCAATTACATCTGAACCAAGTACACCTCGCTCAATATCACAAGCATCATCGAGACAAGCAAAAAGGCGCAATGACAAATGTGATGAAGTCCTAGAAATAATTCAGAAACGTCTTACAACGCCTTCAAATGTTGACGACAAGTTCACACTTCTTGGAAAAACATGGGCCTCAAAATTAAGGGAGCTTCCTCAAGACCAAGCCATTCATGCAGAGAAATTAATAAATGATGTTTTCTATGAGGCACAATTACAAACTCTAAATCGGTACTGTACCTTAAACGTACAACCGCAGCAACCGGTATATCTACAATCAAGACCATCACATTATCAGCAAATGCAAACTCAATCATCGTATAATCAGCCTTCTTCACAAATATCAGTATCATCATATCAAGAACTAATGCCTCCTTCACGAAAAGTGCCATTTGCACAAGCAGGACCATCCTCACAAACGGGATCATATTATCAACATTCACAACCATCTTCACAAGACACTGAACAACATCAGCAACAATCAGACCATTCGAGGAATACGCAATTACCTCGCAATCAACTCGACCAAGAAGATTGTAGCGAATCGCAAACAATTTCAGAATATGTATTCCCGTTTAGAACTACAGACTTATGAAAATAGTAGTCTACGTACAGTAATAACAGTTAATATACGAGTTTTCACTTACTTTCAAATATTCTTGTTTCAATACACTGTAAATGGCATCACACGTTTCAGGAATCATATTGCTGAGGGCGGATTTGGAAATACAAGTGGAAAACTTGAGGTCTTCATATGTTCTACCCGTTACCAAAAACCTCAAAGTTGCGGATAATCGTTCATGTGGTGTAATGGAACGTTTCATAACAGTATCATTTTTTTTTATTAATGGTGTGATCATATCCAATAAATGCTGGTATGTTGTCTCGTCCATACGCAGGTAATTGCGAAAATCGTCGGGTTCATTGGTTAATTCTCTAATTAAATTAATATGAGAGTAAGTGGCTCTCTTTTCAATCCAAGTTTTCTGCGGTTTTCTTGGCTTTTTCTTTTTTGACACTTTCTTTAATATCAAACAAACACCAGCTAGAGCATATAATTCGTCTTGATCCATTTGTTATTATTTCTAACCTATTCAGATTATCAGAATTCTTTCGCTCTCACACTCGACAATCGTGCGAATAGACTGAACGTGTGAATAGAATACAACGACTCAGTTCATTTGCGCAATTTGGAATGCACAAGTCTGCTTGTGCAAATTGCATGGACGTAAAAACGGTCTTTAATAGAATGATAGTTATTTGTTTTACTAGGCATAAAAGCACAAGATTTAATGCCGCGGCTGGTGTTTCATAGCCGAGCGTAGCGAGCCTATGAAACCAGCCAAGGCAATAACTCTGTTTTTCTGCCGTGTGAAACATATAATTTTTTCTTCAAATTTGTTCCAATTCCACGCAAAATCGACTTATTCATATTTAAATTGCGTTTTATTATCAATATCCAAATAACTAAATTATTTCATCAAAGGTAACTGGGCCCTGCGTTACTATATTTACCGCTGATGACGTTTGTTGAATTTGTTTGTTTACTGTTTACTCTGTCATTGTCAATTTTAATATCCAGTTTGATTTAAATTATTACTAGGAAGGTTGCCTAGCAACGAACTTTTTCTACCTAGGCAGTAAAAGTGGACTTTTTCTGCCTAGGCATTAAAAGTACAACGTCTAAGCCTGCAAAGTGTCATTAAAAGGCCGCTTTTAATGTCATTTGGAGAAAAAGGTGATTATTTCATTCACACATTGCTACACCAATGAAATTTAATGACTGAAGTCACATGATATGTGATAAGAGCGGCTATTTAGGTAAACAACCGGATATTTAGGTAAACACGGCTATTCATGTAAACAAAGCTTTCTTTTGTTTGTATAAGTGTCAAACGTTGACAACTCAGTCGCTTAAAATTGAAATGTCTCGTTTTGGGTTGTCTTCTATGGCAGAAATCAATGCATATATAAGCGAATCCATCCCAGAAAATACCGTGAAGAGTAAAGAGTATATCAACGAGTATATTTGAATGATTTTATACTGTTCATGAAATAATCTTCCATAATATCACTCGACCATGAATTCAGATTATTAATGTTCATATGGTCTCATGAAATTGTCAAAATACAAGGTACTCTCGATGGAATTATGAAGAAAATAATAGTCGGCTATTTGTCATGGACTTGGGATATTACCTACAATTATTTCGAGAATTCTATCAAGAAATTGTTACGAAAAAGTAATGATATTTGTTATCAACGAAAATGTCTGGTTAGGAAACTTTCAATTCCGAAAAAGTTTTAAATTTCTTCAACAACATGAATATCTTTACTTTCTTCGTTCGCCTTCTATATTTTCAAACTTAGAAAAATGCAACCGATGGTTTGTCGGCATGAGTTTCGTATTGGAATTTTTTTGTTGACAATTCGAGTCTTGATTTGTACTTGAGTCAATTGAAGAGGTGAATTAAAACTTTTATTCACCATCGCCTTTGTTCTTATTATACACCAAAAGGTTTAGCGATTCGTCTCCTAGTCCAATACTGCACAGTCAAACAAAATATAAGAATTTCTTTTTGCCGTTACAAAATTCTAATCAAATAAATTAAGTATACATGCTCCAAAAATTGAGATATTCTATTCCTAGTTTTCCTGCGGGTAACTAATGCAGTATTTTAAAGAGCTGGTTACCAAGCTTTGTTTGGTTGAAGTCAATCTGTTGAAGTTGTTGTGGTATTTCTATGGGTTCCAATTGCCAAAAAACTGAACAAATTCCTTGGCCATATCAATAACATACACCCGAATATTCAATTTACCATGGAAATTCAAAATGAGAAGGAACTGGCTTTCTTTGACAATCTCATTTTTTGAAAAGAAAGGCGTCTGGTGCGTAAAGTATATAGAAAACCAATATACACTGATCGATTTACCCACAATACATCAAACCATCATACATGCCAGAAACAAGGTATAATTAAGTGATCGGCTGAGAGTTGTCCAGTCTCACTTGGTCTCACATATGGCGTTCGATCATGGATTCATTTTGGGTGCGCCATATAATAATAATAATAATAATTTATTGAATCCTTTAAGATCATTTATATGATATAGGACACGCCAAGACATACAATTGGACAGTTTACAATAAATATAGTTTAAAATAAATACAGTTCACAAGCAGAGATAAATAGACATGCATGAAAGTAAATTAAACAATCACATATTAAAATTTCAAGTTTAAAAATTCCGAGATGCTATAATAATAATAATAGTAATAATTTATTGAATCCTAGATATAGGACACATCAATATATAAATTTGGACAGTTTATATATTAGTTTATATTATTTATATTATTATTAGTTAGTTTATATATAGCACAGAATAGGTCGGCTAAACGCAAAATTCTAGGGATGTCAATACAAATATGGCGACGAATGAATTTAAATCTGTTTACTTCGATGCAGATACTGATCGACAAGCGTAAGGATGCCTCTGAGATGCGCAAACGATAGAAAGCGTGAGTAGATGTGCGACAAAGATCGACTACTGTTTACGACTGGTTGAATAAGGCAGAGCGATTGAGCTCCTGCCCCACTCCAGGGTTTTGTCTAGTGTGCAACCAATTCTCGGAGGCATCCTTACGCTTGTCGATCAGCCCTGGAATTCCGAACTTTCGATTCGATCACCAACGAACGAACGATCAACAATTCTAACTTCAGACGACAAGAAGTAATCGTCGGGTATTCTCGGTACTTGATGAAAATGTAGGTGACATGATCGTAGAAAAGAAGAATAAATGAAAACATGAAGTAGCATTAACGTATGTAATTGAATTTAATATCCAGAATAAGTTTTTGGCATAGCAAACGGAAAGATGAAAATTAGAGGTGAATTAAAAAAATTTGGACAAACCGGGATTCGAACTCAGGACCTCTTGGTTTGAATGGAAATTTCCTGTAAATACCTACCTAAATGACATTATTGGACGATTCGACTGTAATAATTGATTCCCAATAAAATCGTCGGGTGATTTCGGTACTCGATCAGTCAACACAATAAAATCAACATGGAACGGTAAGATGATGAATTAAACCGCATTAAACATAAAATTCTGAATTGATAATTGACATTCTCGATATTCTCAATATATTTTATTCAATCTGCTAGTTTTTTGTGATTTTAAATTTACGTTATTAGTTGAAGGAGTCCAGAGTATTGATTGAACATTTTATTCTGTGAAGGAAATTAATTTCTTGAATGTTTGTTTTTGCGCTTAATTCTACCTTGTATAGGTATGTACCTAAGGCAAAGAATATCTACATATATTCTTTGCCTAAGGTTTCCTTGAATCTAAACAAGAGTAACAAGAGGGGAGGTATTGTACTGAAATTGCAAATGTATTAAATAGGTGCAAGTTTGTTACAACTTTCATATACCTACTCTCTACTCTGCAAGTTTGCTGTAAGAAATTTGTAATCACTGCGCAAAGTAAATGTTCTATTCAGAAAACATAAGCAAGTTATATTAGGGGCAAGTTTTCATGATAGGTAGGTATACCTCTACCAATTCCAATTAACGTTGAAAAGGTAATCGCGACCGTTGTTTATTGTTTAAGAAGTCGAAATGCATTTATAGAGGGTTTGCAAATTTCCCATTGCCTACAATTTCACTGAATTTGTTAGACAAATTGCCTGACTATTTCTGTAATCATTCATCCGCTGTTTTTGGAACCTTTAAAAAATAAAGAAATCTGTAATAGGTAACCTATACCATTGTTTAAATATTATTTAAACAATGCCTATACCTCTATATAATACTTTTGAAGTAGCCTCTTCTTTCATTGCAGTGAATAAATTATATTACTGGCATAAAATTTGATATTGCAGTAAACCGGGATAGGTACCTATACCTAACTAGATAGGTATAATACTCTATAATAATATTAATAATTATTGTACTGCAGTTATGTACACACTACTCCTATTATTATCATTATAAGATGTATCTTTAATTGTTTATGTATATCTTTGTTAGGAATCCATTCTCGCATAGTGTAGGTTTCAGTAATTCTGTTGCTTTTTCTGTTGAAATTTAATTCAAAGGAATACGTACATTTGGTGCATTCTTATTTGTATATCATTATAGGTACCTACATCCTATTCCTTGAACTGGTTAATAATAATAAAATATTCCCAAAAAATATTGCAACAGTTGTAATGGTACCTTGAAATAATAATAAAAAAATTGTTATTGTTTCCGTCAACCTGCTGTACCTTTACGAGCACAACCCTCAGAAATCTTCGAAAGAATTCCCCATTTTTTTCAACAGGGTCATCTATTCGCCACTTAGCTATGCCCTTTTCCCCATGAAATTCATTATTAACTCCCAGTAAACTTGTGGGTTGCTCTGAAAGCCATTCTGAATAAAAAATCCCTACTGCAGAAGTATGCTTCATTGGTATATAACGGGATGGAAACAAATACACAAGCAATAATGACCACTAATAAAAAGAGCAACACATATATCAGACCAAGATAGATATACTGACGACAAGAAAATAGTTATCGTCAACTAATCGTAAAATGAAGGCAATTTGCAACACAGTTACGATCGTCATATAGCCTCGGAATCATCAAAATCGTCTAGACGACACCATTGAGGCCTAATCGTCACTTCAGAATCCACTTTTCGTCAAAATGTAGGCTATTTGCAACACATATACGATCGACGTATAGGCTCGGAATCGTCAAATTCGTGAAAACGACACGAGTTATGCTCGATCGTGACTTAGGAATCCCGGCCCAGTACCTATCACGACAACGAATGTCAAACCACAGAATAAACTAAACAACCAGTATAGTAGTTGTAGTATCCCCACATTAAAAATCACAGCGCGCATGATCGAATCGTAGCGTGAAGTTTATAGTTGCGCTGTGAATTGCCTTGATAATCGGCAATATGTCTAAAATGTTTCTTACAATTTACCACATTTCATCTTTCAAACTTAAGATTTTTGTTATACCTACCAATAATATATTTGTTTTATTGTTATTTTTCTGAAAAATACCCTTCTTTTCTACTGGGCAATATGGGCACGTGCCCAAAACCTCACGATCCGGAAGTGCCCCCTAGTCCATCGCAAAAGATACAAAGTAGACCCGAAAAATGGAAACTTAGAATTTATAATACTAACGGAAATTTAAGAGGAAGAATAGACAAAACAAGTAATTATTTCTCAAAAGAAACAATAACATTGGACGTTGCAACTAATTTGTTTTCTTCACATCATTATTAACCTCATAGATGAATTTAGAGTTACTTTTGTGGGTCATAGTATATTATGTATTCATTTAGCGCGACTGTAAAGAAATAATAATAAATCTAGAACTTCATGCTTACACATTTTCTGCATTTTAGATCAGATTCCTCCACAAGTACCATTTAAAATCAGCATTGTATGTACCTTTATTTTGAATGAATCTGATTTAATGTGATTTTTGAATAAATTTGATCTACACTTTGTCTAGTCTAACAGAATAGTGCTCTGTCAAAGTACAATTGTTTTGATTCGGCAAGTATTTACCGTAACAGCCTAACATTGTATTAGTATGGGGGTGTGAAAAATGCTGATACATCAGTCGGCAATGACTATCTTTATTATAATATCATCAATATAGTATGCAAAAGTATTATTGCAAGTCGCTCTAGCTCATTGGCAACTTAGTTTAGATCATTTGCAAAAGTTTTACCAAACATTCAAAAAGATAAGAAGCGAGTTAAAACGTGACAAAAAAACTTTGATTAGAACATTTAAAGCGTTATATAATAATATACTTCAATATTATCACAAAACAACCATTCAGTATGTCAGCTGAGCAGTGTATGAAATGCCCAACGCTGACAAATCCACTCGTAGCGTGAAATTCATGATGCACAATAGTCCTAAAATAATAAAACTGTGAGACAGAAACTTCAAAGGTTCCGACCGGACTGCAGTTACTGGTTTTTTAGTATTATTCTGTGGTCAAACGTCAAGTAATCTACAGCGAACTGAGTTATTGAGTAGATGTCAAATACAAAAAAATCTCTCTTGAGAATGCTAACCACTCGTGATGGTGAAACTTCGAGTCAAACTCGAATTCAACTTCGGCCTACTCTAAAAGTCATCATGTAGGTAACGTTTTTGTTTTGTTCTAACATTAATCCGGCTGCACCCCTACGAGCAACCTTCAGAAGTCTTCAGAAGACTTGTGCGAGCTGGGAATGAGGGTATTGAGCACGTTAGTACCCTTGATCTTGACAATTAGGAAAAGACTAAATGCAGATGTTCTCATCAGAATCAAAAGTTTTGACCAGATATGAAAACGATAGACAGTTGTGAACAGGTTACGTGTAATCAAATAGCAGAAATTATCAATCATTTGACTGGAGAAGACCACCCTCAGGTTCAGACATGTTTGATGTTCTTGCCTCTTATCAGTGTTGGGGTATGTCAGACAACTTTGAGTCGTCACAACTTCTGATTCCAAATAAAATATATTCATGACTTTTTGTTACAATTCCAATTCCAAGATATGTTCCTCAATATATTTTTCTTTCTCCTGCCAGGTATATTCCACTACTTTTTCATCAACGAATTGCTGCTATCATAATTCTCAGACACTTTCGAATGTGCTATTATTCAAATAACTGTTTCAATAAAAGAATATCCCATGTGCTGCATACCTTTTGGACCACACCGTATTCAGGTCAAATATATAAATATTCGGCATAAAAATTCGAGAACGCCTTAAAATTCATATTTTTTTATTATTTGTTTATCGTAGTTTCAGTTTTTCCTCAACCCATATGGCAACATACGTTTTTCAAAATGTTGTAAATATTGCATTGAGGTAATCTATGCTGAACACACTGTGTGTCGATTAGATTTATTATATAGGCAATTTTCTGATTTATGCAAACGTATAAGGTTAGTTTTGTCACACGTCTGTCATTCCTGTATAAATATTGAAAACCTATTCCAATTCAAACAAAAGTTGCTGCAAAACCGCCGTGTAATTATGTGGGGGAAATTGTTCTTCCTCGAATCAATTTTCTCAACTGAATCATTTTGAATAATGTATGGACTGTTAAACTGTTTTTATTATAACAATATGTTAAAAATATAAATAACGTAAAACAAAGCGTACGTGTTTGGTCTTCAACTATCGCTGGGGTTGAATGTCTAGGGATAGTAGGTATCGCCTTGGGTTACAATTTCTGTCGCATAGTCCATAGGCATCCTAGTGGGATAAAATTGAACAGTATGTGCCCAAATTATAAAAAAGGGTTCAAAATTATAATTGAGAATTTTACTACGTATATGACTGAAACACGTGTTAAGATTCAACAAATAAAAATTACCCAAAACACCAAAACAAAGTCAATATCACTCGACGCGCGTTTTTCCAACAGAGTTGACATCTTCAGGAGCTCAAAAAGCGTACTACGCGTTAAGATGTGAAAAATAATGTTTTTGGATTGGGATAAAACTTCGTGTTTTTATTTATAAAACAAATTTTGAGTTTGAATTTGACTGCGGTAAAAATATTGAAAATAGAACTCGGTAAAGAATTTAAAAAATAAGTTTATTAATTCATAAAATCAAACAGTGTGGGCCATAACGATTGCAGCATAAGGGAAACATTTTTACTATCAGAGTTACAAAGAATACGTTGTAGGGGGTTCTTTTAGCATTATACTGTGGAAATTTTATTACGAATTGGCAACGGTAGAGTTATTTGAGGAGCAGACATCCAAAATGAGTTTTGTCCATTATGGACACATTTATTTCAAATTCCTGGATTGGCTATTAAAAGGAGAATTTTGGCAACAAGGCAATATTTAAGGACATAGTTTTTGCAATTTTTACTGTTTCTTTAATCTCACCGAAACGTATTCGATTCTTCACTGTAAACTTTCTCATTTTCTGAAAATTATGCAAAAAAGTTATTTGAGAAAGTTGTTTATAATTAACCCATATGCAAACATGTGGAATTGGAAATATCTATTAAAAAAATTCCAAATATTTTTTTATTTGAAAAACGCTCCTTTTTTGTTATCAACTGATTTTTAGGGATGATTATAAACTTATGTGATTAATGAAATTGTACTATCAGGTTTGTTCCCAAATGGTAATGCAAAATTTCAAAGACCAGTTTTTACTATGACTCCTGCTACTGCAATGGTTCATATCTTCCAACTTCATTCGATTTTTTTTAACTTTTTCAACTTGAAGAGTCAACATAGACCACTTTTCTCGACTGTAATCAAGTTTCGTAAAAAGAAGGAAAACAATATGTATCTACTTCATTTTCCCAAAAATATTCTCATTTTCATATCCATCAAATATTCTTTTTCAATAAAGTGAAAAAGAAACAAATAATTTTTTACATTAGAAACCAGAACAAACATGAAAAGTAGAAAGGAACACAATATTTCAGACTGCTGAGGGCTAGAATCCTACACTAATTAGCAAATCATAATCATTATCAATTAACTTAATTCAAGGGTTATCATAGAACAATAATATCACTTATATTCCAGATGACCAACTTTGTGCTTCATGCTGCATAACGTTGTCCTAGACAACATTTCTCTCCGAACATTTTTCAACATAGAGGGGGTAATTAACGATACGCAATCTCTTATACACTTTTCCGACTGTTGTGTCTCTGAAGAGCCTGAACTTGTTAACACTATTTTGATAATATCCCTACAAAAAAAATCTCAGAGGGTGACTTCTGGTGACAATCCATTTTTCACCAAATTCACTATCCAAAAATTCCCTGACTTCTGATGTCGTGTGGATAGAAGCACCATCCTGTTGGAAATATCGTTTCATTCGCTGAGACAGTGGAAGAGTATCTAAGAACTCCGACAATTCAGTTTTAAAAATATTTTAAAATCATGAAGTCTATTGAAGGTTTCGTCTGAAAGAATGGCCCAATAATTTTTGATTGAAATATCCCGCCACAAGCATTAACTTTAAAATAATATTGGTTTTTGCATTGCACAATGAAATGGAGATTTACAGTTGCCCACCACCGATAATTTTGGGGGCTAATATGTCTATTTGAAGTGAATGTGGCTTCATCCGTGAAAGATACATTTAAAAAAAAATCCATCATCTTTAATTAAACATTAAAGCCAGGCACACAAAGGACCCCGCACGGAATACATGGGATTTTGGTTGATTGCGGAATTCAATGAAACTCAGGTATGTTGTAGATCACGACCTGTCGGTAAATGGACCATAATCAAATCGAATGATCAGTTTCAGAGGAACATGGTGATTTTGAAAGATGTTACAAAAACACAAAATAAATGTAATTTACACAAATTGAGGATATTTCTGATTTATTCACAGGATTTTAAGAACAGCCGATGCTCTAATTCATTAATTTTACTATTGTCCAATTCAGTTTCCCTTTCATGATAGTAACGACACTGGTAGCTTAGCTATGTCAATAAGCCAAAGACGAAAACAAACAGTAATGTTTCGTTGTTGTTCTGTCAAATATCAAATGCAGCATTGCTGTACTGACCAAAAAAGTCAAAAGCCAAAAAGTATACTTCCCATTAAATTTACAATATATAAAATTTATACAATTCACATAAAACATCTAAATAATTAAAAGTAATGTTTGAACCATCCCAAGCCGCAGGGGTTAGGATGTTGTAGCGTTGGGTTTATTTGGGGTTTTGGGTTTGTGGCCTGCCCTTTCAGGTTATACAGCGGGCTGGTAAAACCTACTTGCGCCTGCTTGCGCAGGCCCTACGATCTTGGGTAGGCCTTAGATTATGTGAGTGCATATCACTGCTCTGGTAAACTCTGCCTCCTTCAAGTTATGCAGAGGATTCGCTATATTAAAGTTGAAGCATCAGCGTATTAGGAGCATCCATTGTCCTAGTATGAGTTGTTCACTCCTCTGGATTTTAATGGAAAATATCCAACGCTTTATATATGACCCCGTGTTTCAGTTGTTTTTTATCACTGGCTCTGGTTGTCATCATATCCCTGGTCAACTCACTTCCAAGGATAAAGTGACTGTAGAATTGATCAGACTATCGACTAGCTCCCTCAGTGAGTTCAGCCGAATGTATCTGTCACTGTTGGTGACGATACGGAGAACCAATTCATGGGCGAATAGGGTAGCCATGAATAGGGCTGTGCCCCAACCTGACCTCAATTGCCGGCAATGTGGTATCCAGATGGAGATGCTTGGCAACATTCTCGGTGAGTGCCGGTTCACTCCGGCAGAGGTTTAGTGCTACCGAAGCCGAAGTCCTGCCCATAGTGGTAGGAACGAGGGGGGCAATGCCCATGGAGAGTTTCAAGTATCTTGCTAAGCTAGACATCAAAAAGAAGGAGACGTTAAAGACCATGTCTCTAATCGCTCTCCGTATTTCGATAGAAATCTACCACGATTTCATGGACTACAATGCCCCTATCCGCCAACGAGATTGGCAACCCCCATAGGATCCGTCCCCTATGGGGAAAAACTCTTGGTCACTTAGCTGCCATGGAGTAGGTCTGATTTTAATTCTAGGTATAACTATTATACCTATTTCAACTTTATATTTATTAATTTATTATTTTGAACTCGATTTCATTTTATTGACTTCAGCCTGGCTGTCTCCCTATTGAGGTAATAGGGCTGATGAAATTTTTATTACCACCTACACATGGCATGCGGGTTGTACGACATTGAGTCACGGCGGCGGGCAAGGGGCGGGCTCAAGCTAACCCCTGGCGGCGTCTTCCAAGGAGCAATCCTGGTAACCAGAGGCCTCCTAGAGGTCCTGGGCCTACTGTCGTTCTCCTAGAGGAGACCCGTTAAAACTGATTTTTCCGAGCAATGCCTTCCTTCCCTGGTAGACATTAGGGTTTCTCTGGCCAAGAGTGCTGGACAGTGTGGTGACCAGGGGTTACGACGAGTTGTGATCCACTAAGGGCTTAGGTCCGAACGGTCCCAGCCGTAGCAACTCCAAGCAGTAATGCAGGCGACCGCGCCAACCGTAGGAAAGTCCTCATTAGTAATGAGCATAATGTAGCGGGTGCCGCCGGGTCTCATCTGCCGCGATTTCATGTTCCTACTAGATTCATTTATATGGAAATGCTAAGTGCTTAGTAATCTCAAAAAGTGCTCCGGAGCACTGGAATGCTCGCTAGCACTCTCTAGCACTAAGCACTAAGCCTTTTCGTTAAATGCTCCGGAGCACTAAGCACTGGTCCAAGAAAGTGCTCGGGAGCACAGTGCTTAGGAACACAAAAATGCTTTGCGTGCTTTAACGAGCATTTAGCACTGCGCATTTGGACAGCTCTGTCCCCTATTACGTATTTTTTGTAACTATGATGATAAAAATATGCTGTAATCGATATGGTTTAAAAAAAATTATACACATTTTCTATTATACAGCTGAAGTTATCTGATACTTCAACCAAATATAGTCTAGACAACGTCACTAGGCTCGGATAAAATGCTTCTTCTTTTGATATTCCACAATTATTGATAAGTAGAGAACTGGAGACTATTATCAATTACATTATATTTGAAACTTGTTGAACTTGATCGGGTACATAATCAATCAGATGTTTTATTGAATGCTCGATTAGGATCGACTACTGGAGTTTGAAGGATTTTCAACCTCGCATAATGATGATTTATCACAAATAATCGTATTTGATTGCAATATCTCGTCCACATCTCTGTCATCATGAATTGCTAATGATAATAGAATTTTATTTATTAATGAAATATTACTTGAATTCTGTTTCCTCAAATCATTCAGATACCTATTGTTAAAATATATTTCTATACTTGAAATCATTTCAATTCGATAATTATTCGATAATTGTAGGTATTAAATTTTATCATCTGTTTTAAGTTCATTCAAAGTCACTCCATCTGATGAACCTAGATTTGACTACTATGTTCTTTACTGGAACGTTGCCATCCATTACAAATGTTAATTTCCAAGTATCATTAGTTAAACTATGTTTTGAAGTTTCAACCTTGTTCGTTACTTTTCAAAATGATTGTTGGATATAAATTGCTAATTTGAGAATTATATTTGAATTAAACTTGTTTCACTTTTTCAACAGTATACATGCTTTAAACAACGCTAGGGTTAACCGTTTCTGAGAAATTTTAAAATTTCTGCATTGATGCAGGTTATGTGGTTACTTGGGCGCCATCAGATGAAGTTGCTCAGAACCATACAAAAACTGAGTAGGTGATGGATATCGCTAAAATAAACCACTTTTCTCCTACGAAGAGTTATCGCGAACTCACTATACAAGTTGTTGATAAACAGATACTTTTTAACAATTCAACACCCTGAATTTCGAGAACGAATAATTTGTCAATACATCTTATTGAAAAAGAAGTTATTCATTTCAACAAAATCTATCACATATTAAGTTTTTGTCAAGTTCTGAACAATTTCATCTAGCGTCTAAGTGACCCCATAACCATAGCGTTTTTGAGCAAGTAGTTCTTTCTTTGCTTAAAGGTCTAGGAATAAGATTTGAATATAAAAAATACCAAAAGTTTTCTGTCAAAATAGTACCCTCCTAATGCTACATAAAAATTAATACCATATTTTGATTTCTCATCTCAAAAAATCTCGTTTATTAAATTTGGTGTAAGAAATTATTGTTTTGAAAATTGTATTCAAAATAATTGAAAATAAAATTTCAACATCAACACCGTCTTTCTCAAACGAAACATTTTCGGCTTTCTGTGTTGAAATTAGTCAAAGATATGTATGCCCTTTGAAATTTGTACCAGTACTTTCAAATAAGTTTTACTGGATAATTTTCTGAAATATTGTAATAGTCTCCATAGGTTGTTCAACTTTGAATTAACTCCTTCGGTGTAGTGAAATTAACTTAAAAAAATCTGCAAAAATTCGAAGTTAAAACTCGCAAATAAGAGTTTCCATTCTGAACTGTCCAACCCTCGGTTATACTTCCGCAGATGAGAAAGAGGCAATGCTTTATGAAGTTTGGAGCCTGTAAAGTCACCAATGGGTTAGATCCCATTCTTTGCATGGGTTTTTCAGTGGAATCTGGACGGAAGCAAATTTCCATATTTGTATGGAGAGTCAGGTGTACCCCTTTCGGTGACGTCCTAATTATCGACCGATGAGTTGAAACGAGCGCCTGGTATTATGACGTAGGTCATCCAACAATTGCAAGTCTTCATAAAAACACGATACTACCATACTCTTAGACTATAATACCATTGCATACAGAGTAACGAGATAGTAAGAAAATCATATGGGATACCGATTGGATCCGATGGGAGACGACATGAAGATGGCGTTAGTACTCTGGTCTCCTAGTTAGGTCGTAGATCAGTGCTTGAGGATATAATGCAACTACCAACTGAAAGGTGGCGACTTAATTATGATACTGGAAAAGGGAACCAGAATAACTATTCGGAATCTGTTCTTCGGATGGTGCAAAAAAACGGGATAGTTTACAGATACAAATTATATTTGGTGATCAAATTCGAGAATCGAGATTATTTAGTTTGTGAAATATGTTAAAATTGCGGAGTAATATTTTGTATTAAGTAAAAACTTTTTACAGTTTTACGTAGTTCCTCCTAATTTTCAACTGAAAACGCTTGATGGCACTAGTGTTTTGCTCCAATACCGATTCCACAGGCACCGACTAACTATCTTTTTTTACCTTCCATGAAAATGATAAAAATGGCGTTCTTATACGGGTTCCTAAGGAGGCAGAGTTGTTGAAACACGAAATTAAAAAAAAAAAGTTATATTTAATTTGTTCCGGCGTTTTTTGCTTCCGACGAAATGAATATCGCTTGAATAGGGAAGGAAAAACGGACAAGATTTTAAGATCCATTCTACAATATCTACCCTAACTATTCTAAAAAACATTATGTAGCTGATCATACCGATCAACAGTGGATTGATGCATTTCGATACTCAAAACACATGCCGTAAGACAGCAAAATCTTAGCCGTAAAAATAGTGGAAAGTTGTGAAGAGTAATGCAAAAACTGACAAGATTGGGGGGCAATAAACACGAATTTGGGGTTGGCAGAAATGGGGGGAATTATTGATAAATGAAAAAGATATATCGAACTAGTTTAATACTCAGTTTGCTAATGTGAACAAAACACTCGCTAAGATATTCTAACGAGTTTTAAATTACCCAGTGACCCGCCATTTGTTCAAGAATTTGCTAATGATACCATCAACAGATGGAAAAGAAATAGTTGGGTTGATAATGATCTGAAAACCAAAAAAATCGCCTCATATAATTGGGTCATGCTTATCAGAAAGGAACCAAGCGACATTTTTGTGAAAATGAGTTTATGGCACCATACGACAAATAAGTACTCTCGGTTAAAAAAATAACCTTGCACTGGGACCTAAGTGGACCATTGCAGATACAGAATAAATCAAAACGCCTGGTTCCGATTAGATATTCAACGAGCAGCAACGTCGCTTGGACTCCTTCTTGTGACTTGGTTCTTGAAAGTAATTGAGCAAGTGTCTGTCTGCAATGTTTCAACTTCAGACGGCGTTTTCTCGAAACTACGCAGATGTCGCTTGGTGCCCTTCTGATAAGCATGACCCAATTAAACCATACTAACTTACTACTACTATATTACGACAATATAGAAAAAAATCATCAATAATTTATTCTAAAAACTTATGAAGAATGAGTACTCAGACGTCTTTTGTAACAGGATATAAGATCCTTTGCAAAAAATAATTTGACATCAGGTAACATGAGTTGACGCTATACACCTCTGAACAAACCAAAACGTGAGCAATCGAAGGATCTTCAAAAAAGAGGGTATTTTCTGACTTGGGGCTGCGGCCTGATCCTGAGATGTATGCTGAAACCTAAAGGAAGAGTTGGGCGACTAGATGGTTACGATCACGCATACTATTAATTTCGAGAAAAAAAAAAAGAGAAAATCAAGCCAGATATTTGTTAAATCTATTGAAACCAGGAACCATTAAATCGCAGATTCAATAATAGACCACTTCGAAATACTGTTCTTGTGTCCGTCTACGATATACCAAAAGAGTTTTTAAAATCAAGTATGAAAGTGCACTCATTCGTTTGTATTCGTACTCACCTCACAAAAGTCAGGAACGCCATGTTTCACTGTTCCACACTAACAATCGCGGTAACTAGAACTGTCGAAATAGAATGAAATGAATGAATTCGGTTTTTTTACTGATTGAATTTCGAGGATAACTGTTTAGTTTCAGGTGTTGCGAGTCACTGATTTATAATTCAATAACCGCCGTGTTTTTTCAAATATTAAAAGATTTTAATGTTGTAAAGATACGACATATTATTATGGAGATTAGAGGTGGATTAAATTGTGGCAATAATTACTCGTCGTTATCGACATTTTATCAGATGAATTATCATTAGCAAAAGAATGCTCCACTGGCCTCTTTGTTTGCATATATAGTACTTAGTTTTACATCATCAGGATCATAAGAAGGTTTTGCACTCGTTAAAAAATCGTTATACTTCAGACTATTCTTCTATTCCAATGAAAAATTTTGAACAATTTCTATATGAATAGCTATTCTTACAATGACCATTTCGGAAAACTACTTAAAATACCAAAGGAATTTTTTAATAATACGGCAAATGAGACAGAAGTTACTAAAAGCGCTCAAATAGGCAAATTTTATCTACCGATATGAATAAAATCATATTTAATGAACCCGTTTACTTTCTTTATCAGTATGCAACATATTTTCATATGAATGATTATGCTCAGATTTCAGTTAGGTACTGGCCCAGTTCTCAAAAGAACAGACTAAGTGGCCTAATCTAGTGACATCATCGGTAGGTACCCATTGAAGTATTATGGGTACCTGTATTCTTGACTTTTGGGAAACTACATTCATTTGATGATAATTCGACTTTTTTTATGTACGGAGGACTGTGCATTTCATACTATTGTTGTCATCCCAATAGCGGAATTATGTGATCTGGCATAAACGATCGGCCTCCTGCATGCTCTATAGCATTTTACAGACTGAAAAAATGTTAAAAATAAGTTTTTCAAAATGTATACAGGGCTAGTCGAATTCAAGTCTTTGCAGTAGGATCTCGGTTACGGTAAAACAACGTGAAACAAAAAACCAAATTAGCTTCTTTGGTTCTGGAATTATACAGGAAAAATAAAAAAATTCGAAATATTTTTTTTCTTTAATCATATTGTTATTTTGTTAGGAGTTTCTCCATGCTTTCACTTTGCCATAGCAACTTTTTTTATACCTACTATCCGAATATGAGAGTGAACATTATTTACAAAATATCGTTCAAATAGAGCCATCCTCAACTTTTATTTTAAAATAAGGACCTGTAGGTATTTTCAATTAATTTTTTTCAAATGCTGTCATTCATATTTCATGTCGTCATTGTATTTTAATCTGAACTACAGAGTGTTTTGGAAATATTCAACTATTTCCAGTAAAATCTCGATTTCTTTTTATTTTCATTTTGATGAGAGGCAATAAACCTCGAAATATGCATGTCTGCAGGTGGTCATTCCCAGCCAAATGAAGGATAATTTTCTGTTTAATTACGAGACAAGCACTTGCAATTGGGTCTTCTTTGAAGAACGTTGCACAAATATCTGTCAGTTGTATTTCAATGTCCGTCGTGGTATTAGCCAGGGAAGTAGTTGTTTTCTGACAGATATTTGCCGTTTATTTTCCACTTGGTGGAAACGCTTAGAGAGAAGGATACCTCGTATTCTTTCAACATTTTCAATTCATTAATGGTTTTGCTCAACTCAGAACAGTTTATTTTCTCCAAAGGCATTAATTGAAGCATTTTGTTTTCGACTTCGCCAGCAATGGTTTCATCATTTTTATCGCGATTAATTTGTTCTGCGAGTTCTGCACCGATAGTTGAAAAAAACTTATTGAAGATATTGGCAATTTTTTTGGGGTCACTTACGACTTTCCCAGTGTCTGCATTAATTTTGTTTATTTGCTGTCTATTGGAATGTTTTTTTTTACCTGAGAATTGATTGACAACATCCTATAGATTCTTAGAACTATTTGCGTTTTTTTCAATTTTATCTGAGAAATAACTAGTTTTTGATTTTTTGATCAATTTGGTGAGAAATTTGCGGTAGTATTTATGATTATTTTTGGAGTATTCTGATGGATGCCACAGATAGTTTTGGTGAAGTTGATCTCTGTGTTTAATAGAATTGATGATGCCAAGTGAAATCCATGGTTTTTTTTAAATATCAGATTTCTTCTATTTGCTGAAGTAGAATTGGAAATGTGACGTAGCAGAGTAGTTTGAAAGTGACTCTTAACAGATTCTATTTCGTTACATTGGTAGACATCGTTCCAAGACTCGGTGTAGAGGTAGGTATCTTTTTAATTTAAGGTAATCTACTTTTTTAATGATGTCAGTTTCATCACGGACAATTTTATTATTGGTAATACGATACTTAGTTTCAGTGGAAAATGGTCAGTAATATTTGATTTGATAACGCAAGAGACCGTATTTTCCAGTTTTTCGTGTTCTATTCTCGCAAATATGTGATCTATGCAAGATTTAGAGTAAGGTGTAACCAGAGTGTATTCATTGATCAACGACATGGAACCTTCTTTATGAAGATTATTGAGATATTCATCTGCGTAGTTACTTAATCATCTTTTATATTGACGTTCATGTCGCTTGCAATAAATATGGAATGAAATCGGTTGTATTCAATGGTATTAAAAAAAAATTCTAGACCGCTGTTGAATGCATCAGGACATGTAGAAGGTGGTCTGTATATTGCAAGAATTGCTATATTCGTACCTTCATTACGATAAAATGAAACAGTCGATAAATTCGTTGATATCAGAAATATACTACCAGAAATTCATCGAAATGTTTATGCACGCTTCGGATATTACTATGAATTATTGAAAAATTATGGAACACGGTTTCCTGTCTACACCTTTTTCAGTTGTAATTCAGAAAGTGTAATATGTATTTCAGAAAGTATAATTTGTAATTCAGAATAATAAATTGTAATTCAGAAAACATTAATTGAAAATCAGATTGATGAAATGAAATTCAGAAACTGTAACTTGTAATTCAGATTAGTGAATTGTATTTCAGAATGTGTAATTTGTAATTCAGATTAGTGAATTGATAATCAGAAAGTGTAACTTGTAATTCAGAAAGCGTAAGTTGTTATCCAGAGAGTACCAGCTGTAGTTTATTGTTCTCCCATTTCCAATTCTTACTTACGAGCATAGAATGAAGGCTTTCACGGCTGGAAGTATAATCAAGGAGTATGGTCTCCGAGCTTTGGTTCACCTCCATGGAGGCGGATTCTATGGACGTTTCGCTTACAACTAAGGTGAGCATCTTCAGCGTGGATTTTGTCGTATACTGATGAGTATTATATCGCTCTTCGAGAAGACAAAATTCACGCTGATGCTCACCGCAGTTGTGAGCGAAACGTCCATAGAAACCGCCTTCACGGAGGTGAACCGACCACGGCCCCAAAGCCCGGAAACCATACTCCTTGATTGAGTTCTTGGCGGTTTCTGAATTACAAGTGATGGTTTCTGAATTACAACAGACGCTTTCTAAATAACAATTCACTAATCTGAAATTGAAGTTACACTTTCTGAAATACAATTGAAAAAGGTGTAGTATAAATTGTCTGAAGCAAATCGTTAAAAGAGTTCAGTGTCAGAGTATCGATAGTTCCTGCTATAAAGTCTCTAATATAATGATCCATGTGGAAAGTTATAAATTAATTATTGGATGATAGTGAAAGTAAATTCAGTTTATTCTTGGTGAAACTGCGGGGAAATATGAAATATGTATCATAATGAGTTGTTTTAATATATAATGAATAAATTATTTACTAGTGTTTTATTGTATCTTCTTTCAAAAGTATATGGTACTGCTTTGTGTTCTCTTCGAAGTTCTTTTTTTGAGATATTCATTGATTACTGTTTCATTCGATTCAGCTCTACTGCCAATCCTCTTTCATCGCATTTTTCCATTCTATTGCATTTTCTCCTCTAAGGGCTTCCTCATAATTTGGGTTTTCTTGTTCTGTCGCTAACATTTGCGCTTCATCTACAACTTCTACAAGATTTTATCTTTTTCTTGTTCTACCAACTGAACCGTCTCTTATTATTGCTGGCCGTCCTTTTCCCCTTTTCAACAAAATTGTTTGAAGTACATCTTCTATTACTTTATTTTTTGTACTTTCCATTCTTCGAGGAATGACCTCACTGGTTTGCAGTGGATTGTCTTCAATTTCTTCCATATTTCCCTCCACAGCTATTTCTCTTTTTCCTTCATTTCGTTCATATGGGGAAGCTTTTTCTTCCTCTTCGGATCTTGAATGTACCTTTCACTCTTTTCAATATCATTGAAAGATGTTTCAATGAAACGTACGTCTATGCTTGTGATTATTTTTCTCGCATGTTCATCCCATAGGCGGTAGGCTTTTGATTCCGATGAATAACCCACAAAAATACATTCTTTCGACCTTGTTGCAAACTTGCTTTCATTTGGTATTTTATTCAACGCGAAGGCTTTCGAACCAAATACTTTGAAAATGGGAAACCAATGTTTTTTTTTCCTTTCCACATTTCATAAGGTTCAATATCATCCAAGCTACTTGTTATACATCTGTTTCAAATGTAAGCAGCTGTAGAGATAGCTTCTGCCCAAAATCTATGTGGTAAATTAGATTCTTGCAACATACATCTGGCCATTTCCACTAATGTCCTGTTCTGGCGTTCAGCTACTCTATTTTGCTGGGGTGTATATGCAACAGAAAATTGCCTTCTAATACCGTTTTCATCCAAAATTTTCAAGAAATTTCTTCCTGAATATTCTTATCCGTTGTCTGTTCTAAGAACTTTTATTTGCTTTCCTGTTTCAGTTTCTACGAATGTTTTGTACTTCAGAAATGCTCCGTTCACCTCGTTTTGAGGAAGTAAGTCTGGATCCACCTCGATTTATCGTCAATGAAAGTGGCAAAATAACGTGCTCCTCCTAGAGATTCGATTCTCATGGGTCCACAAATATCGGAATGTACAAGATCTAACAATTCTTCGCTTTTTGAAGTTGATATACGTGGTAAAGCTGTCATTATTTGTTTATTCTTTATGCATACTTCGCATACTGTTAGATTTTCCGACGGGTTGAAATTTATTCCTTCCACCAAAACTTTTGACTGGAGGACTTTTAAATCTTTCTCGTTGAGGTGACCATATCGCTGATGCCATTTTTTAATTTCACTGGATTTTCCATTTACTAAAGCTGATGATTCTTCTGCCTGATGTTCGTAGTAGAGTTCACCTCTTCGTTTAGCTTTCAGAATGATTTCGCCTTTTGGGTTGACTATTTCAGCGTGATTTTCATAAAGCTTCGTAAATCTGCCATTTGTTGCTGCTGTCGAAATTGAAATGAGATTAGTTTTCAATTCGGGTACATAGAGAGTATTCTCTAATCTGATATTCTTGCCTTCAGGTGATTCGTTTTCCACCACTATGTTTACAGAACCTTTCCCAAGAATATCTGTTGATTTATCAACTGCTAAACGGACTTTTCGGTTCGAAACAGGAACAAATGTGGAAAATAATGATCTATCATGACACATATGGGAAGTTGCGCCACTATCTAAACACCAATCATCTGTAGGGACTTGTTCCGTTCTGTAAGCTACATTGATTTGTTCTTCGACGATAAAAGCTTCTTCTTCGATATGAGCTGCTTCCTGTTGTCCACCAGTTTCTTTCTTTCTACATTCGGAAGCTTTGTGTCCGATCTTGTGACAGAAATTACACTTATAAGGAAATTTTCTTGATGATACTTCGTCTCCTGTCCCAGACTTTGATTTATGACGTACGTCAAATCTTCTGATCTGCTTTCTTAGATTTGAATAGGATTTCGTATAAAGTGCACTTTGGTCATCACTTTTGTAATCTGAACATTTTCTAGAGTTGAATTCATCTAACAGCTTAACTTTTAGAGCTTCTGGTGTTGGTAACTCGTCTCTGGCCTCAATTGCACAACGAAAATTCTCGTAGCTGCTTGGCATACTATATAACATTATTATGGACAATAAATCATTGGCAATGTCTATGTTCATTTCTTTGAGCTTATCAACGGTGTTGGATATATCATTCAAGTGATTTGCAATGGCATTGTCATCTTTCATTTTTGTGAACAACAATTGCTTCAGAAGGGTTGCTTTCCTGGCAGGTTCTTTGGACTGATAAGTCTCCTGCAGTCTTCTCCATACCGCAATTGAAGATGTGCAATGTTTTATAATGCATAATTCTGAAGGTTGCATTGCTAGAATGATATCTGCTCGTGCTTTCTGGTCATTCTTTTTCCAAACTTCGGCTACCGCTGCTTCGACTGACTTTGTAATATCACCGATTACATATCCCCAATAGTCATTTTTTATGAGTATCGCTTCCATTTGAAATTTCCAGGTATCGTAGTTCTCTTTACCCAATTTTTCGACTTGATTAATTGATGATGACATTACTGACTGAACTGATATATAATACTTCAGAAATACTACAAATATGATTCTGGGCCCATAACCTGTTGGTTATTCAGTGGAATGATTGGGGAAATCAACTTTTTTTGGAAAAATATATTTCGTGACAGTAACTACAATAATAATAATAACAAAACTCATCATGCATTCAGCATAAAACAACTTGAATAAATATACATAAATACAAAGGGTTCACGAGTTGCATATCTAATTTATTCAACACTTAATGACAAAAAAGGAAATGATGGTCATAGCGCTGGTACCGGAGGCCCAATCGCGTGGGCGTTAATCGAACGTGTCGGATAAATAACAAGTGCCGAACGATTTGTTCCACAAAAATGCTTGTTTTTTCTGATAGTCGATAAAAAAGAAGTAGGCGTAATGCCATACTTCTCCGGTTTGACTTACAGCCCTCCACACCGACACGAATACATAAATTTAAAAAAACAATTCAACCATTTGAACCAGGCTAATTTTTGCGCAGCTAATCATCGTCCAGTAGCCATTCACGATAACCAGCTTGCCATACGTTTCCGACGGTTCCCAAAGGCCGCCATACCACCGCAAGGGAGTACTTTTTTTTTCTCTGAACGATTTGTACCAGTATTGCATTTGGATTTTTGGAAAGTATTTGATAAAATGTGACCGTTAATATATTTCCCATACGTCTAGTAGTGGGAAAAAGTGCTGACATACTTGAAAAACTTATTTATTCGACACATTTTGAAAATACGACTGTAAAATACGTAAAATAATTTTTTACTACATGGAATCATTGTATTCTGTTCGTTTGGATGTATTTCTACCTAAAAAAATTATCTATCATGAAGTCCCGTGGTTTTTGTTTCGGAACATTTTTGTCTACCTATATGCTGATATACGCGGTTTTCATATCATATCTGATGTCTGCTCATACCTACCTACATCTTCAACTGATTCATAATTCGAAATATTCATCCTAATGAAGAAAATATTGAACTGTAATGTCATAACTATATTAGTTGAATTCTTTCCTTTAAAAATTACTGGGCAATGTTGTGTACATACAAATAAATCGTAAAAGCGGATAGCATTTGATTACTATAACTGATATTTGACTCCCCAATCAGTTAGAGTGAGATGATATTCTTTATGATGGAGCTCCGCCTCCATCGGTCGGGATTCTTAATTTCCCCTTTACACCTCAGATTTAGTTTGACCATATTATGCTACTGACCTGTTTTTCCGACGGTTTATAGGGATGCAAATTTATAAGTAGCCTTGTTTGCCATACCAGAACTTTGAGAAAAAATTGCACAAAGTTTGGAATTTTATGTCACCCGCGATAATCGTCTTAATTGATGATATTATATTTCCCCGGCTTTCCCGACATTTTATAGGGTTGCAAATTTATACATGGACTTGTTTGCCATAGCAGAACTCTAAAGAAAAAATGCACAAAGTTGCAAAAATTGTTTCTAAAGATACTGTTCATTCCTGCCATCTTCCGGGATACTGAAAAGACGGCAAACTCAAATGGCGACTTAAAATTATACCAGCAAAGTTTGCAAAACACAAAAATGATGTTTGCAATTTTGTGACCCCTAAAACTCTGCCCCTGAGACTGTTTTTAGCGTTATCCAAGTTTTTTGGATGTTCCGTAAGCATGACAAGTGTGCAAATTCAAAGCATTTTAGGGGTGACTGTACCATGATTTACCATAAATTTGCACAATGTTTGCAATTTTGTTATCGTAATTAGCGCTAATTACAACGTAATTGACAATTATTCGTATTTCCGGTTGAAAATTGCAGGTGCAAATTTCAAGAGGAATGTAGAAACGAAGTTCGTTTATACATCTACAATTTGCACAATGTTAGCAATTTTGCCCAAGGAGATATTGCTAATCAGCGTTTTATGCAAATTTGCCTAATTTCCGGTTCCCGGATTTTTGTGCAAATTTTTATATTTAGTCTTTACTGAATATTTTAACATATAACGGTGCTAAAGAAATGTTTGTAATTATTGTGAATTGGCGATCTATTTTGCCTGGCCTATTACGCTACCCTACGAGCGTCATAATACCATCCACGACACTCGTACTTTATGGGTGAGTTAGTGTGTTGGCTCATACTTATATAGAAAATTCTCATTTTTCATCCCCAGACAAATACAGGGCAATGAGCCTGATGTAGTCCTTCTTGACCACGAAACGAGGAAGTTTGTAGGTCACAGTTTCTGTTGAAATAATCTTTCAGATCATAAGGACTATTTCTCATTAAGACATGAGGTCATATCAAAACAAAAATAGCCTCTAGGCTACATGCAGTGGGTATATATCTTTGTTATTAATAATGTATCAATCATGTAAGCGTTCAGTATATTTCGTCCTAGACCACAAACGTGATATTTTCAGTTTTTTCAATTCGTTTCATTCTCTTATATTAGTCGCAATCACCAATATACGTGTTAGAACGTGTGCTAAAAGTTAATCGTCTGTCAGTGATAATGCGCCCATTGGAATAACATAAAAACTATATAATTTCACCTAAACTATGGCATATTGAATGTATACAAACTCAACTGAACAATATAATTATTGCAACACAGTTGTTTTCTCATTTGGTATGTAGGTACCTGTACTCTTATAAACAATCGATATCATCAAATGTTTTTGGAGTAAAAAGAGTCATGATATTATGTGAAAATTTTGAGAAATATCTCTGAAATCAAATGATTGAATAAATATATTCAATGGAGTAACAAAATTTTTGAGACTATATTTTATTGATATCTTGATACCAGCCGTAAATATCAGCCACGATACATGAAATAAATAAAGCAAGTACTCATTTGGAGTGAAGCAGTAAACACATAAAATATTTGATAAAAAAAACGTTTGGGACTTTGTTTATGTACCCAGAGCGAGTATCTTAATTACCATAAGGAATATTTTATACAGTGATGAAGTTTCACAACAAAACATGGAGTAGTTTTTTTTAAAGGAAGAATGATCTTCCTCTTGCAGCAACAAGAACTGTTTATTTTCAGTTATATTCTTAATTCATTCATAATGCATGAATTGTGAAGAGTTTAATTGAAAACTTTAATAGATGGATAGGGTACATGAGTACATGAATTCGTTGGCCACTCAGATCGCCTGACCCTTCAGTCGCTTTTTTCACGCACACAAAATTTCTAAAAATTTCGACCATATAATCAAGTGAAACTGTGAATAAGAATTCAATAAGCTTGTACTGCAATTCATCCGCAAAAATTTCTGAATATTTAAAGAAATTATTGCAAGAAATAGGATAAATGCATTGTCCTGAATGGAGACTAGATAAATTTAATTGCCTGTATTTCTAATTTATTTCGTATCTACTTCGTTACTATTATTTGCATTGATTGTAACACATTATTTTATAATAGTTTGTGGCAGTTGCAAATGAGTACAGGTAGTTTTTTGTTGATTGCTTTGGAACTATAATTTTTAATTGTTGTTTATAATTGTTTTTTTTCCGTTAACCAGCTGTCATTCCCCTACGAACGACAGCTGTCGCAGAAGTCGAAACTTGTGCGAGCCAAGTATTAACGAGGTCTTACCTTCCAACGTGCGATTCCCAACACGAGACCAGTGACCATGCTAGGAATCGAACCCACGTCTCTGTGATTGATAGGCAAGCGCTCTACCATCACGACCACTACTACCCAAGTTCATTATCGCAAACAAATTCATGGATGTGGCTCGAAATAGGAACGGAAATAAATTCTTCAATAACTTTTTAATTTATGAAATTATTAGAATTATTTTTTGTGGAATTGCGTGGAGAGGTTTCATTTTCTTTCATTTCTCAAGTTCTTTGTGTAGTTGGAATCTGTTTCAGGACTTGTAGGTATTTATCGGTTTTACGAAATATTTGTTTAATTGAATTGGATTCTCCAATATACACACGAGAACTTCGTTTGTTTCATTTTCTCTCATTTCTCATGTTCTTTGTTTAGTTAGAAGGACTTCCTTGTAGTAACTTGTCCAATTTATTATATACGACTTCTTCTGTAAACCTCTTTCAACACTACTTCTTCATAATCCGAACTATCTAAATAATCGTCTGTGTAATGTTGTTCCAAATTCATCTGAATTTCTTCTCAAGATGAATTGAGCAGAAGCTGGAGAAGCTTCTCCAAAAATCATTACCGTCATTTCGTTTACTTCCACTTCTTCATAATTATCTATCATGGAAATATCTGAAATTGTTCATTTCCTTATCTGATGACGATTCTATGAAACATGTCTTTGATGTCGCCTGGCGCAATTTTATTTTTTCTAGATTTGACTAATATACCCAATGGAGAATTGAGACAATCAGGAATTTTCAGTAACCTATCGTTAAAGTGATACCATTTACAATCCTTTGTTTCAATATTCATCCAGTTTTTTTAAATATTCCGTGGCTAATTTTCGATAATTCATTATCCTTGATTTATATTTTTGCTGGTTTCTCTGACTTTGGTATTAGTACATCATCTTTCACAAAAGTCCTATTTCCCATCTGTTTCTGACTCTTTACGCTGATTTTTCCATCATTGTCTGGGCTGTCAATTCTTTTGCCGATATTTTCTCTTTCATATTGACACCAAGTTTCATGTAGGATATTTTAACTAATTCATTCAACTTTTTCATCCTGAGTAACATGAAAAATTAATTCATTGTCAACAAAATGATATGAACTCCATTCAAGCTCTGTACGATACAATATTGGTAAATTTTTTGCACGCTCTGTGATGTCATCACGTAAAATAATTTCGTAAGTGTTACTATTTTTTGGTGAGCATCAACCATAGTTGACTGAAGAAAAATATTAAGATCTATCTTTGAATTTTTCAAAATTGCCTACTCTTCTGATATTCTAATAATACTGTTCTAATATTCCATTAAAAGTTCTTCAGTTTCATTTTCACCTCTGATAGTCAAGTTGATGTTCTGAGAATCATTTCCTTCATTTATTGTTGAATTTGTCCATCGAAATCTCAGAGGATCGATCACTTGGATCTGTTACTTCTAAATATGATGCTAATTATTTGTCAATCATATGGTAATAGTGGTTTCTCATCAAATAAAGCATAAGTTTTGATTAGTAGGCCCTTTCGAAATTATAGGCGATTGGCATAAGACATTGTTTTTTCTGGCTCATTTGCTCGATAACTAACAGTTTCAGTATCAAGGTTTTGTGTATTGACGACTTTTGGAGAATTTGGATGGAATGAACTGTGATGAAATGTATAACAAAAGTCTTCTCTTTTTCTACAAAGCCTGATCTAATGATTGTTATGCATGCAACAGAAACAAACTTCATCTTTCTCTACCCATTCCCGTCTCTGGTATGAATCCAGTAGAAGGAAGCTTATGCGAGACTACCTACCTATGTCCCTTAATTATTCTGTTTACAGTACAGGCAACATAAGTTACATACGGAACCATTCTCAGTGCTGGCAACACATACATATTTTTTTTATTATTTTCATCTGCGTCCGAATTTGTAACAATAAGGCTTGCGGCTTATGCTATCTCAGCAAACCTGCCACAAAAATCTGAGATATTAAGCTTTTTACATTAGTCTGCTTACTGTTTTCTCTCATTTTGATTTTAGAGTTGTTGATAATTTCGGAACGACTTCATCCAGTAGCTGTGGATTGAAAAAATATTGTTGATTATTCCACTTATGCTAAAATAGCGTGTTTTGATTGGTTGAAATTTTTGTGTTGATAATTAAAAACATCTTGTTTTCGATTTTGTAGTTCGGCTCTTGATTACTGGATATGTATATAGATCTACAGCTGTCAGTCAGTTGGCAAGTTCCGGAATCGAAGAACAACAAATAATTAAAGTCACTGGCCATAGTACTTCACATGGTTTCGATTTTATTCATGAAATAAGTAATCTTAACAAATACAACTCGTGTTATCGGCGATTATCGTAAATTCCTTCTCGTTTTCGAAACCAATTATGTTGCTTTAGGCAACCACACTCGCGCAAGTGCAAGATTTGGTAGAAACAACTGGTGGCGATTATGTTACCTACATAAATAACTGATAATGTGCTAGGGAACACATGCCTCCTCATCAAAAATTACCCCTTCCGATATCATCCAATTGGATTTCATTAAGTTTTCACCTCCCTAAAATGTATAAAGTCCACTATGATGATCTGAGTCGATATGAGTAGGGAAAACTACACCTTTTTCAAATGTAATTCAGGAAGTGTACCTTAAAATTCAGAATAATTAAATATAATTTAGAAAATATGACTTGCAAGGCAGAACTGGTAATTCTAATTTGGTAATTTGTTATTCAATGTGTCAATTGGATTTCAGAAACTGTAAAATGTAATTTAGATTAGTCAATTGTACTTCAGATTAGAGAATTGTTATTCAGAAAGCGTCAGTTGTAATTTCGAAACCATCACTTGTAAATCAGAAACCGTCATCGACTTGATGAGTTAGAATAAGGAATATGAGAACGGTACATTATTTTTTATCTAGAACATGTTCTTGGTTTATGAATTACAGCTGATGCTCTCGGAATAAATAATAACTTACGCTTTCTGAGTTACAAGTTACACTTTCTGATTAACAATCCACCAATCTAATTTACAAATTACTCATTCTGAAATACAATTTACTATGCTGAATTATAAGTTACATTTTCTGAATTTCAGTTCACCAATCTGATTTTTATTTAATGTTTTCTGGTTTACAATTTATTAATCTAAATTACAAATTCTACTTTCAGAAATACATATTATACTCTCTGAATTACATATTATACTCTCTGAATTACATTAGTACTAGCTTTCTGAACAATTTTTATTCGGAGTACTCCAAAGAACTCGTTTCAGCTGAAAAATTTCAGTTTTTTGTAACTTCCGATTATACCGGAAAGGGGCCCCAGTTTCATTATTTCGAATGGAATCCAGCAATACAACAATTATTCTATATTTCGGAATTCAGGCAAAATTTCAATCGATTGTCATGAAAGCATAATTTTTGGGTTGAATTTTCACAAAATTCATGGCACATGCCCACTAAACATGATACATAACAACAATATTTTCCAGATATAACTTTTGTGCAATTTTGTAATATTGGCAAACTAACATTATATTAATGTCATCTTGACGTTTCCAACACAGTGATTTCAACTATATGTTTATGTAACATCAAAATAATGTAATCAATAATATTCATTAGATATGTCTTAGACAGAGCAGTTATGTTATTTGTTCGATATTTTTGTCTAACCTTCTCAAAACATTACTGACATGTGTACAGGGAGCCTTGAAATTAATATTATATCATAAATGTCGACAAAAACTCAAAATCTACGTAATTCAAAAAAATGCTATCCACGTTCAAACAATATTACCCAGTAAATATGAAATAAATATATCACTGACGCCATCGTTCATTTTATCCTAATAATCATGGCGGACATGGTATATAAGAGTTTTGAGTTCATAGAATTAAAATATAATTCAAACTACTTAAAAGTGATTGGAATCAATAGGATTGCAAAACTCATAATTTTCATGGTATGATTATGATTTTCCACTACTCCATCCACTAATTGTTATTTTATCATTTAGGTTATGTAGTGGATGTAGTGATATCTACTATTGATTAGAGAGTATCTACATATGATGCTATGAATAATAGAAAAGCTGTCAGTTGTGGTTCCTGCTAATCAGATATTGGACAGTATGGAAATGGTTGCTGACATCTGGAGCTGTGTCAAATTATTTTGACCCGATTGATCAAGGAATTTTTGGAACTGAAACCAATGAATTTAGCTTGCTAAAACAACAATATTGGAGCTGCCTAATTTGTAAGTGAACTCAAAATTATATATTTTATACAGAGTGTTTTGTTATCTTTCTTAATTTCATTAATCTATAATAATATTAACGTTTCTTGAGATTGTAGAGAAATCACTTGAATTGTTTAATACAAATTATCAATAAACTAACTGTATTTTCTCTTTCTTTTCAGTTTGGTAGTGTCCTTTCACATTCCTCTATAAGTTTTGATGTAAAAACTGGTACTTATTGAATGATCAGATTACAAAAACTTAAGTAGCAGTTGTTGTTTCCGAAATATCCCCCTTCTGGACTGGGCAAAGAAAAAAATCCAAAAGTTTTGAATTGATAATTATTGACATACTGGAACGTAAGTAATTATTTTTCTTTTACCTCTAGGGGCAACATAGAATTATTAATAATTATTGGATGGTCGTTTTCTTATATCATAAAGATTAATATGAGTTTTCAGTGACTGTAATGACTATATTTTCAGAAAATGTAAAAGATATTTGCAGTTCAATCACAGATGAAGAGTTTGACTCATAGTGATGGATTGGATGACATTAGCAGAGCAGATACTAAAAAGTAAGGAGAAGTGACCGAGACAACAACCATATATAATTATTGATTCAGTGATATCTGTTTTTATTTTTCAAATGAAATAGGTTTTCATTCAATATTATTCTTCTAATAACACTTAACTTTGGTGGATCTCTCAATAAATTTTTCATCTGATTCAGGTGGTAAGTCATATTATTAGGTACTTTGGTCTGTTCATAGTGATTCAAGATTATATTTTTTATACTGCTAATTTTAATTTAATTGTTAATGATGTAACTGTCTTGTTTTATAACGCTTTATCCATGAGATTTTAATCATTGACAATAAAGTTTTTTCATTGATTGATATGTTTTACATCATTACCCCCTTATATACATATTTTATTTCTTAGTATAGAGGGTGGAGCTTATACTCACTGTTTACCACCACTTATTTTTCTACACTTAAAGTTGTATTTCTGGAATTTCAATCGCCACTCTTTGGTAGATGAATAACTTTGTTAATTGCTATTGTTGTTATTCATCTACTGAAAAGTGACTACTGAAATTCCAGAAATATACCTATAAATATAGAAAAAAGTGTTGGTAAACCATGAGTATATGCTCCACCCTGATGTTACAATGTTACATTTCACAAATGTTGCATATATGTTTTGAGTGACATTATATGTATGTAATGAAGTCACATTAAAGTTACGCAAAATATGATATATTTATGTAATGTTAAGTAATTAACATTACATTGTAATATTTAAAAGAGACACAAAGGCATATGGACGCAACGTATCTGTAACATCAAGCATATCTCTAAATATCATCACCAAGTCACAATGTGATATAACAGTTATGTTTAAGTAATGTCCTTATGTTTACTGGCTGCAGCCCTCCCCAAAAAGGAATATTTGTGAAAATTCGCCAAGTATTTTTCGGGTTTGCCCAAATAGATCCTACTCATTGCTCTCCAAGGTATCGAAGATTTTCTGAAAATTATTTACAGGATGTTTAGAAAAATATGCAGAATTAAACTGCCTCAAAAATTCTAAATTTGAATGTTTTCAAATGACAATGTAGTTTTTCTTAACACTACGCTGAAATATTGATGAGAAGTACCTGTACCTAAATAGACTAGTTTTCGTACAAACTGAAAAAACTGAAATTTTTGTGGTAATTAGTAATCAGATGAGTTTGGTTTGAAGTGAATAACAAGAAACTGAAGTGTGTCAATAAACAAATATTGAAAACATTTTATCGCCTAAGCAATATATGTATTAAAAAATGTCCCGTTCAGAATTCAGTACTGCCAGAGTATTCATTTTTCAGAATTTATGTCGATGAAAATTTTAACTGTGATGGGGTTTCAACTTGATAGAGTTCCACAACCTGGTAGTAAACTTGCAAAAAACTTTCTATAAAATACCTTCATCATCGATCGCCTCCCTTTCGCCCGATATTACTTAATTGGACTCTTGTTTGGTTTCGTTTGAAATATACCGTTTATGGTTCCCCGCTTTTCAACAAAAGATTTTTGGTAAAAAGCTCTTATTGAATTTTGATTACTTTCCCCCTAAGAATGACAGTATTTAAAAAAAAGTTTGAGAATTGAAGGTAACCAGTTCAAATATCTACTATAGATTGATAATTTTTTTATAAATATTTTCCTCATTATCTTGTGTTGAATTACCCTCGGTTTCACATCCACAATTCGTAGTGTTTTATCAATGACGAAAATTACAACAACAACAATCAAATGTCACTGGACAGTTTTCAACTGATAATTTGTATGAACTCGAAAAATGTGCCGGAGAGTTTCAAATAAATTGAACGAATGATTTAGACGAAGTTTAAATATCATTCTTCCTACACATTTCAAAATAAGGAAGTTGGAATCCAGTTCAATTACATTTTCATGTGCTACGATAACCTAGATGAGTCGATATTCTTATGTATATGGGAAACTACTGGAACGACATGATATGCATTCAGTTATTTAAATTTTTCGAAAACTTTTTTCAGATGCAGCCCTAAACAAAAAAACTAGTTTTTTGGAAACGGAGAAAGTCGGGTCGAAAATTGCCAATCTTTGCCTAATAAGACCTGAAGATTCCTAAATCTTTGGAAACTTTTCAAAAAAGTTATATGGGTTGTATTGGCCTTTTGGCGAGGTGGATTAACTCCTATGCCTTCTGGTGAAGTGAGTTGTCATCTGGACCTACTAGCGAGGTGGACTGAGACTCATGCTCTCAGGATAAAGATATAGGTGACAACTGAATCGCATAATACTTCTGTGTTGGGACTTCAAAAATAAAACAGTTTTGATTTATAATTTGCAAAGTGGGAAAGTTGCGAATGACGGACAGAAAAGTCGGGATGAAACCGAGCTTGTTGGGCCGAGAGTATCCCAATGTCAGGATGGCTGTGTTGGCACTTAGTCCTATTGGATCTCCGCCACTGACCAGGTGAAGTAATTTGTCACTCACTGACTATACAGTCCAAGTATTAATTTAAGTGAATTTATACGTGCCTGTTCAAGCGGTACTGTCATAATTTGTATTTCCTACGTATTTGTGGTTTTCCTAAGAGTAAATGGTATATATTTCTGACAGAGTTCATATTCATTTCATTAGGGATATAATATAACACGAGGTACGAGGTGCTCAGAAATTGGCGCCAAAATACTCTATTTCGAAAATTGTGTACTTAACTAATTTTTTTCAAATAGTTTCCTAATTTTTTCTCAACGCCAGTGAATCGATTCAACGTTGAAAAATAGGGGTGTTTATGTTTAGAACAAATTAAATTTCTGTATGGTTAAGAAATATCTGAATTAGGTATCAGTAGGCATTATTAGAAGAATCGACAAGAAACAAATGCTGACGTGTCAACAAATAATTTGACGTTGAAGCATAATTATATCGAAAGCATTTATGATGTCTCGTTTATACGAACTCAATTTTTTTCTTTTTCAGGGGTATTAGATCTGTCGAGCCGCCACTGGTGGATAATTGGGACGGTTTTGCTACTCGCAGCTGCTGCCGGCGTAGGAGTTCCCATAGCCTTAAAGATAAGTTCAAGTGCCTCGTTTGAAGAACGTCTCGAGTTTGCAACTAGGTGAGTGAATAAACATCGAGTAAAATATTTTTTTCCAGTTACAGAAGCTTACACATCCAATCCTGGAACTATAACACATAAAAATAATATTGATGCAGAGGATATGTATGGATACGGAATGTTTGAAAATACCGCTATCTCTTCTACTTAATGGATCTCTCGGGGAAAACGTCAATCTAAAAAAAAAATTGAATCTTTAGCCATATTGTTTGTAGATAAATGTGTAGGTACCTACTCCGCAATATTTATTCATAGGGGACAACTGAAAAACTTTTGAGAGATGCGTCAGCTCTACAGTATCGAGCATGACAGTAGATCACCTATGCGGGGATTGGGGCCGCATGCGCAGTACGGTCAAGCATGCCAAACGCTAGGCACAGCCTAATAAACACACAGCTAGGAAACTCACCGTGGAGGGGGTAGTCAACGCAGATATTCGCGCACCCCCCACTTTTGGAGTAAAACCTATCAAAGCAGTGGCAGGTATCGGGAATGCGATTCATCCGAATTTATAAGCTCCATAGGCGTAGTCACAGATAGCTCTTGTTTTTATAGTGTGTGTTGCTGTGTTGAGTTGAATCGTGTTTTCTGTTTGTTTTTGAAGTTGTGGGTGCATGGATATTTTCTAATAATTTGTAGTGCATATTATAATAATTATTGAAACATGAGAATGACATGTGCTGCCAGATTGTGTAAGAACAAAAGTTATAACTGTAACAAAAGTTTCTTCAGATTTCCCAGTGATGTTGCAAGGTGAGTAAATTTTTCGTCCTTTGTTGTGATATTGATAAAGTCTGAATGTTGTAATGAATAGTAGTAAAAACAGATGAAGTTGAAATCAGTATCATTGCATCAACTATTATTTGAATGATAATAATGAATATGAAGTCTGCTCAAAAGGCGTATTTTCAAAAGTGTTGGTGTTTTGTGTCTTCATCTTTGGTGTTCTACTGCCTTATTTGAGTTGACTGTTATCAGCGATTTGAAGTCTTTCCTTTCAGAAACTAGCATGAATGCCCACATTTCTGGAAGGTGAATTAGAATAATTTTCGAAGTTACATATATTTTTTCTATGATAATTCAAACACGGCATTCGGTTATTCTTTTGGGACATTTTCTATATAGACTAAAATATGGATGTAAAAGAAAGGAGTAATTCTGAAATAAGCATATCATTGAAAGTGACAGGAAACAGATGTATCAGAATGATATAGAATACATTCTTGATTATTTTCAGAGCCAGAATTTGGGTTGTCAGTTGTGGCAGAGAAGATCTCTTCGAAAATTTGGGTAAATTGCATAGTAGTCACAGACTTTGCCAGGATCATTTTGAGGATAAAATGTTCATGAACCAAAACCGTGAACGACTGACTTCCAATGCGATTCCTACATTATTTCCCGTTCTTGAGGGATCTTCCAGAGGATCTCATTTAGACCACTCATACATACCTTTGTATGAGTTTCCATGTTTGGACCAGGGAAAAAAAACAACTGTTCCTAAAATTGATATTTTACAAGACATAACAATTCCTCCCGGTAAGTGTAGTTTTTTGAAATATTCTTTCTTATTCAAATTTCTCACAATAATTCGGAAAAGGTTCAAAAAATTAAGTAGATGTTCTATAATTACCTGCCTGAAATCCTTAGATTTGATTGCCTAATGCAATGGTAAATCAATATTAGAAAGTATTTGAACATATTGATTTTTCAGTTGCCTTTTATCTGCATTTACTGATGTATCCCTTTTTGGTTTGTTCTGTACATATAAGATAAGATTGAACTAATGAAATAATGCCTTATTCTTGTTAGAATTGGGAACTGAATCCTATTTTTATTAGAATTATGGTGGTGGTTTCATTTCATTTGTCCAACCACTTGTTTCATAAAGGTGAATACAGAGAATAATGTAAAATGCAAGTCCATATTTGAAAAATTAAGTTGTTGGTGTCCTCAATGCACGAAAAAGTTGAATATCAAATTTGAAATTTGGTCTCATTCAAACCATGACTGACTCTTGTGTTATTTGTTTCGTAGATTCTTCTGCTCCAGTATATGTCACTACTGAGAACACTTTGGAAGATGACATTTTACCTGAGTTACTGAGTCGAAGCTCTTCTACCCAGACTACAAGTGACCTTTCACTTCATACTCCCCGAAAACAAAAATATAAGGAAACCATACGAATATTGAAGACTGAGAATGCTTCTTTGAAAAGACAACTGCAGCAGATGGAACGTAGATTTGACAACATTGAAAATTTCTTGAACGTTGAACAGTTTTTTAAACTAACTCATAAATTTTGTGGAAACGACGACCTAGCACGTTTTGTAAATATCCAAATTAGTCAATCAAGAAAAAAAACAAGGGAAAGGCGTTATTCGTACGAATTCAAATTAGAATGTTTATCCTTGTATTGTACAGGGCCTAAATTGTACAAGCAAGTTTTAGTAAAGAAATATTGTTTACCTACCCCTAGAACTCTTCTGAAACTGCTAAAAGGAGTCAAGATAAGTCCAGGGTTGGACAATCCACAATTATTCGAAAATATTGAGAAGAAAAGTAAACTATTTTGGTGAAAATAAGAAATACTGTATAATATGTATAGATGAAATGTCGATTAAAGCCCATTTATTTTACAATCGGGGAACTGATTGCGTGATTTGGTTGTCTGAAGGTGGAGATGGTGGTAATGTTTTTAAGCCTGCATTGAGTGCATCTGTCATTATGGTACGTGGAATATTTAGCCGATGGAAACAACCAGTGGCATTTAATTTTTGTCATTCAGCCTACCCAGCTGAATCATTAATACAGCAAATTTTTGAATTGATCAAAATTCTCAAGCACATTGGACTCAAAATATGTGCTGTAACGACAGATATGGGGTCCAATTATATGCCGTTATCAAAATTATTAGGTATTACAGCGACCAAACCATATTTTTTTTGCGAAGGTCAAAAGGTCTACTATATTTTCGATGTACCTCACGTCATTAAAGCTATTCGAAATATGTTGATGAAATATGATTTTTTTATAGGTAATGATACGATTTCGTGGTCCTTCATTAAAATATTTTATGAACATGACAAAAATTACCCGATAAGGGCAGCACCAAAATTGACAAAGTCACACATATATTCATTTGAAAAAATGAAAACGAAATATGCCGCCCAAGTATTCAGTGAGACAGTGGCATGTGGCATGAATGTTTATATTCGGTTTGGACAGCTGCCGTCTCAAGCATATAAAACATCTGAGTTTGTGTCAAATATTGATAAAGTTTTTGATGTTCTCAATTCGTCCTGTACCAAATCCTCAAAGATATATAATAGAGCATTCAAAGGTCTACCTCATCAAACGCAACTTCTTAAAGAAATTCTTGCCTTAATTGATCAAATTGAAGTGAAAGACAACAAAGGTAAAAATATAAAAAATGTAATCAAAAGTTTCAAATGTATAAAAATATCCATCAATAACATACTCTTGTTGTGGGATGACCTGAAAGAACTACAAGTTAAATACCTTCTAACTCGCCGTTTAAATCAGGACTGTTTGGAAAACTTTTTTGGGTCTGTGAGACAACAGAATGGAAATTGTAGGAATCCCACTCCGGTTCAATTCCAGGGATCCTTTAGAAAATTAATGTATCTGAAACTATATCATTTTGGTACTGAAAACTGTGAGGCTGATCCTGATTCTGTTTTATTACAATTAAAGGACATTTCTTCGGACACAATATCTTTCCCATCTCCGCCACCATTCACAAATCAACTTATAGACACCGATTATCAGCAGCATGATTCGTTACAGAAAAATTTTGAAAGATATGTTTGTGGCTATGTGTTGAACAAAGTTCTCAAAATACACAGTTGTGGTATTTGCATCAATTATGCAAATCAACAAAAACATTTGGATGATACCTCACTATTTATTTATTTTAAGGCTTTTGAAATCGCTGAAGGCAGTTTATTTGGCCGTTTGAATGATCCAAGCGACGGTTTTGTCAATTTCATGAATGACGTCGTATGTCAAAATCTTTTCGAAATGGCCAATGAACTTCCTTTTTCACACCCATGTGCCAGTTTTTCCAAGGAATATGCTGTAAAATTATATTTGAGGGTTCGGCTGTATTACACCTTAAAAAACATTAATAGGAACTTCAGGGACCAAAAATATATTAAAAACAAATTGATTATATTATGCAACCTGTAGTAATTAACCTATTTCAGGTACATGTATTTTATTATAATGAAAATTCTTGAAAGTATATCGGTTTTTTATATATCCCTATCCATACTTAATATATAACCAATGCCTGTATAATTATTTCAACTTAAAAACCACCGAATAGATACTGTTTGATAGTTATTGTTGGCAACGGTGAATCTATTGCATGATTTTCGTTCAACTGTATTATTCTAAGAGTTTTTAAAATTATAAAGTACGGTCCTGTCTGTTTCCCAGCAAATATTTCTAATTCTACCCTGACGTTTATGCCAGAATCGCACCTTCAAGGTCATTCCCGACCACTGCCTAATACTGGCTGAGTTTCCTAGCTGTGTGTTTATTAAGCTGTGGCTAGGGAGTCGGCCGTCGCTGCTTCGCGTTCATCGTGTGACGTAGTCGAGTAGATTGATAACATTTTGCCAATAGTGTGCGGCGCACACATATTTTGAATTGAATTTGAAAAGAAAAAAGATTTTTCAGCAGCAGAGGTTTGAACCATCGTCCTTTTGCTAGCCTTGCCTCCACGGAGACTTCGTACAAGTTGATGTACAAATGTGCGGTATATATTTCTCCAACTTCCAGAGCACGCTGTTTGAATATAAAAAAAAATTATGATTGTGAGTCTAATAATAATAATGATGTTTGGAATAAATGTGAAAAATTGCGAGGAAACGAGGGTGTAACGTTTGAAGGTGTGATTCCAATGAGGAAAGTATACAAGGTGTTTCAAAATGTATAATTTCAGAGAAATGAAAGTCACGTTCATTTAACGTGACTTGCGTGTGTGTGTGTGTGTGTCAAATATCATGTGGGAAATGGGTCATTGGGACAATGGAGGGTAGCAAAATATTCAGTAAAAATATATATAGGATGTCTTATATATTATTTAAGAGAAAAAACATGACGACTGCTTGTCAAATTTAGTATACCAGGTGTACCAACATATCATTTAAGAGGAGAAACATGGAGGTTAAAGAGAAAACATCATTGAAGGTATGAGGTGGAGAGTTTTCAAAACGCTGCGATTTCATCATCAGGTGACGTTAGATAAAAAAACAATTTAAATAGAAAAATTTATAATACAGTTTTATTTTGGTAACATATCACATAACCATTTGTATAGAATATCTACGTTTCGGAGACTGCAATTATAGTGGGGTTGCTTGTTAATGTGATGCATACAGGGTGATATACCATCATTGTCGCCGAATGTGGGAACCATCCATGACGTATTATCATAGTCCTCCAAATTCACAACACGTGTAGGTAGGTTCAATTGATGAAATTTATCTGTAAGATAGTCACGTTTTTGGAGTCGTCGTACATAAATGATATCAACATTCTGTAAATTTTTCTTGAGGATGGAATCTAATTGATGATATTCCACAAAGCCGGAACGTTTCGCTCCAAGAAACAGGCAGTACGTTTATCTGCTCTACTCAAAGAGGAAAATGGTATGGTTGGCAGCAGCAGAAAATTACTACATTGAATTCCAATCCTAATGGCAATCTCCTTAGAATGGAATTGTTGCTCGATGGTAAAGCCTTGAATATCTACACTAGCTATTCTCATGTTGACTCTGTGATTGATACTGAAGTGACAAGCATATGTTCAGATTAATTTGTTAATGATTTCGCTGAGTGGGGGGTGCTCATTAACAGTGTCGTGCACAATGATGCAATAGGCTCTAGTATTTTGGGGAAATCCTTCAAATGCTTTTATGCTCTCATCCCTTCTGGAACAATCGATGACAAAGAGAGTCTTGCCAACAAATTCGGTAGAGCTCAGCAGAGGATTATGTTGATTAGTAATTTTGTAGCTGAGACCGAATTGTACATAGTTGAAATAGGCTTGCGAAAAATTTCCCTTTGCAAAATTCAGATGCATATTCTCTTTGGGATAATTCTCACCGTTCAGAGTGAGCATTATATTGGTGATATTCGAATGAGCGAATATTGTTGGATCATTGTTGAATTTGGTGTAATCACGGTCTTTTTGGAAACATAAAATCACATAGCGAGGACTTTCGAGAAACGAGGAAGTCTTGACGGCCCATATTTCACTTTTTGCACCTTGTGTGAGAGCAGGCAAAGTATGAAGTTCCCATTTTCTGAACGGCATGAGAATAGGAGTATCAGCTTGGATGGCCTTCAAGAGTTGCAATTTAATTTGATCATGTGGAAAGATTCTCTTAACTTTGAGTTCAATATTTTCAATTTCCAACTTGACTGCTGTCGTACCAGCCGGTGATCTAGCGGTCTCTTCTATTTTGAAGCAGTTGCTATCATCTGCAGCTCGTACTAATCGGATGGTATGTTTGCCATAGGAAACACATTGATAATCGTTGAAAATATTCAAAAAATGCTTGACGGGTATAAGCATGTTGAATGTTAGATCAGTAGTGCTGATAACCCCAGCGTTGCTGGGAAAAGTCCAACTTGAATTGGCCAAGTGCTTGATATCTTCGTCAGTGTAGGTGAGAAAGCCTCTGACAGTACTAATAATTCCAACTTCACGGACCGTCTCCTTACCGCTTTGTTCATAACTAACAGATTGAAATATGAAAGCACCAGCATTGTTTACGAATGTTACACGACCATCTCCTTTGGTTTTCACAACTTTTCCACTGATGAATAACAGGCTATCATACAAAGCATCGTAAGCGTCAGATTGATTGATGTTGATTTCAATGACATCATTGTTGCGAAAGGACTTGACATATGGGTAGTAAGTCCGCCATTCCACCTTTTGTATGGATTCATCGTTTTGTGGATTTCGGAAAATGTTGAACACTTGATTGGACATCATGATAACCGAGAGATTCCAAAAACAGTTTATTTTCCGGTGATAGTAGTTGACGCACGTTGAAGGTCTTGGTGAAGACTGAAGGGGGGTATGGTGGTGAGGTATTCTTATGAATAGTTAGCACCATACTTTCGCTTCAATTCCAAACGAACGATTATTTCTTCGTTTCGAAAATCAACGAGTTGAGAATGCTGGTCCAGCACTCGCAGCGTAATATTGTTTATTTCGTTTCTATGAGCAATGGGTAGATAAATGAGGTGGTTGGGTGTTTCGACGATTGCGTAACCAGGATCAACACCAACAGCAAATTCGTATATAGTATGAGACGGTGCGTCGTTGTAGAATGCTCCGAATGTAATGTTGCTATCTATGTGTATGGTACGTACTTTAATGATATCTACAGGTAGATCTGATGCGTAATGCAAGTTGAGTTTGAGAAGAATAGACGAAAACCCTAAAATGCGGGCCAAACTGTTTTCAGGTCGGAAATCAATTGAGTGTTTAGGACAGAATATTTCGCTTTTCAGCGTGTTATTATTCGGTTTGAGGTAGAAAAATTCCTGGGGGTTTTCCTTGTACGTTTTGGGTGTGATGTGTTTGCTGATCAAAGCCTCAATATCACCAATTTCTTAAGAGCCAGTAGGGATATCGACACTCAGTTTAGTTTTGCCGCCGTTTTTAAAGTAGTAGAATTTTGTACCTTCTTCAATGTTGGGTATACTGTTGTACGAATGTAAGCTGAGCAAAGCCAAACTGTATTCTGAATCAGAATTGCAACAAAAAATTATCTGGAAAAGAAAACACGAACACTTGCAAGTAATTTTATTGAAATAACGCAACTAAGTGAGGTACGCTATAATGAAACCTACAATAAAAAACTGATATTGAAAATATTCGTGGAGATTTGTTGAAAAAAATTTCTGAAATAACCGATTCGATTCATGCACACAATTTAAAATGGGATATTAAGCACAAGGAAATACTGCTAACCAAGAATGAGTTAAACCAGTTTCGAATTGATATTTTACAGCAAATCACCAAAATAAATTCAGATATAGCGAGTGTAAAATCTGCTGTCGAGGAAATTACTAAAAGACAAAATGTAGTGTATACATCACCATAATTAAATAGCAGGTTTCACAGTTTCGCCATCACATATGTGCGTGATGGATTCCAAAGACAAGATTCAACTTGTCCGTGAACTGCACAAACCAATTAGAAAAAATTATCCTCGACGTCGCACCATTATTAAAGGCTTAGATGATTTATGGCAAATGGACTTGGCTGAGATGAGACCGTACGCCCAACAAAATCGTAATTTCAAGCTCATTCTAGTTGTTATAGATTGTTTCTCGAAATTCGTGTGGACTCGTCCACTGAAAACGAAAACAGGTGAGGAAATTACTAAAACGTTTGCAGATATTTTAACACACACGAAACGATGCCCAAAAATTCTACAAACCGATCAGGGAACGGAATTTTACAACAGTAAATTCCATAGTTTGATGAAAAAACATGAGATAAATCACTACAATACGTACAGCATCCTCAAAGCCTCTATGGCCGAACGGATTATAAGGACTTTGAAGGAAAGATTGTACAAGTATTTCAGTTTGAATGGCACCTACAAATGGCTGAATATATTACCTGAAATCACAAAATCTTACAATGATACACGTCATTCAAAGACGGGTATGAAACCTTCGGAAATTGATAAAACCAACGAAAAAGAAATTCTCAAATCAACATACAGCCACTTGAAAATAGCTGGACCAAGAAAATTCAAAGTCGGTGATGTTGTGCGAATTAGTAAGGCAAAGCACGTTTTCGAAAAAGGTTACACACCCAATTGGACTACGGAATTATTCAAAATCATCAAAGTCAATATCACCAGCCCTGCCACCTTCATGCTGGAAGATATGCAGGGTGCTCCTATCAAGGGTGCTTTTTATGCAGAGGAATTACAAAAAACTGCAAATCCAGATATATATCTCGTGGAAAAAGTTCTGAGGAAGAAAGGAAAAAAAATGTACGTTAAATGGCTCGGTTTGGATAACAAACATAACAGTTGGATCGAAAACGTTGATTTTGTATAGAATCTTATGGGAAACAAATACATATAATTCCGAGGGGTCTTTCAAATATTTTTTTCACATTCAACAAACATGCAACAACATTTTTAAAATTGACCACGTGATCTGAAGCTATAAAAGCGTATGCAAGCACAGACGAATATTCAGTTTGAAAACGAAAATGTCTCAAGACAGTGGATACGTCAGTGAAGTTGAAGTAATGTGCGATAGTGATGGAAAAGATTATGAAGAAACTCTAAATGCCATCGACAGAGCATTGGGCCACTATGAAATGGCAGCTCGGAACGAACATCAGTCGATGTTGATGGTCTTCCATATGCCATCCTACGAAATTCGATGTGGCATAAGTCCCTCCAGGGATTTTAGCTCATGCATCATTTTGAAGCAGCAGTTCTCCATTCGATCCATCAATGTTGCTTCTTTTGAATGGGCAACCCTCATTGACATCCTGCAAGAAATAAAGGAAAATTTCTTTGAATCACAAATCGATGAGTATGTAGATGAGTATGATCCAATCACAGCACGTTGCGGGGATTACATTTACATCACACAGTACATCGAAAGTAATACCAAACAAATTTCCATTTCCAAGGATATCACGAACATGGAGTTGTCTGAACAAGATGTGAGACATTCTCAATACACACTTGCGTGAATATTTATTTTATTATAAGCAAAAATTTGTGTATGATTTATGTAATAAATGAGAAAAAGTAATCAAGTTTTTTTATTTCATCAATTGTTGGTTAAAAGAACAAGTCAATGAACTACCAAATTTTTCATCATGTTTTCAAATGTTTTAAGTGATGACCTTTTTTTTTATTTCGAACAGATTATTACTTTAGCGAGATTTGAAGAAAAAAAATATTTAACTTACCTCTTTTTTGCTCAACACTATACAAAGCTGGGGGTTCACTATCCTCCTCCTCCATTGTAGGCATAATCGCATTTTCAAAGAAAATACTCAATATTGTAATCTTTCAAAAACAAACGTTTAGTTTTACAAACAATTGATTGCACAAATTGTGCCATTGTTGTTACTAATAATTTATTATATACCAGCACGTTGGCAATTTTTCTGATAAATTCTCTAAAAATTGGAGTGTGTATATTTGATGGAGTGTCCATACGCCATGTATTCAATATTATTAACCACAATTTAATTATCTCAAAAAAACCTACAACGAATTTTACTCGAGAGACAGGTCATAAATATTTACCCTTATCCAATAATTGTACCTTTCATGATATAAAAATTGGATATAATCGAATTACAAACAATTTACCAGATGAAATTTTAATGCTTGAATTGCGACCAGAATTAACATTATTAGATCGTTTGCAAACTCTACCGTCGACGTGATCGACCGATGCGAATCGACACGACACAACACGACGACGACGAAAGCGAAAGCAAAAGCGGCCACCAAGACCAAGTAGTGAAATGCTAGACTTATAGTTTACAATTTATTTCAATGTTGGTTATAACACAACAGTGCGCGTCGAGACTCGCACCGCTTTCAACTAACCAACCACAAACATAATAATAATAATATGGTATAGTCGTTTGGGTTAACTCACTTATTTTCAACAAGACATGTCCATTTTTAATATTATAATGTTTTGTTCATTAATTCCCAATAGTTTTCATAATCAATTATTAGTGTACGATGAAATGGTTTATTGTTGCAATCATTGCAGTATCGCCATAAGCGATGATATCATTCACTCTGAAACATTCCCCAATGACACATACCTTCCGAATCCATTGGATGATTTTGAACAGTGTTTGTCTACGATGTGTCCGACAATTGAAATTTGTTAATGTTTCTCATGAATTATCGACTGTAATTGACATACAAACACAGGTTGTCAAACAAAAACATAAACATTACGTTTATAATCATAATAATTGCATTTGTAGAACTGCCATAAAAATTATTGGAATCACATTAATATTCCTATTCCTCTGCTCCTAATGACATCAAATCCTTCATTTTTTATAAATACCATATCAAAGGAGAGTTCTTCGAAATTCCAGAACAACAATTTCAGATTGTTATTCATGATGCTTTTGATATGCTCACCATAATAAATTATTACGAATCTCAGTGAATTGTTTTTTCATGTCGTAACATGATTACAGGAGCGGTATTTTTATTCCAAGTCGGACTTTACGAAACATTTTCTGCAAACCATCAGTTGGCATAGAAATGCCGCACTTTGAACACAGTGCTACAGGATCGGCAAATGGACACAAACAAACAAAAAATCACATTTGATTTGATATCTTTCTTTCATCGCTTCGGTGTGTTTCTAAATCACTAACTACTTTAATTTTAGGACATAATCCATTTGAATTTTTCAATAAGTGTTTGTTAAAATATAATGAATTATCATTTGACGGCATAGAAAACGTGTTATGCATATTTTCATAACGAACACTAATATCAATTTTCGTTTCAATATCATTGGAAACATGCCAAAACATTACGAATTATTTACTAAGTATAATATCTCTTGATAATTTCTGTATATTCAACAATTTAAATTCGGTTTATAGTATAAAGGCGCTATGAATTTATGTATGTGCAATATAAATATGAATAGTTTCTACACAAATGTCATATCGTACACATTGGATTCCGAACACAAGTCGAGCAGTCATGTCGTCTCGTAAACAGTATTATCGAACTAATGCCCAAATCGAATTTATAAAAAGAGTGAGATATTTGCATAATACCGTTACTATAAATATGACAGATTCATCAACAAAGTTGAAAGAGCAGAATTATTACTTACATCATAAGGACATATTAAAAAATGAAATGACATGTTCCATTTGTTGTGAAATATTCATAAAACCAGTAATATTGAACTATAAACATACGTTCTGCAGTTTTTGTATTACCACATGGTCACGTAATAATCTGACATGTCCGCATGGAACCTGCAAAAAGGCTAAATCATACCATAAATATAATTGTTTATAATTCGCCGAAAAAGCTGGCACAATATAGACAACGATTATTATACAAACGTGAAAAATTACTAAAACCAAACGCAGCACTTGAATTGCGAGATATTATATATTACATGACTGATTTGTTAGATAGTGGTTCGGAAAGTTCGAGTGATGAATCCGTCTGACATTCAACCCTTTAACGCTCACATTTGAACATCAAGAGATACGAATTTGAACCGTATGGACACAAACTCCACCTATTCAAAACAGTATAAATTCAATAAGGTACAATGTTGCATAAAATTGGTGATAAAGCATCAAATGATTAAAAAACACGCATATATATATAAGATGAACTTACAACGCATGAACGTCTCACAATCTCAAAATGATCGTGGGTATATTTGTTTTGTGTGTCAGTTTCGTGTTATGTACATGAAATGCGTCTGAACTTTCTAAAGTGTGTTTTTGCGTAAATTCAAGTTGTGATTTGACAATATTCCATGCCCATTTAGACTATGGAAAATGGGTTACTGGTTTGAATGACATGACAATAGTTGACAAGCCGAACAAAACAATTTTATCAAACCAAAAACCGAATTATTACATTTGTTCCGCTGGAAGACAATCTACGGCCACTGGAACGACGGGATCTGTGACATTTGGAAATTCTAAAAATTACACCATTACTCTTTTCTGGTCTGTTCCTTGGATTGGACGTTTTTCATGGAGAACAAGTACAAACATTGAAAATAGCCCATTTTCTATACGGTTGTTGGAGCACGAACCACAAATTTATGTGTATAAAATGAATATATTTTGCCACTATAATGGCAACTTGATTTTACCTTCATTTTATTGTTGTTGAATCCGAATAAAATAGTTATTTTCAAGTTTTACACGCTTTTTATTATAACACAATATTTTAGCATAAAACCACCATGTCGTTTATCAAGAAATTATGGTGGGAAGGACAACATCACGACGAATCCAATATTGATTCTCAACAAAAACGGTCGACAGGTTTGATCGGTTGCTTCCCCACAATATGGATGCTACACAAATCATTCACCAAATACAAAATCACCAAATAGATTCTTTGTACAAATTGAAAAATAAACTAGAATTGGAAAATAAATGGTTTGAAAATGCTTTCAATAGAAGTACACTGAAAAATGAGATGCTTTCAAGCGATAAACGTGAATTACATCAACAATTGTTACAAATAGAAGTTTTAAATGCTAGTTATCAAAAAACGATACAAAAGAACCAAAGGAGTTTGAATAAACTGAAAATCCGGATGAAAATCCGGATGAAACATGTAAAATGAGAATATTATATGAAATAAAAGAAAATCGCCGTTTTGTCAGCAACGTCTCATAATGATAAAACAATCGTTTATTTGAATAAGAAAATGAATTTAGAGAATATCATCCTACGTCTACATCTCTCGTTGATATCTTTCGGGTATCAAATATAATGGAATTTCATTTATTATTGCTAAGTGTGTTTTTTTTATACTTAATCGGTATTGACATTGTATCTTTGTTGCTACATTTTAGAATGCTTCCGACAAGTTCAGACATATTGTTCGCTTGTGAGAAAATTGATACGTTCATCATTAAACATAAAGACAAATACGACGTTTATTCACCCCTTTTGAAACATTGGGAACAGCGTAAGGATTGTCTCAAAGCAATTCAAAACACAGCAACCCGTAATTCACATTATAAAAGTTGTTGTTGGTCATATCCTGACAATAAAGAGGGTCCCGATACATGTGAATGCTGCTTCGTAAGTCGCTACGTGGCAGATGCTAAAAAGTTATGAATCTAATAGGTACTTGAACATCAAGAGATACGAATTTGAACCTTACGGACACAAACTCCATCGTTCGAACATTCCACCGGCTTTATTATTATTTCGGTAATTGACAACATTTTGTGCAACAGATATCATGTTCTTTGCAGCAACACATATGTCACGGTTCAAAGTGCGGCATTTCTATGCCAGCTGATGGTTTGCAAAAAATGTTTCGTAAAGTCCGACTTGGCATAGAAATACCGCTCCTGTGACACCGTGTTCAAAGTGCGGTATTTCTATGCCAACTGATTGTTTGCAGAAAATGTTTCGTAAAGTCAGACTTGGAATAAAAATAGCGCTCCTGTCATACCGTGTTCAAAGTGCGGCATTTCTATGCAAACTCGGTGTTTGCAGAAAATGTTTCGTAAAGTTCGACTTGGAATAAAAATACCGTACTTTTTACACAGTGTCACAGGAGTGGTATTATACCATAGTGTTAATACCATGTGTGCATTGTGTGAATCACTTTGGTGTATAGACTAGACACTCATAATATTCGAAGTGATTTTTTACATGAATAAATATCAAACAAAAAACGTCAATTTCATTTCATGAAATTGTTTGTGAGAAATCTCCAGCATAAAAGTTTACTCTGAAATCATGGTTTTGGGCGGGTGTACAATCTCATTTTTATTTAATGAAATTTGTCGTTGGAAATTAACGACCATATATTATTATTCGAAGTACCTAAATGTAACTAAATTTGGACCCTTCTCAATGCTATATCTCAATTTTTTATGATAGGAAGTGTTTATTTTCTGATGATTCGTAAAGATCCAAAAAGGTTGGTAATTCACATATTGGGCACCTACCTGATGATGAATACCAAACAAAGAAGCAGAGTCAAACTGACACGAAACTAAACGTACTGCAGCGGCGATTCTCTTCAAAAATGTAATCAAAATAGACGTTTTTCGAGTTCCGAAAAACAACTGAAAATTGAATCGGTAAAACATGCAAAAATGCGACTAAAATAGACGTTTTGTAAGGTCAGTTTATTTCTTCTCTTCATATTTTTTTGATAATATACTTCATTATGTCCTACAATAGCTCAATGATGTGTTTTTTCTTTAACCTCTATGTTTCTGCTCTGAGGGGCTTAGGTTCTTAGGTATACAGATTTTTTTCTTTAACCTCCATGTTTTTCCTCTTAAATGATATGTTGGTACACCTGGTATACTAAATTTGACAAGCAGTCGTCATGTTTTTTTCTCTTAAATAATATATAAGACATCCTATATATATTTTTACTGAATACTTTGCTACCCTCCATTGTCCCAATGACCCATTTCCCACATGATATTTGACACACACACACACACACACACACGCAAGTCACGTTAAATGAACGTGACTTTCATTTCTCTTAAATTATACATTTTGAAACAACTTGTATACTTTCCTCATTGAAATCACACCTTCAAACGTTACACCCTCGTTACCTCGCAATTTTTCACATTTATTCCAAACATCATTATTATTATTAGACTCACAATCATATATATTTTTATATTCAAACAGCGTGCTCTGGAAGTTGAAGAAATGTATACCCCACATTTGTACATCATCTTGTACGAAGTCTCTGTGGAGGCAAGGCTAGCGTCACTCGCTACCAAGCAAAAGGACGATGGTTCAAACCTCTGCTGCTGAAAAATCTTTTTTCTTTTTAAATTCAATTCAAAATATGTGTGCGCCGCGCACTATTGGCAAAATGTTATCAATCTACTCGACTACGTCACACGATGAACGCGAAGCAGCGACGGCCGACTCCCTAGCGTTTGGCATGCTTGACCGTACTGCGCATGCGGCCCCAATCCCCGCATAGGTGATCTACTCATGACTGCTATAATTTCAACAGATGGTAGCATGAATTCCAAGAAGTAAATGAGAAAGTGAAGGCGGATTCATGCAACGTTCATTATAGGTTTGTTTTGGTTCTGAAAATTATCAGTCCTGGGACGTCAGGATCATGCGCAGTTGACGAGAAGTGTGCTCTTAAGGTTCATAGTCGCTCACTTTCTCTCAACTGCGCATAATCCTGACGTCCCAGGACTAATAGTTTTCAGAACCAGAACAAAGCTAAAAACTACATTTTCATTACATTGTAATTAACATTGCATTACATTTTCACTAACGATTGATACCGTCCATGGAAAGATTGAACTATGAACTTGCGCATGCGTTGTATTTGACAAAATGTTTTGTTCGTTGATTTTGTCCTGTCATCACTGTTGCACCAGATCTATTAGTATACCTTGTTCTATTTCGAAAAAATCAATAATAAATAAAATATAAACTGTCGAAATCCGATCTTAGACAGCTACCCAAACAAACAAAGAACAAACCTCATGAACCATGACCACAGTTCAATCACATTATAAAAAAGAACTTTACTGAACCACTATACATGTTTATGCACATGCGTATTTGGTGTTTTAACTAAGAACATGATTTTATGGTTGAAAATTGACAAACTTCTTTATGAAGCAGTGTTAATGTAATGCAATAATGTGTTTGCATGAACGCCTCCTATGAAGTACTAAAATTCAACTTTTTCTAATTTTAATGTAGTGAAAATGTAATCATAATGAAGGTTGCATAAATCCGCCTTGATTAAACACAATTGTTTTCAAAATATTGCTCTCTGAATAAAGAAGAAATTTTATGTCAGTGTGATATAACGGTGCTTGTATTATTTATCATTGCTGGGCGATTGTTCTCAAATTTGGTGTCTGATAGCAAATTCGTTATACCTTTGACTCTCGAGATGATAAATAATATAGTCCATATTTTTGAGGATTTGGTTATGCTTAGGGTTGGATCAAGAACCCCAGTTGATAAAACATTTAAAGTTAAAGGATTAAATTTGTTGAAATTACGTCAGACATACCCCGAACATAACCAGAGGTTTTAAGGCCATCGTACTTTTTGAGAAAGAGATTCTGATGAACCCTTCGAGAAAATATATTTATGGCCACAAAAGTGTTACTTCATCAGTTTGATTGGAGTTGAATAGAGAGATATTGCAGTTCATAATAACGTCAGTCAGTAATAAAGTTGTCCTTATTTTGACATATACAAATATGCGCAATGTGAACCTGCAATAAGGACAACTGTATTAAAATACTGACTGCCTTTATCAGAGGACGGTTAAGGCCAGAATTTAAAGTTCCTTTATTTTCACTTCGGGGGAGATCGTGGCCACGATATAACTTATGTATGATAATTAAATGACTTTTTCAACACAAATCGATATCGAAGCCCTCTTTGGCCATTCTATCATCACAAAAATTGTATCTTATATAAAATAAATTATGTAGAATGAAAAATTTGAGAAATTAGGTTTTATTTATAGGTTATGAATAACGAACGCCAGTGTAAATAAGGGACCAACAGACAAAACTGCAATATCTCTAATCACAGAATAGTGCCAGTCACTATTAAAATAAAGGAGTGTCGTGGTATCATTTCCAAAACATTTGATCACAAATACCTAAAAATATTTAAATCACCAAGATATTACCAAGGCTAAAAGTATTCTACCTCGATAGAATATGTTATTTTCTTCGTACTGACATTAACTGTTTCTTTTAAAATTTCAGGCCATACTTTTCACATTTCCACTTTTGTAGGCATTTTCACCCCACTGTAGCTGGTTAATTTTGAAAAAATCCGCAAACATGTTAAGAGAAAGAACATGTTCTACCAGAGCGGTAACAAATAGCAATGAACTATGAATAAACTAATATTGTTTTCATTTCTGTAGGTTATGTGAACCACATTTTTTTAAATAAAATATGATTTTATGGTATTATAACTTCTTTCAACGTTACAGTACTTACTTGAATTTTTGCACTCTTCAGAAAAATTAAAAATGAAATGAAATTTCTATAAACTTCTCAACATCACCACAAATCTGTCCAAACACACCATATATAAACACTTTGGATGTACTGCATGAAGAAAGATGGCGGCATAACTCCATCACTAATAAAGCATATTGAAAGTCAAAAACATCCAGAATACGTCCATTTCAGTATGGTGAATTCGTATGCTCCCAGTACGTTCAGATCTGAATTGGCCCCAAAATAGACTTACTCAAAACGTCACGTGCTATATGGGAACCCACAAAAAAAGAGTGGGTTAAATATCAGCGTTGTAAACAGGAGTTCCGATACGTACGAATCCACCACCCGATATAACTTTTAATAATATATTTTCAGGAAGCGTCACATCATACAAAAATACGTGGGTTGCTTTGAATCAAAATCCAATTATCAGTCATCTGTTCCAAGACTAACCAAGACCAGTGAAGTGGTTCACTTCATAAATTCGGTTTCTGTTAGTACTGTAGCATTGGAGAATTGAAGAACTGTCAACACTGGTGTATATACAAAAAAATTTAGCCAGAACTCATTGCCGACATTATAGAAAATAATCGAAGACATCATCTTCATGCAACCACCCAATTAATCGATTATTTGAAAGATGGAATAGCATATGTGTCTTCTTATTCTTGACTGCTTGATAAAGAATGTATGAAGAGCAATTTTTCAACACATGATGAAACTGTGGTGGCCTATAAAATGCACATTTCTGAATAACTTTGAGCGTCTGCAGATCTTTCGTACAAGTTCTCAAAACTTAAATGTTACCCTCGTATTTTTAACATTCGTAGAGAATTCTTGTGAGACAATGTTCTCAATATTTTCTTCCCTACAATTTCCTACCAAATAGTTTTTTGATAATAATTAACCACAAAAGAAATTAAACAGCTTTGAAATATCTACCCCTACCTTTAATGAAGAAGAATTTGATCCTAATTATGATTATACAATAATTGACAGCTCAAATAGATATACCTGAAAAGCATTTTGTCATATTTTCAGGTTACTGCAAGAAGTTCCTCTAATAGACGGTCACAACGACCTCCCTTGGAACATTAGAAAATTTCTTCACAACAAACTCAAGAACTTCAAATTCAATGAAGACCTCAGGAAAGTGTCCCCGTGGTCAACGAGTGCATGGAGTCACACAGACCTAATGAGGTTAGAACATGGACACGTTGCTGCTCAGGTGGGTGAACATGCTTTTTATAAGGTCAATGTTATAGGTAAAAGTTATCAAAGAAAAAAGTTGACTTTTTTTCGGGATTTTTTTTATACTTTCTCTATGTACTCAATTTTTATGAAATTCAACTCATAGGAAATATTCTGGAAATGTAAAAATATTTGTTCATTCTAAATATTCACAGCATCTAAACGAGTTCACCACATGAAAACAAATAATCAGGCCAATTAATATGATATACATTCAGTTAATAGTTATTTAATCTACTAGTGTATCAATGTACGAAACCATCAATTGCATTTAAATACACTGATCACAATATTTTTTCGCCGGTTTCACTCCAAATAACATATTAAATCAATGAAATAAACAGTACATACAAACTCTTTTGAACATCAATGAACATCTGTCAATAATTTGAATTCATTTACAATATTAACATTTGTCATGGTAGAATTGAAGAAATTGCAAGGAGACACAAGAAATATTCGATCTGTACATTGGCTGCTCTACGAAATCGAACATTAATAGGTATCATTAACGGTCGACTTCGAAAAATCATGCAATTATGTCAAATCGGCCATTAATAGGGGTCATTAATGGTTGATTTCATTTGCATTGAAGAACATTAAACTGGTATGTTAATTCAAGGTCGGCGGAAAAATGATATAATGATAATAATATTCTTTTTTGCTTTTGAAGAAAAATACATTCTTATATCAGGAAACTTGGGCTAAAAAATGACAATCTTACAAGATAAAAACTACAACGAAGAGATAAAAAAATTATCAATAAAATGAAAGAATAAAATAAAGTCAGTTCGACGAAACTTAGCAGTTATAAGGCCTAGTTCATGTGAACGTAAGGTAAGGCAACGCAAGAACGAAAGAAATTTGAAATATTTGAGTCGTATGATATGTAAGGTGAGTACTTGCATTATTACCTCTAGCCAATCAGATTGCTTTTATTCAGAGTGGAGACGACTAGTGCGAATCGTAATAACTAAAAAATCTAGATTTGTATTGGTACACCCTTTATCAGTGCCAGTTGCCATTTTAGTGCAGCCTATATAACAAATTCAAATCCACTAGCATTTGCAGAACATACATTCTACATTACGTTTTTGTGACCCATTACCTTACTTTACGTTCTTGTGTTACATTACTTTGCGTTCACATGAAATAGGCTTAATGAAGGCATTTAAATAAGTTATTATGGATCAATTAGGCTTAAGTATGAAAACAAAATATATATTTTTTTGTTTTACTCGTTGAAAATTGCACAATATAATTTTTTCTACGACTATTTGCGAAAAGACTTCATTTTGCATTAAAATACTTTCAGCAAAAACGTGATTTCCGTCGCAAGTGAGAGAAATTCTCATAAGGTTAACTTCATTTTCTGGTGACGGAAGTTAAATTTATATTTTCAATCATTTCTATAATTAAAATGCATTATTTTACTTATTTCTATAGAATCGTAAAAATACCATGCCTGGTTTCATTAGTTTGACTTCCTCGTTAATCATTCAAACTTGTCAGTTAGCACTGACAGCATTGTTAGTTATTTAAGTTTTCATGATTTCTGATTTGAAAAGTGATTAAAATGTTCCAAATAAACCAGCAGAAATAGCAGCTGAGGAATCCTCTTTGGATTTATTACCGGTAAAATCTAAAGAGTTGATAATCACGTAAATACATTTTCGGAAGCTGTGCTGCTTGCGTATTTTAGATGATTATTTCTTAAAAACATTTTAGGATTTTGTAATAAAAATTTCAAAGCTATTAGCTAGAAAACACACTAACCGACCAAGACCGACCGTCCGCGACCGTCCAGCAACGACCAAAAATTGAATAGGCTCAATGAAAACTTACAAGCTCACACTGATAGAATACAATTTTCAGCGGATTGGAATTTCAAACATGTTTTTTGAAAATCGGTCGGGGCGATCATTTAGTGTGAGTTGTCCGATAAGAATACACGTGTTGAAAATTTTGGTCGTAGTTGGACGGTCGTGGGCGATCGGTCACGGTTGCTCAGTGTGCTGTCTGCCTTACTCATTGAAAAGAGTCGAATTGACAAATGACAAGCGGTTTCCTAATCTAGCAAGAAAAATTACGGTTGCTTTGGTGACAGATAAGTCACCGAGGTTTCAGGAAATAGTCACCGGTTTTTCATGAATTTGATATGCACGGACCACCAAATTACTAACCGAAGCAACCAAGTATACCGGGTATCCCAGAGCTTTTAGGCAAGCAGATAATCCATTTAATAGCAGAAAAAAAATTATTGAAGAAATGTATTTAGTAGGTACGAGTAACGCTTTCCTGATCGTCGACATCAACCAGGTCGCAATACTTTTTCTTATGTAGAAAATACAAACTTCGCGCTCTATTAGCAAAATGTTATCAATCTGATCTACTCGATTACGTTACACGATTAACGCATACCAGCGACGCTCTGATTTTCCCCCCCACCCCAAAAAGAGAAAAAGATGCAAAACGAACCTTAAAAATCTTTGTGGAAATTAACATGTAAAAATGATCGAATTGATTTTTGAACTCTTGTAGCATATATACTGCTTATACTGCTCTGCGGTCGATTTAGTAGATTCATGTTGATGACATAATTGTCAATAGCTTCAAGGCTGTGCTTATCTGAATGAAAACAACACTTTTATGCTTCAATTGAAGAATTAAAGTAGGGATACCGGTACTTGACATAAGCCCGTAATGGGGGCCCCATATATGTTATAATAGGCCTCCGCCTTCCTAGTTGTGGAATGACAGCACTATCCATGTCGCCAGTCATGCGTCATTTGTCTCTTCTTCTTCTTCGTCAAGGAACATCAGTGACCCATGACCATGACAGTCCGATCCCAACATGACATTTGAACGCCCAACTAACTTAAATTGATAAAAAAAAGATTTACAAACTATTGGTTGACGTTAGAGGAAGACGCTACATGGCCTATATTTTTAGCATCAGTTTTCCCCAAAATATTCGGTTATTGAAAAGTAGATTTTTATAGTTGCATTGGTTATTCGTAAATATTATCATGAAAATAGAAATGCGGTGTGGAAGGGTGTTTTGTAGATGAATGTAAAAAACATGTTTAGTTGTTATGTATACGTACAATAAGGCATAGAAAGGTATTTCCTGTACTTATCTGCGGTTGCAGTTCCAAACAGTCGAGAACATGTGAAATTTCATATTTTACTAAGCAGACAACCGCATACATCCGTGTTCAATAATAATCCAGCCGTTGGATTTTAGAACAATAATGAGAAGTGTAATGATGATAATAATGTTTGAAATGGTTGTTGTTTGTCAAAAACCAATGTATATAGGGTGGCACACCATTTAAGAGGAAAAAATATGGTGAATGCTTGGCAAATTTAGTATACCAGGTGTACCAACATATAATTTAAGAGAAAAACACGGCTGTATGGGTGAAATTTTAGGTTGAAATTGAGTTGAAGAAAAAATGGCAGTGTTTATAGCATACATATTAGTTCGTTGTATACGTATGAGCGTGTTATCAAAATACATTGCTAGAGAAAAAAAAGACGGCAGCGCGCCATACAGGGTACCATAAAATCACAGAGCATTTCAAGTGTAATTATCAACCGTAATTTTTAAAGTGCGATACCAAGTGCCAGTTTGCCTCTGTTTCTTTTTCGGTGATACGAGACAGATTGACAGACAGGCAGAGTGACAGATAGTCTGCTTGATCGAAGCATAACGAACTACTGAACTAACCTTATGAAACGTCTATTTTAGTCGCATTTTTTGCGTATTTCGAACTCAAAAAACGGTTATTGTGGTCGCATTTTCACGTGTTTTAGCGTTTTCAAATTTCAGTTGTTTTTTCGAACGCGAAAAGGTGTATTTTGAGCAATTTTGAAATGTCAAATCTCCATAAGAAATACATATAAACATACAGTTTTTCGGTTTAATTTTAAGTTGTTCTTTAGAACGAGAAAAACGTGTATTTAGTAGGTACGAGTAACGCTTTCCTGATCGTCGACATCAACCAGGTCGCAATACTTTTTCTTATGTAGAAAATACAATGCGATTGGAAAAAACATCAAGTATATCCCACTCATGTGAGAACTGAGGAAAACTGTATAAACCTTTTGGCCTACGCCGAAGTAAGTACATCCACATATTTCGGTTCTTGCATTTGTGGTGGAGATTGGAATCAGTAATTCGTCTGTGCAAATATTTCTCAAACAGTACTGGTATCATCCTTTCAATATACATTCACACCAAGTTCTCAGACCTACAGATTTCAAAAGATGACTGTCACTTTTTGCTCACATTAAAGTTTTAGTCCATGACAATCCCAACTTTCTCAATCAAATCTTGTGTAGTGACGATATCCCGCTTTCATAACAACGGCACTGTTAACCGACATAACATGCTCTATTGGTCATAGAACAACCCTTACTGGATAAGGGAAACTAATTTCCAAACGATGTGGGTTGTGAACATGTGGTGTGGATTACATAATGGACGTCTTATCGATACTAATTTTTTCCATTTTTCAAGCCACTTTGACGTGCCATCGATATCTAAATTTCTTGAAAAATTGTATTCCTGCACTACTAGAAAATATTCCTATCCACGAAAGATAACAAATAACATAGTTACTATTTTCCTCAATAATAACTTTCGAGACCGTTGGATTAGTATTAGAGGACCCCTTCGTTGACCTTCACGTTCTCTAGATCTCACGCCATTAGATTTTTTTTATATGGATATTGGAAACGAGTTGTCTTCGAAACTCAACCGATAATTATTGAAAATTCAACTCAGAAAACTTCAGAGGCTTGTAATACCGTTACTCCAGAAATGATTAGAGCTTTCTGTACTCGAGCGCTGATTCGGTGACTTGTAGCACGTGTAGCAAGTGCTGACCAACGTTTCGAACCATTTCTGTAGTGTAATGTATTACCTATATCAAAACGTAGATGAGCTTATAAATCAATATTTCATTTGTCAATTTATTTGCATGCCATTCTAGCTACTACGATATATCATTCAATGAGATATGAAAAGGACTAAGTTGAACAAAAACAAACGTGAGATTAGGTAGTCGCCTACCACGAGTAAAGCTGACGAGGCCGTCATCGTTCTCTGAACCGGAAAAAGACTTTCCGTCGTTCGAAGTTCTTAAGTTGAGCATGCGATTTGAAAAACGAAAGTTAGGGATGTTTTCTCGGGGATTGTTTGCCAAGGGGTGGATTTTGCATCGATGAATGAAAGAGCTCATGGTCTCCTACCACAAATATTTTTTGAATTTTTTGTTCTACATATAACCGAAAAATGTGCTAGCTTGAAAGCCATGGGATACCCGGTAAATAAACCTCCGTCCACTAGATATGGACAAAAAAATTCAAGATTCTTTATTAACTACCAGAACGGAAATTGTACTAGACAGGTTGTGGGAATGAGTTGATTGAGTAGATTTCGTTTGCAAATAGATCAATATCTAAACTTGCCCGATCCCCAAAATTGTACTAGGCATTGTTTTCGCAGAACTTCCGCATCGTTTTTAGTGAATGCAGGAGTGGAAATCTAGTGACGTTACGTAGGCATATGTTGGTCTATCAGTTAGCAGCAAAATTCGAACCAAAATTCTACCTAAATATACAAAATACAACGATATACGATAATGGTGCATCTTCATCTGGGGTGCCATCATAACAGATGAGGCATCGTCTACCTCAATACATAAAAATCTTGATTGTGATACGCCTATAATTTTGAATAATTGCTCGAATGTAACAATTATTCAATATTTAAATCATAAATGATGTTTGAAGAGATTCTATTATTTTTATTTTAAAATAAAATAGTTGGTCACCGTTCTTTTTCAGCATATTATTATGATGATATAAACGGGGTAGTAGGAAAAGTATAGTGTTAAACTAGTCGAAAACATTTTTTGAAGTTAGTTCTTGAACTGTTTTTGCGATTAAAATGTTATCTTGGTCACCTCCAAAGCAATATACTATTTTTTCAGGCAATGATATCTTATCCAAGACAGAAATGAAAATATTGAAATTTGAAATGAATGTAACTACTTTGGGATTAACAAAAAGATTATATAGGACAGTTGAATATAATAAGTATAATATTTTCAAGAGTTCATTATTTTTAAAGAATTTTTTTTTATGACTACACATAAGCCTTCACTTCCCCGACCGAGAGATTTCTTACTGTTAGATTTATTTTGTGAAATGGGCCGCGGTGGTGTGCGGGTTGAGTCCTCGCCTCATAAGCCAGAGAGCGTGAGTTCGAATCTCAGCATTGCCACCGGTCTCGTGCATGGCATCACACGTATTAAAAGGTGAGGGCTACGTCTTCCCCTAGCTCGCACAAGTCTCTGACTTTTGAGGGTTGCACGTTGGGGTGTAACCGGTTGACGGATATAACAATTTCAACAACAAAAACAACAAAAACAAAATAAAGTAATTTATGTAGGTACTACTCATGATGATACAGTACTGAAGAAGAAAACAAGAGAGAAAGGGAGAGAATTATCGAGTATACAGATTTTTGCCGATTTGACGAACTGAACCATGAAACTGACGAAAGTTTCACTTAATCAGATGCCGCCCGTTTTCAATATTTTTTATGAATCATATTCATCAAGTGCTCAATTTCTGTAGCACTATATATTCACAGCAGTTCGTTACTTAATCTAGTTCACTACGGTTCCATACCTATACATATAGTTGAAATTGAAATCAAGAAACGCTCACATACTGAAATAATATCAGTGAGAAAAAATTGAATATTGCACTGTTTGTTCTCGAAACAGCTGAATGAATGACTCCCTTATTTCCCTTCAAAAACACTTCAAACTGATATCATACCTTTTCCCGGAGTTCTATTCATTCAGCCGAACTCAATTTTGTTTGCAAAACAAAACGGCTATTACGAATTCAAAAAACGAGTTCCAAACATATAAAATGAAATTTCACCCTTGGGACATTAAACAATCATTCAGTTTTATTATGGCGACACACTTCTTGGGGATTCTTGTCTCGATAATTCTCAGAAATCGAGTCGTCACATTTTAACCAGTGAAACTGAATGTGAGAAGACTTTCTTTGAGACGACTCTAATCAATTTAGACAATCATCCTTATAGTAGTGTTTTATTATTTATTGTTAATTTTTTTGACCACTGAAAGAACCTTATAAACACAAGTTTCAGATCGTTCCATGCTCATCGATATCCAAGGATAATTCTGAACTATGATATAATTTCAAATACATATAACATACATAACTTCTGCTTCAATAACGATTGAGAATATGTTGTTGGATCAATTATAGTATATCAATCAATAATAAAGTATTTCTGCCAGATTCAAAATATTCCAGTTTCTACGTATTCTTCATTATTACAGTCATAAAAAAATGTGAAATTTGATTATATAAACGTACCTACATTTCTCATCTACCACTTTTTTTAATAAATATAGACCTGCAATTCATAACTCCAAAGTTCTAGTATCACGTATTTGTCGGTGCTAGAATTCATATTGAACGAGTTTTCCAAGAAAAACAGTATCTATCAGTACTGCCAAGCTCGCATTCAAAAATCTTAAATTATGAACAGTATCTGATAAATAACAATAGTTTTAGATCGTTTGAAGTGATATTCCAATCGATAAATGGTTATTTGTTTGACAAATCCCCAAATAACAATGAACAATGTAAGCATGGAAAAATAGAGTCATGCAACTGAATACTTCTTCAGTAAGTAACTGAAACTTTCTAGAAACCTTTCTTCAAACATGAAAAGTGATAAGTCAGAAAAACGATAATTAAATGGGTTGCAGAAGGCACAATAAACTTGCACCGAAACGCATTTCATTTTTATTACATTCAATTTAGTGAATTCATGACGGTTACATTCATATTTTGAGTAGATAACTTGTAGTGGATACCTTTATCACCGTTTGCTGCCGCTTCAAATTGAATCAACATACATAGCCCAAAATTTTTGCTTTGGAAATTTCAGTGAAAATAACCCTCCGATAGTAAAGAAGATTACCTCCGAGGGTACCCCCATGTGCAGATGTATTATTTCCAGCTTTCCGTTGATATTATCCACTACTTCGACAATCTTGTTCACCTGTCGTTCCACATGTTCATCTGTCTTGGACAGTTCATTTTCGACATCTTGGACCCTTTTACTGACTTCCTGGACTATCTACTCCACTCCTTCAGAACCATTCATCCCATCGCCTTCACCAAATATTATATTTCTGGATTTTTCGGTTAAATAAGTAGACAACTTCTACTGGATACCTTTACCAGCCCAGTGGTAGGATTCCGTGTACCACAGAATCCGATTTTTAATCAAATTGGTGAGATAATATTAAGGTCGAATTCATGAGAGAGGAAGAGATGTAACTGTCGACTTTAGAATGCTATGGTACATGGAATTCCACCCCAGGCCAAAAATTCAGCATGACATGATTGTAGACCGACTGACATAATGGGTGGTATTCATAAAAGTTAACAAATGCTTATACTATAGGTCTGCTTCTAACATACCTGAACGAAATGAATATGATACGACCCATTATAAATCAGAAAAATAATTTGTGTTTCCAGATCATACACAGTAGTTGATAGATGGCTTTGAAATGTCCCACGACGATTCAAGAAATAATCACGATACTTTTTATGAATGCCAGGTTTGTAACAATAGGTTTCTATAAGAAATGGTTTTGAAGAAATACTTTATTCATCTAAACTTTAAAAAACCACTGATGTTTAGGAATATGTTGGAGATAAAATAGGCAACAGTGATTTTTGTTTTATTGCTTTGCGATCTATTATCTAGCTTGGCGTCATCAGAACTTAAAAGCTAAGATATATAAGCTTCATGAGACTCCTGTATTGGCATGAGGAATGAATTGTTGGCAGTTTCTCATCAGCATACCTATGATGATAGCAGACATACGATTGAGGACCAGTAGGTCTTTCAAAAATTTTATCATCCTTCACATTCTTATAATTATGATTATGCTGAAATTAAATCAAGAAACCAAACCCTACTTCAAAAGAAATCTATTAAGAGCTAACGTCAAGAAGTTGAGACCAGGATATTACTCAACAACGAAAACGTCAACCAAACACAGGAAGAAATAGAGAGGAAAATTTTACTGTAACATTGTAGTTCTCATTTTTTGCTAATGAAAACTATATTTATAGTTTATTATAATAGTTGAATATTCTAATGACTCCATAATTGTTATAGTAATTTTATTGTATTAATATTCACCATTTTTGTAGAACTGCTCATTACAATCTATATTGAAGAGCAAATATAAAAAATAATTTTATCATTTGGTAATTTTTACTCCAATCTTATACAGTTGGAATCAATTCGTGCATAGAAAAAATATGCATAATTTTCTTTACTATAACTATTGGAATTATCATTATGAATTATAGTAATTTTACGTGTATTTCTCTATGAAATGTTCAAAAATAGTTGGAGAATATTTCACAGAATGTTTAGTAGTTTTTCGTATGGTCTCAGTAGTATCCATTAGGTACATTATTTGTAATGATTAATGTTCGCTATAGCAAACATTTTCGAATGACCAGGATAATAATAGTACCTAAGTATGAAAATTCACCATATATTATCGTAATTATGTCAATTTTCAAAAGTGTTGACAGTTATATGAAATTTACCCCGATTAGGTACTGAAAAACACTAGGTAGGATAGGTACCTTTTAGGTACTTCCTACTTGATACATGTGATAATAAATATTTTCACTAGCAGTAATTTATGATTTATATGTTTTGTACTATTCAAAACTACCTATGAGTCCAGTTCAATATTCATAATCCTTTTTCTTTTATCTTCATGTAGTTGAATTCTTGCTTATCATCTTAAGTGCAAGTGATCAGCGATCATTCGTTTAAATACCTAACCTACTCATTGTTTGCGTAGGCCAAAATTATTAAAACTGCTAAGTGCCAGCAAGGTTAGGATGTGACGGAAGTAAACCAGAATTCTGGTTGCTGAGTCTTACAGAATTTGCCGATATTACTGTAATTTTGGTGTAGTCTTGTCATGACATCATGCAACGCAATAACAGATAAGTTGTTTGTGGCTGCGTTATCCATCTTGTTATGTCTACTCAGGGCATGGAAGCGGTATTGAAAGAATGGAGATTCGAATTCCTCATCGACAAATTTTGAGGTAAGTATTAATATATTAGCCCATACACATTTTGTAAAATTAGTAATGATTTCTAGACTTAGCTGTAAGCTGGAAATAAATATGTTGTTTCCTATTGATAATCCATACTCCCAAACATTTTTCGGGAGCAGCCAGCGCGTGTTTATGAAGAATAAGTACCTGCCTAAGTATACCTATTGAAAAGTAAAGAGTGTTCATTAGATAGAAAGGCCTTTCAGTCAGTTCTGTATTCTCAATTTCAAGCTATGAATCACCCTACCCTCTTAATGAAACGAAGGATTTGAAAATAACGCATACCTACCCTACTTAATATTTAAATTCAATAAACTGGTTTTGGAAAGTCTGTCGCAGGATAAACTCATTAATAGCTTAGGAAACAACAAGGTTGTTGAATTCTGATGAAAAAAATCGGTGGGTTCTAGTTATTTAAGAACTGAACAGCGGTGATAATTCATATAATTGTAATTAATTTTTCCTTATAGAATACGATTTATTTATTGGAGGAGGAAATGTTTATGACGCTGACTGAAAATGACTTCCTAGTATTGGGATTCGAAAAAAAATTTCATCGATCCATAAGGTAAATAGAAAATATATTATATAAGTACAGATCAAGTAATAAATATATTTGCATGTTTTGTTCAACGAATATTATTTTCACTTTTAATACCACTAGAGCTTCAATTATTTCTGGAAATTTTTTCGAGAACACGAATTTTCTAAAAAATACTCTATGATTGTTCAGTATTGTTGACAAAATTGCTCGACCTACGGTCTCGCAATTTTTTCATGTCAGTTTTTCTCGAGAAATTACTTATAGGCAAAATTATTTCGTTGGAGGAAAAAATTTATCCGATAAAAAATCTCTCGTGTTTTTACTATTGAAAAATACAGGGATAATGATAGTTTTTGATGGTTTTGAAATTTAAATAATGTTTTTTTGTTAATTGTTTGGAAATTGTTGTTAAAATTTTTGTTTCCGTTAACCACCTGTCGTCCCCTTACGAATGACATAGGAAACTGAATCGTATACCTCTGTTCAGTGGCACTGATATACCGAAGTCTTAAAAATTCTTTATCTGTTCCATGATGAGGCCTTCGATACTACACATTATTATCAAATTGTCTGAATGATCAGAATGTAACTTTTTCATATTTTCAGGCTGCTAAGTTACCATTAATAATTTAAGAAGATAATCAATCTGATGCTACAAATACCAGTATTTCAGATACCACCCATTCATCTTTTTCAGGATTTTTTGATTATCCACAAAGAGCTTTAGATGGAACATCATTTGAAATAACAACTCATGTCAATGTAAGTTTATTATATTCTTCATGTTAGGTAGATGTATCAGTAGGTATTTGCGACTATTTAATTTGTCGGGTGTTCGAACACTACTGGAGAGTTGCGACGAGGAAAAACTTGTTTTGGCCAGCTACGGAGGAACATTTAGGAGGTCAAAATTATGTCAAATCATTGTTCGCAATGGGTTGAAGAAAGACAACAGTAAAAAGTACGTACAAGTTTCAAAAGATTTCATGAAATGCCACAAACTCAGGATTGAAAAAACTCTTTTTGGTCCTTCTAATGACAAGTAGTGTGTATAAAATCATGATTATTATTTCATAAAAATGGTTTTCGAGACCGACGCTTGTTTGTTTGCTATAAATTATTAAAAACTGCAAAAATTACTGATCTTGTAATATCTGAATAAATACTCATGAATGGTTAATTTTTTTAGGATTTTTACTACTCGTTTCAGAGATTTAGCCAATGAAATGGAGGAGATATTTTTACATGAAGACCCTGAAATATATTTCGTTCCTTATATGAAGAATGAGCAAGGAAAATCAAAGACTGCTGGAAAATTGATTATTGATCCTCACTGTACATTAATTACTATTGTTCTAGTTTATTTCTGTTCAAAAATACTTATATTTAATTTTTTTTAGATATACTTAGGGATCATGTATAATTTTGATGTTATGAAACAATAAAATAGTCATAATTTTTTTGCATTTCATTTACATTTTTTTGGACTTTTTCCCTCAAATCCTTTTTTCGTGACAATAAATAATTAAAATTAAAGCAAAATTCAGAACGGTACTCGTACATATTCTACTATTACTACTAGTACTCTTCACTAGAATTATCTAAATTTCGTTACTATAGTAATATAGAATTTTTCACCATAATAATATAGAATTTTTTAATATAGTAACAATTTACAATTTACTATAAGTCTACTATTCTCCATCATCAACAAGTAAAAGTTTTTACTATAACAATAGTATTTGCTGCTATAATATTATAAAGATTTCCACTGAAATATCCTAGTAATGACCAATATAATATTGGAGTAGTTCTTACTATTCAATATATTGAATTTCACTCTAAATAACGTTTTTTATGAATAGAGTTCAATAATTTTTACTTCTGTGATTCGTAATTGTTAAGCTAGAATGCTTGTAAAATTTACTATAGTATTATAGTTTTAGTACACATGGCACACTAATAATTGTTACTAGTACATGTCGTCAATGTTTTCTACATACTTTGGTGTTTTTACCGATACATTTGAAAAAAAAAACAGGATAATTTAAATGGGAAAGTAATACCGAGTTGTAGAAAGTTCTTCAACAATTCGTATATCATTTTTTATCTATCCAGAGTAGTAATTCAGAGTGATGAAATATTATAGTAATGATTACTATAAAAAGTTACTATAAAAAAATTAAAGATTTTACTATAAATTATGCTTGGAGCTATAATCGACGCACTTTATAGGTAAAAGTTCTATAATTATAATTACTTTCACTATAATTTTTTTTCTGTGAAAGAGTTGAGTATAATATGAATGCCGTGAATAAGGAACTGAAAAAACACGGAAAAAATATTTTTGTTGTTGACGTCTTGCATTCTGCCATTTTTCATTTCGAAAGCTTCAAACTGCTGAATTCTATTGCAAATAGAAATTCAGAGATGCAATGTAAGAAATCAACCAGTTTTCATTAATCAATTGCTGCATATATCGATGAACGGCAGAGAACCATGAATATGAGACATACGCTTTTATTTATGGGGAGAAATTCAAAATCGGTGAATTTTCAGTCATATGAAATAAATTTTACATCCGCAATCTTGGATTAGCAGCCATTTCTATCAGCTGCCGATTTGAGATGGTATTTATTCATGGTACCCTTTACTCGAATATATCTCGATCAACTTGGGTCTATTCGGGGTTATAGAACTGTAAATTACGTCAAGGATATCATTCCCGAGACTTTGCATAGATGGTTTTTAACGAGTCACATCAACATCTCCAACCTTGTAATAAAACGCTAGTTTGTTAGGCGACTACTCCTTTGGTTATTTTCAAACTGACAAGTAGAAGTGTCCCCTCAACCATGATATGCTCTCAAAGCAAACTAGATTAGTCTGCACGTAGTTTCCTCCGGATATAACTTCAAACTATGGGTGTATGTGGGCGTGTGAGTAGGTATCTCCATAATTGTGTGGATACACACCTGTACACTACTACATGACTGGTGCGGACTGATGTGAACTTACCCTTTTGTAAAAATTGTCTATATCGGTCGCAGTTTTCTAGATACTTCTGTAAATCCATAATGTAATTCAAAAAGTACTAGTACTATATTGTCATTTTAATTCTAAGTTTTCGAAAGTTCAGCATGAATAAACTTTATAAGAACAACTTAATAATACAATTTCATTGAAAAAAAAACTCTACACTCCAAATCGGAAAGTAAATTATTATCAGAATCACTCATTTCAGAAGATTTCACTTCAAATCCAGTTGACAGCAGTGGGTGTTTGAAAGTGAATAAATGATTTACTGTTGCACTGTCAACGAAATGGTATGAGGCACAGCTTGCTCACTATTATCCATAATGAATAACTCGAATGTATCTGTATGCTCTCAAAAATACTGAATTTACAATATGAGGATTATGTATATAATCATTGATGCCAGCAAATGAAGTCTTGAATGTATTTCGAATCATTACGATCATTATATTGCTGACCGTGTTCATGGCTACTACCATAATGATCGTCAAAATAATTTATATTATATAAATAATTGTTATGCGCTCATTACTTACTGAAATATATCGTTATCAGACCAATAAAGACGTAATTTGGGAAACTTGTTGGAACCCATGTTTAGCGAAACATGGTGGGTTTGATGACAGTTGTTCGGATGTCTTCCTTATACGTATCACTATTTTTGCAGGAGATTGAAGTTCTTGTGGATAAGTTGGAGATGATTGCCAGTACAGTGACTGAGGTGGGGTCTGTGTCGTAAACATTATGGCGGATTTTGAGCTAGCGCTTCCGCTAAAATCTTCTTACTTCTAGCTTATATTTCAATTCTTCAACAGAACACAATCTGAAATGAAAGGGTATTAGTAATTATTCATAAAAATAATGCTGCGGGTTATAAACATTTCGGTCGGATGATGATACAGTGCGACGAAACAATTATCAGCGTGATGAAAGTATGTACTTTTTTGTATAAATTCGAAGATCCATCTTCTCTTCGTTCATCAGTCAAGATTAATTTACTAAAGTACTATAGGCCAACATTGCCAACACTATAAAATATTTCAAGAAAAGAGCCAGAAATATAATGAAAACGAATTGAAACAACTTGAGTTCTGAAGTAATTCTAGCCCCAAAACTGAATTGAAACTTTCGTGGAAAACCTTTAATGGCAGTGACAATAAAATACATAAAAAGTGATCTCCTTTATCAACAACATTTTAAGGTGAACGAAATAACATCACAAATAAATAATTACTTCTTGGATCTAGCTCCTGGCGTTTTTGTTTAGGGATATGACTGTTTTTGTTTAGGGATATGACTGAATACTTTTTCTCCAAAAAACGTATAAACACCGTTTTGGCACATCGCTAAGAAAAATCCCCGCATTCGACTAATGCATGCGAGGTTTTGACTAGACATGATGAACGGGGTTCTTGCTTGGTTTTGTTAGCAACGACTCATTAATACGGACTTCAAACTGAGAAAACTATCCCCATTTTTAATCGACAGCAGTGCCAAATCATAATAACTGCTAGTTAGCGATTTGTGTCAATAGTGTTCAATCATACTGTATTGGGTGAGTATTGTGTGAAATTCAGTTAATTAGTCAGTATTACTGGAGGTAGATGTCATGCAGCGTAAATTAATAATAATATTTCAAAACAATTGCTGGTCAGAATTGAATAATTTCACCCAATGAACTTCTTTTGATTTAGATTTTTAGTGGACTTGAGAAGGTTTTTTTCTTTCCTAAAATTGGTACCTAGATATTTAACTAATTTTTGTCGAGTTCAACTCACAAAGGGACAAGTATTTGAGTCATTAATATTACATAATTATACTTTATCATGTGATTTCTATCAAAGAATAATATATAGATTCGAATGTCGATATCAGAATATTTAAGAATAATTTAACAAAATATATTGAATCTACTGAATTAACCTCGGTCATGTTATCTCCCGGCCGGCCAGCTCCAAGCCGACTCACTCGATTTATTAATTCCACCACGGTCTCACAGATAGCAAGCCTCTGTAAATTCCCCTTCTCTCTTCTAGAAAATGTTGATTGTGTCCGATAGGTGGCTAACAAATGAATTGTCTTTACGAATTTGAATTTTTTTACAAGTTGAAAAACTGTTTTGTTATTCGACCCCAATCACTGAAAAAGTGCCAGGTGGAAAGTAGCAGTTCGAAGCGAATTCTCGTGATTTTCTTCACAACGTTAAGAATACTTTCCCATTCTTCTCTCCATCAGAAGCAGTTGGCATCCACCTGAAACTGTTCGAAGTTGTAGATACATTTGATTATTCTCCATGACTACATGACTTTTCGTTGTCCCCGGCATTGATCGGCAATTGTTCAAAGTTGTAAAAAAAAAACTCTTTTTGTTCGACCCCAAAAAAGAAAACGTGCCAGTTCCAAGGATATTGAGTAGCAGTGCATATCAAATCTCGTAGTATACTAAGATTTTCGATAATTTATTCAACGAGCAGAAATCGCCGGCTTCAACCGGCAATTATCTTAGGATAAGAATAAGTTAATTGTTAATGCAAAAATCACTTTTTGGTCAACTCCAATAAAATAAAAGCACCTGCTCCAAGCATGTTAAACGGCAGTGCATGTGAAATATCGCAATAATTTTACCAAGATTTTCGAGTTATACATTCCGCAGAAGTCGCCGGCTTCAACCGGCAGTAATTTGGAATGTGAACTGGATAATTAATAATGCAAAAATCATTTTCTGATCGACTTCAATGGGAGAAAAAGGGCCAGCTCAAAGGATATTGAGTAGCATTGCATATCAAATCTGCAAAATTAGAGGAAAAAGTGCCATCTCCAAGCATGTTGAGCAGCAGTGCATGTGAAATATCGCTATATTTTTATCAAGATTTTCGAATTTTTACAACCCACAGAAATGGCCGGCTCTGACCGGCAATTATTTTGGGATATGAATTAGTCAATTATTAATGCAAAAATAATTTTTTGATTGACTGCAATTGGAGAAAAAGGGCCAGCTCCAAGGATATTAAGTAGCATTGCATATCAAATCTGCAAAACGTAAATAAAAACATTCGATTATTTATACAACCCGCAAGAGTGGGAGGCTTTGACCTGCAATTATTTTGGGATGTGAATTTGTCAATAAATAATGCAAAAATAATTTTCTGATCGACTCCAATTGGAGAGAAAGGAACAGCTCCAAGCATGTTAAGCAGCAATGCATGTAAAATATCACAATAATTTTATCAAGATTTTCGATTTTTACAACCCGCAGAAGTGGCCGGCTTTGACCGGCAATTATTTTGGGATGTGAATCAGTCAATTAAATCAATCAAATAAAAGAAAATGTGCCAGCTTCAAGGAAGTTAAGTAGCAGTGCATGTCAAATCACGCAACATTTTCTTTAATATTTTCAACCCGCAGAAGTGCAAGCTCTAAACATATTATGTAGCCGTGCATGTCAAATATAACGTACAACAACCCCTACAAATGGCCGGCTTCGACCTGCAATTGTTTCAGAATATCACTTCTGCTGGAATTCAATTCAAGAAAAAGTGACAGCTCCAAGGAAGTTAAGTAGCAGTGCATGTCAAATAGTCGGTGACTATTGTGTACTATGCAAATAGTCGGGGGTAATATCACAAGAGCTCAGATTTAGCTGGATATTTTTTGTGGTTGTTTTCGAATACTTACTTTCATTGACAATTCAACGAGAGCAGACATATCGAGTAAAATTACCTACATGAAAGTAAGTATGAGAAAACCACCGGAAAAAATATCCTGCTAGATCTGAGCTCGCGTGGTATTTGGTAAGACAATCCCATGAATAGAAAACTCAATTCAATTAAATTTTATGTAACAAACTAAAAGAACAATGAGTATAAACATAATGATTAGAAAGAACAATTGTTAAAAATACAATTATTATATACAATTGGTCCAGTACACATTTGCTCCTTTACTGATGTAGATTTTGTTGTTGACATTGACATGGATGTTGTTGACACTGTGGCTAATTCATTATCCAAAGCTTTATCTCGGAGAATTGTCACAAGATGCGAATGATGCTCATTATCAAGTTGTAAATAAGGCTTTATAGACTTGGGAGAGGAATGTTCAGATATTTTAATTAATTCTTGTTCATTACTACCTGCCTTAGCTAAAGTTGATACAGCGCTTGAGCGATGAGAATGATTAGAAATTTTTTTGTTCTTTGTATCCAGTCCAATTTTTTCTGCAAAAATTTTCGTCCACTTAAGAATTTCGTTGACTCCGTTAGGAACATTTTTGTACCAACCTTTTGATGAATCATTTTTCCAAAACGGATTGGGAGTTATAAATAATCTATCAGTTGCAATATGGTTCGGTCTATGTGATAATATTTTATAAAACAATGTCACTGGGCATATGCTAGGGTTTTCTATGTTTTTTATTAGCCATTTACTATCGCAGCACTTGTTTCACAAAAAACTGTATTATATTTAATGCGACCAGTTAAATTACCATTATTTGATTTTTCTTCTTTAAAATAGTGTACTTTACAATTGGCAGCATAATATGCTTGGAGCTGGGACTTTTTCTTTTATTAAAGTTAAGTAAAATATTATTTTTGAATCAACTATTAACTCAATTAAATCCTGAAACAATTTCAGGTCGAAGCCGGTTACTTCTGCGTGTTGAAAATAGTCGAAAATATTAAAGAAAATGTCGCGTGGTTTAACATGCACTGCTACTCAACTTCCATGGATCTGGCACTTTTTCTTTCATGGGAGTCTAGCAAAAAGTGATTTCTGCATTAGCAATTGGTTAATTCTCATCCTGAAACAATTGCTGGTTGAAGCCGGCTACTTCTGCGGGTTGAAAATAGTCGAAAATATTTAAGCAAATGTTTCGTGGTTTGACATTCACTGCTACTCAACTTTCTTGAAGCTGGCACTTTTTCTTCTATTGGAGTCTAGCAAAAGTGATTGTAAATGATCGAAAATCTTGAAAAAAATATTGCGATATTTTACATGCATTGTTGCTTAACATGCTTGGAGCTGGCATTTTGTCCTCTTTTACAGTCGATCAAAAAATTAATTTTGCAGTGATATTTGACTAATTCACATCCCAAAATAACTTCCGGTCAAAGACGGCCACTTCCGCGGGTTGTAAAAAATAGAAAATCTTGATAAAAATATTGCGATATTTTTCATGCATTGCTGCTTAACATGCTTGGAGCTGGCACTTTTTCCTTCATTGAAGTCGATCAGATATTGATTTTTGCATCTATAATTGACTTGTTCACATCCTAAGATAACTGCCGGTTGAAGCCGACGATTTCTGCTTGTTGAATAAATTATCGAAAATATTGGTGAACATATTGCGTGATTGTACATGCAACACTACACAATATCTTTGGAGCTGGCACTTTTTCCTTCATTGAAGTCGATCAGTATTGATTTTTGCATCTATAATTGACTTGTTCACATCCTAAGATAACTGCCGGTTGAAGCCGACGATTTCTGCTTGTTGAATAAATTATCGAAAATATTGGTGAACATATTGCGTGATTGTATATGCAACACTACACAATATCTTTGGAGCTGGCACTTTTTCCTTCATTGAAGTCGATCAGATATTGATTTTTGCATCTATAATTGACTTGTTCACATCCTAAGATAACTGCCGGTTGATGCCGACGATTTCTGCTTGTTGAATAAATTATCGAAAATATTGGTGAACATATTGCGTGATTGTATATGCAACACTACACAATATCTTTGGAGCTGGCACTTTTTCCTTCATTGAAGTCGATCAGATATTGATTTTTGCATCTATAATTGACTTGTTCACATCCTAAGATAACTGCCGGTTGAAGCCGACGATTTCTGCTTGTTGAATAAATTATCGAAAATATTGGTGAACATATTGCGTGATTGTATATGCAACACTACACAATATCTTTGGAGCTGGCACTTTTTCCTTCATTGAAGTCGATTAGATATTGATTTTTGCATCTATAATTGACTTGTTCACATCCTAAGATAACTGCCGGTTGAAGCCGACGATTTCTGCTTGTTGAATAAATTATCGAAAATATTGGTGAACATATTGCGTGATTGTATATGCAACACTACACAATATCTTTGGAGCTGGCACTTTTTCCTTCATTGAAGTCGATCAGATATTGATTTTTGCATCTATAATTGACTTGTTCACATCCTAAGATAACTGCCGGTTGAAGCCGACGATTTCTGCTTGTTGAATAAATTATCGAAAATATTGGTGAACATATTGCGTGATTGTATATGCAACACTACACAATATCTTTGGAGCTGGCACTTTTTCCTCTCTTGAAGTTGATCAAACGATGGTTTTTGCATCAATAATTTCCTAGTTCACATCCCAAAATGATTGCCGGTCAAAGCCGGCCACTTCTGCTCGTTGTATAAATAATCGATGGTTTGGATTACATTTTGCAGATTTGTATGCAATGCTCCTTAATATCCTTTTAGCTGGCCCTTTTTCTCCAATTGGAGTCGATCAAATAATGATTTTATCATTAATAATTGACTAATTCACATCCCAAGATAATTGCCGGTCAAAGCCGGCCACTTCTGCTCGTTGTATAAATAATCGAATGTTTTGATTTACATTTTGCAATACTACTTACTATCTTTGGAGATGGCCCTTTTTTTCCTATTGAAGTCGATCAAAATAAATTTTTTTCTACAAACGTCAAAAAATGACAAGGTTCGCGCATTGACAACAATATGCGAAGTGACCCTTTTTTTCATTTTCCTTCGTTACCATGACACCGTCCGTGAAGTAGTGTGCGAAATACTTACTTCGCACACTGCATGTAAACTATATGGGATTTTTATATTTGAAACTTTATGTTCCTCAATCAAGCAAAAATCCAACAAATCATTCATTCATTTTATTTCCATAGTTACAGTAATTACTTGATTTGGAAAAACAGTTTAAGCCAGTTCAATACTATTTTTCATATCAAGCTAAGCATATTACTTATTTTAGAACAATATTTTTGACGTTTGTAGAAAAAAATTTGTTTGCATCTCATGCGCGAAATACTTTGGGTAATCTCGACAATTTTTTTCAACTCGGCTATCACCAAAGTAGCATTTCTCGCACTAGATACAAAAATAACTATTTAGTTTATCAATTGACTAATTCACATTCCAAAATAACTTCCGGTTGATGCCGGTGACTTCTGTGGGATGTAAAAATCAAAAATGTTGTTAAAAATATTGGAATATTTTACGTGCACTGCTGCTTAACATTCTTGGAGCTGGTACTTCTTTTCTGATTGGAGCTGACCGAAAAATGATATTGTAATAATGTAGTCGTGGAGAATAATCAAAATGTACCTACAACTTCGAACAGTTTCAGTTGGACGCGAGCAGCTTCTGAAGGAGAAAAGAATGGGAAAATATTCATAACGTTGTGAAGAAAATCTCGAGAATTTGCTTCGTACTGCTACTTTCCAAGCTGGCACTTTTTCAGTGATTGGGGTCGAACAACTACAGTTTTTCAACTGGTAAAAAAATTCAATTTGCTAGGAAAGAGAAAAGAAATTTGCACAGGCTTGCTAACCGTAAGACCGTGGTGGAATTAATCCAGTGAGTCGACTTTTAGCTGGCCGTCTGGGAGCTAACATGACCGAGGTACTGTATTACCCAATATCTTCTATTGAAATCGAGGAATTTGGAAAAGTAAACAAGTTTCTTTCAATAAATATTAATGTTGTTTGTGCAACAATTTCGAACTACGTTGATTTAACTTAGCAACATCACTCCGCTGTGGTCCTACCAGAAATCGTAAACCCAAGTTTTGTTATCCTCAGTCAATATTCGATAATATTCTTTTCAAAAATCGATTCATTCGACCTCAGTTACCAATTCTACTGATATTCAAGAAATAAATACAATTTTTTTACAACAGACAACATAAATATCTTTGAAACCATGGGGTTTCTTTTTCTTTTTTTGTCATTGGGAGTGCAAACACTTTCAATCATAAATATCTTTGGGTTTGTAGTAGTAGGGCAGATCAGCACACCAGGTTGTTTGGTTTTTGATGTACTACTGGGAAATGGAATTTGATTTGGTTTTTCCCACATACAAGCATCACAAATTAATTCACCAGAATTAACAAAATTTATATTCCTTGCTCTGAGAAAATCCCACACCAATTTTATATTTTGATGCCATAACCGGCGTAATGTGTCTTTCACTGCGATATTTGTTCAAAAGTTTTAATTTTCAGGTGATGTCTCGACTTTGAACAAAATGCGATATAATTTTCAATGGCGTACCTACTCCAACTGCGACAATTTTATTGTTTTTTCCACGCCCATGTCTGTAAACGTCATAAACGTGTGTTTTGAGAAGAAAACTTAAACTTCTTTGTTTAATTAAATTACACTAAATTAAATTAAATTTAATTAATAATAATTATAATAATAATAATAAATAATTAATTAAATTACACTCATGAAATTTATGCACTCGCTGCTGTGCGGCTTCGTGCATAAACTTTTTCATTTCGTGCGTAATGGTTTACTTACAACTCTTGTTACGTAATATACTATTACAAATGATATTCATTGTGATCAGATGATATCGTTAGACCTTTATCCAACACTGTTCCGGTTGAAAATAAATTCATTTTGATATTCGGCACGAACAAAACGTCTGCTAATAATTTTCTTTCCCATTTTCCATTCACAAGACACAAAAGTGGATGTTTCCTCTGCCTTTTGCTTCGATTTGCACCATTTTATATTCTCACATATTGGGGTCGATCAAAAACTTCATAATCGTTGAACGGCTCAAACTTTCCTGACATATGATCGCTAGCTCCAGAATCCAGGAACCAATAATCGGAATTCTCAAAATTCTGGGCAACTACTAACAGTTCACCAACAAATGCGTCAAAATTTAGGTCTTCTTGTAATTGAGCTGCATCAACTGTTTTATCGGTTCTTTAAACGAACAATCCATTTTCCAATGGCCGTAATTTACACAGTAGAAACATTTGCCTGGTTTTGGTTTGCTTTTAGATAAGTTGTCGTAATCCTACTTCTAAGAAAATTTATGAAATTTACTTATTTTTTCCCATGACCAAAGCTTACTTCTCTTCTTTTTGTGATTGCATCGAGATCCGAGACTCTTCCAAGAACAATCTGAAGGTTGACTGGTTTATATTTCGCTGTTCCTCTGGTGTCAAATCCCAAGTGCTACAGAAATTATTATACTTAGATGGTAGGGTCATCAATAATTTTGTCATCATCATGGTTTCTTGTACAGGTTCTCCCAAATTTTTTTTTAATTGGTCTCCGAGCCATTCTAGCTTGTATATGTGTATAGCCATATCATTTTTAGATTTCGAATGAATATAGAACTGTTTTTGAATTAGATGCAGACTGGCCTCAGAGTTTTGTTTGAATACTCTGTGTAACTTGTCCGACTTCTTCGTATGTTTCGCAGCACATAATATGCTGTAATACTTGTTTTTCTATTGATGTAACTATAATTTTCTGTGCTCTGAAATCAGACTTGTTCCATTTTGTTAGTTTTCTCTGGTACCTCTCTTTCTCCTGCTGTCCGTTGTTTCCATTCACAGGTTTCTGGATTTCACCTGTTACGACCACGAAGATATCTGAAGCTCTCAGTATCACCTCAATCTGGAATTTCCATTCCATCCATTTTATGACCCGATGAGCCCGATTTTAGTGGAAATTTCACAGATGCTTTTAAACATCAATAAATTAATACTGAGATGGAATTTTTTTTGTCTAAATCACGTTTGTATGCATTATTTCGAGAAATGTGTTCCAGTACATACCATACATAATAATATAATAATAATACTCCCTCATAAACACTCATTGAGTGTACCCAAAGGAATGCGAGTAGAGGACGGCTATTATTATTATTTGCAGTGGTACTCCGGGGCAACTTACTGATTTTTGGTGGCGTATTCACTTTTCAGCTGTAGGAAAACCCAGAAATCCTACAGCACCACCCCGGGTGGTCGGCGTGTACTCCAAGCAAGCAACAGACGTCGAGATTAGCATCTAGACAAATTACATTACCTATCGACTCCAATGAAATAGAGAAATATATTTCCATTCCAAGGATTCCAACCTGGCTGAATGCAAGCGGAAGTTTCAAAGGTTGGCATTCAACTGCCTCGCTACCGAGCACCTTTAATCTGAGGAATATTATCAAATCACTGCGCTTCAATTATTTCTGACACCCATGTCTTTTTAAATGTTCTATTTTGCTCCCAGACTATGCTCACAAGTTATTTCAAGCGATGCATATGCATCAACCAGCAAGAACTAAGTAAATTGTGTTTCACCGTTTCAAAGTGTAATAATGTGCAATTAGTAATATGCTATATAGTTCTCCAAACCCTCCTGATGACATTATGTGAACTACCACGTTAATAAAGCGACCCAAGAAACGACAGAGCACCATTACTAACCAAAACAATAACGGCGAACTGGTGAAGTGCTTTTAGAGAATTAACAAAAGGTGACATCAATTAGAGAATGGGTCGATTTCCTGCTAGTGCAGTTCGGGGTTGAATACTAAGAACATAATTATTCATCTACAGGCAGATTTAAGAAAACATTTTCTTGTTTTTTTCTCTGGATTATAGGAGCATTTTTCAATGCGTGAGCCTATAGCTCATTTATCAAAACTTGATGGTTCAATGATTGACGTAATAATTTTTTTGGACTTCAGTAAGTAATCAATAAATTAGAACCTATCCAAGTTGTGGAAGCTGCTCCTATCTGAATAAATTCCGAGTCTCTAGTAAGTAGTTTGGGAATGTCCATATAGGACGAAACTGCAATAACATCAGTATTATAAATACAAGAGGTACAAAAACATCGAAAATTTTATTTGTTATTCTACTTGATGATCTCCTACCACGAAGTAACAAGATTGTAGAAGTATCTGTTTGGTATAACTCAATATTCGTCATGGTATTACGCAGGGCAGTAGTAGTTGCTTTTTAACAGATATTTGTCATAATAGCCTACATTGTAGGAGTATGGAAATGAAATGGAAGAAACAGGTCAGCGACGAGTACAGTTACATAATTATGTATGTTACAACAAAGAAAATGGCAACAAGATCAAACAAAACGGTAACGCACAAGTAATTTCAGAATTTATTAGAGGAAAATTGTATTAAAACTTTTTCTTAAGGTCGCCGTTTGGTACGGCTTGACAAACTAATCCGACAGAGGAGCCACCATGCCTTCTGTTTAATATTTATCCAAGTTTCCCTCCGTGCAAATGAGTAATGATAGTCAAAACTAATGTCTACTACTACTACGCTTTGCAAACGCTGGGGATGGGGACGGCGACGGAGCCAGTCTGTTGCCAATACTGTTACGTATTCCGTATAATACATCTCTGACTATCAATTATCATTTGGTTTGAAGATTATTAAAGAAGAAATGATTCATTGAATACTTATTCCAAATCAACTTTTTTTTAAAATGAAATTTAATGTTGTTATATTCATTAGTATCAGGTAACAGCGACAAAAAAAATAAGCCTAGAGATTAGTAATTATATTGGCGCTCTTGGCAACATACCAGCAGGTGTGCTATTCTCGAGTTTGTACGTATCTATGCGATTTTCTGTTTCACATCAATACATATGAAATACTTATACAGGTATATTTTTCTCTCTTATTTTTACGCAAATTAAAAGCGAATTATTTGAGAATAGCCCACCTATTTATTGCGTTGTGTTGTACTGAGAAGTATAAGAAAATCCTTTATCATGGAATGAATTATTTCAGCACCATCAGTGGCATGGAAACGTTATTGGGTTTTTGTTTTTGATTTTTTTAATGATGTTTTGAAAATTTTGCGTTGTCATCCAAGTTTATATTAGTTTTGAATCCTAGGTAGGTAAGGTAGATATTGTAGTAAAACTGCACTAACTAATTTTTCTAATTTATTTAAAACACTATTTACAACAATTATTCACTAAAACATTTACTTCACTAGATTCAAATTTATTTCTACTGTGTCAGTCTCTATCTGCGAACTCTGGAACTGTAACCAACTCTGAATTCTAACTACTCCGCCATCTGCTATACAGCGGCTATATATAGAAGCATTTACAGTTTTCGATCTTTCCAGTCTGTTCGGCGACTTCTGAGAGGTCCCTAGAATATTCGGTTAGACGTTCGCGTCTCTTCCACGGATGAGTCATGTGTTTGTCAGAAGAGAACTTGTTTACATTTCGAGTGTGGAGTGTAATTGGATGATCTGGGCCGGTTTCGAGGCCGGTCTCGAAATCGTTACAATATGTTCGTAGTTAGGTACCTATATTATGATTACGATTGTTGGAAGTGGACCTATTTTTAACGAATCTTTTTCTTTCTACCATGGATTAAAGTGTTTTATTCGTTTTTAGAAAATGTTACAAAGGACATTTTCATATCGAACATTTCAAAGGTGTGGTGTTTTGGGAAAAACATATTGAAGTCAGATAAGTGAAATGTTCAGTCAATGGGGTGTTTAGTTCAATCTTCATAGAAATAGTATTATGTGCAACTAGTGCGGAAAATAGGATATTTCATATTAACCACTCGCTTATGGCTCCTAACACTAGTATGAAATATCCAGTTTCCGCACACTATAACTTTCCGACAACCAACCTGAAAAACAAGAATTTGAAAAATATTTTTGAACGAGAACAAGTAAATTGAATTTTGCGTGACCGCTTCATACCTACCTACCTAAAAATAATTCATCTTTAGAAATGAGTGTGCTTCGTACTACTTGCTCATGATATAGAATTGATTGATTGAAGAAGTGTATTAATCAGTGAGTCTAAGAGGTTGTCCATCACGGGGATATCGGAAACGGTTATACAGTTTCAATTCAGTGAGAGAAAATTTGCATAACAAAATTAAAATTTATAAAAAAATATATAAAAATGTTTCTAGAAACAATGAATTTTGTGATCATTAATTTTATTTTTTTTTTGGTGTTATCGTCAAGCTGTCATGTGATAATGTCGCAGTTTTACTGTCCGACGTTTCGTTATCAGCAACCATCACCAACTCAATTTTTATACTGCCTCGTTTTAAAAAAATACAAATTTTGATAATATATGTCTCTTTCAAAATTTTAATTATAGAACTAGTTTTTCTTGTGAAATTATTTGTAGGTAGATGAATATTCTTGTTGAAAAATATTTTCAAAATCCGTCATATTTTATTTTTAGTAGGTCGTCGGAAAAGTATAAAGTGCAACTCATGCGGAAACTGTATATTTTCTGCACTAGTTGCACAATATACTATTTCAGTCCTCACACAATTATCAAATTTTGTTTTTTTTTTCAAATACCTTCGAATCTCCAAATATCTTCCTGGTGGTAGTGCACATCGAAAAACATTGAAATATTTTCAAGCTTCTTCTCAACTTGCTTTGTTTGTTTCTCTGATTAATTTTGGAATATATGTGCGTTCTGTGTAGATTTACCATCACAGAGACCAAAATATTTATCAGAAAGTACTTTATATTTTTATAGGTACTTTCCTACCCTGATTTTTGAGTATTTTCTCGGCAACTTTTGCGAAATGATTCACCAGCGATATTGGTCGGTAATTAGTGACTTGCACTTTATCAGTTGCTTTATAGGTTTGTAGACATCGGGTTGATCCGAGGGTTGATCATAAAAATATCTTCCCATTTTTCTGTTTAGAGTTTTTCAAGTATTTTTTGTCAAATTAATTGTACCTAGTATTTTTTCTTTGTTTCATTATTAACAGAATTTTCTTTTTTTAATTCAGTAGAATTAATTTGTAAAATCATCGGTAAGGGGTCTGTGATGTGAATAAAGATCATGTTTCGTCTACTAGTTTGTATGACAGGTGCGTCCAAAAGAACGAATTCTTAGAAATCTATATTAAAACGGGATTTATTTAATTTTTGTTAACGCAAAAGCCTTGGAGGCATTGCACTTTTCAGATTACATGTGTCTACACGGATAGACAAGAGTTAGAACCAAAAGTATCCAATGCTAATTCAGAATTGGCGCCTGTAGTTGTTTGGAGTTTTCTTGAATTCCGACAATATTGTTACTTGGCTATGTATATAAAGTTAGCAAGGCCACTTGCCGGAAAATCGATGAAACCAATTCCAGTAATTGTCGAATAATTGTCGAGAATTTGTCGAGAACAAAAAAAATTTGTCGAGCTTATAGTTTTTTTTTTAAATGTGGTGGCTGTGCTAACTTTATATTAAGTTAGCGCTTCCACTGATATAACTTGACAAATAAACATCAAATTTTATCATTGTGGTAACCAACAATTGTCGAGTAATTATCGAAGTCTCTTTGAAGTAAAAAAATGCGAAAAATCTTATTGGAATTCTTGATATTGGGGAAAATTTTGGCAACACCGCATGCCTATAAGGATAATTTGAGCTTTTCCCATTAAACTATTGTCAAATATGAATTGATTGGGCATTCAGTGTTCAATGAAAAAACTCATCAAATTGGTGCTTAGATAATATCGAGAGACCGGAAATAATTGAATTTTATCGATTACAGGTAGTTTTCTGCTTCCGGAAATTTCAACGTTTCACGACAATTTGATTCAGTTATTCGACAATTGATGATTTAGTTTCCAGGAGCAGAAAAAAATAATACAACCAAATTATGTGTGTATATTACTAAAAAAAGGAGATTTCTTCATTATTGAGCGTTTTAAAGTACTTTTCTGGCTTTTCAAGAATGAAAATTTTCACGACAAATATGTTTTCGTCGTTCGACAATTGTTTTTTAAATTTCCGCCATAAAAAATTATATTTAATCATCATTCAGTGCGTTGGTGATACCGAAAGACTGGAAATAATTGAATTTTACCAAATATAGGTCTTTTTTCCGCTTCAGGAAATTTGAACTTTCCACGACAAATTAGATTCGATCATTCGACAATTGATGAGTTAGTTTTCAGGAGCAGAAAAAATAATCCAACCAAATTATATGTGTGTATTACTAAGAAAAGAGAATATCTTCATTATTTAGCGTTTTAAAGTAATTTTCCGGCCTTTCAAGAATGAAAATTTCCACAACAAATATGTTTTTGTCGTTCGACAATTGTTCCATAAATTTCCGACCAAAAAAATTATAATTAATCGTCATTCAGTGCGTTGGTAATACCGAAAGACTGGAAATAATTGAATTTTACCAATTATAGGTAGTTTTTTCGGTTCAGGAAATTTCAACGTTTCACGACAAGTTTCGTTTTGTCATTCGACAATTGAATAGTTCATTTTCAGTCGCAGAAAAAATAATTCAACCAAATAATGTGTGTATATTACTAAGAAAATGGAATTTCTTCATTTATTATCGTTTTAAAATAATTTTCCGGTTTTTCAAGAATGAAAATTTCCAGGACAAATATGTTTTCGTCGTTCGACAATTGTTCCATAAATTTCCGCCACAAACAATTATATTTAAACATCATAATCATTAGATAATATCGAGTGACTGGAAATAATTGAATTTTACCAATAACAGGTAGTTTTTCCGCTTCAGGAAATTTCAACGTTTCACGACTTTGATTTTGTCAAAAAAACATTATATTTAATCATTATTCAGTGCGTTGGTAATACCGAAAGACTGGAAATAATTGAATTTTACCAATTATAGGTAGTTTTTCCGCTTCAAGAAATTTCAACTTTCCACGACAAATTAGATTTGATCATTCGACAATTGATGAGTTAATTTTCAGTCACAGAAAAAATAATCCAACCAAATTATGTGTGTATATTACTGAGAAAAGGGAATTTCTCCATTATGTAGCGTTCGAAAGTCATTTTCCGGCTTTTAATATCTCCTTTTTCCACCTTTTGTATTTAGTTTTTCAGTTATAAAAAAGTAGGAGTTTTCTCGGTTAATATGTTATAATTATTCGCCAATCGTTCAGTGAATTTGTGAGCCTATAAAAAAATATTCAAGTTTGATGAGTTTTTTCATTGAACACTGAGTTTTCCCATTTTTCACAATACATTTTTCATTTGTTTCAAAAAGAATGCATAATCCATACATATTTAACAATAGTTTAGTGAAAAAAGTTCAAATTGTCCTTATAGGTATGCGGTGTTCCAATAAAAAATACATAATAAGCTGTAAAGAGAAGATTTTTCGCATTTGTTTTACTTCAAATAGACTTCGACAATTACACGACAATTACACGACAATTGTTGGTTACCACAGTTATAAAATTTGATGTTTATTTGTCAAGTTATATCAGTGGCAGTGCTAACTTAATATAAAGTAAATAATATAAACTATAAGCGCGACAAATTTGTTTCGTTCACGACAAATTCTCGACAATTATTCGACAATTATTGGAATTGGTTTCATTGATTTTCCGGCAAGTGGCCTTGCTAACTTTATATACATTACTTGGCTTTGCTGTAATGATGACATTTTTATAATCGCATGCGCTTGCAGCTGCTTCCACTGTTTGAAGGTTAGAAGAAACACTAAGCGTTTTGTATATTTTGTAGAAGTCTCAAGAATGTATTTGTTTTACGACCGAATTACATCCAGAAATTTTCAAAAATAACTCTCTTAGTTTCTCTACAATTACACAAAACATTATCATCCTCCTCCATAGAATGTCATATCCAGAAAATCAACGCAAATTCCACCAATAATAGTCTCCAATGTATCAATGTTATTTTGTCCAACAATAAGTAGACACTTTGGGAAATGTAATGTGAAATATGCAATATATTTATATCAATTGCTTTCGTTTCAACAGAAATAAAATCAATATTCGCTAATTTTCGAAAATTCGTCTTTTTGGGCTCACTCTGTATCGAGTCACGTAAAAGTAAAAAATAGTTTACCTTTATTCTCTGTGAAATATCAAACAATCCACTCATATGATCTCCCATAATTTATCGCTTTTTTTGCTCACTCTGTGAAATGTAGGAAAAACCACATTTTTGCGAGAAGCTCAAAAACGAGTTAAAAAAAGCGTTTTCTTCATCACCCTGTAAGTAGGTACACCATAACTAATAGATATATTCGAAGTCAATCGATAATTTTCATAGCATTATAAATCAAGAAAAATCCACTGGCAAACACTTTTTTGCGTATTTGGTGTTAGACATTATACAAATGAATGAACACGTTCAATAAAATCTTGAAAAAATGTCAGCGTTTTCAAAAATATTGAATAAATTAACTGCGAGATGTACACTATCCTCAGCAAGAAGTTTAGAGAAATTACTTCGCATGTGCTAGGAAAAGTTTCGTTGTATTACATATAGATTGAAACTCCGGATCTCGTCATCGATTGTTGATTTTTATTTATGTATCCTCAAATAGCACTCCATGATACGCTTATGATTTCTTTGGGAATCCGAAACAACACGTCTTTATTTCATTTTCTTGACCTGGCTCCTCCTACCAATGATATCAAAATCACATTCCGTTTCATTGAGTAAATTGAATGAATGAAATATACAATGGCGCTTTCTATCCGAAAACTGCCGAACTAAAAAATGAGTAAGAATGTTGGTAAAGTAGGAACTATTTCGCGCCATATGTTCGAATTTGGCTATTCCTAGCCCATTTCTAACTTGGAATTAATCTCCCAAACGATATTGTCTGGAGATTCGTTTTCAATCAGAAATTGCACCATTTTTATCAATATTTAGATTAGCATAAAAAAGAAACCAGTATTGGCTTATTTTCCTCAATTGCTGACCAAAATAATTTCACTTTTCGAAATGAAAAAAATCTCAATATATTCACTGTACTCCAATCTTTTTTGAGTTCACCTACCAAATTTCAGCTCTCTAAGTGTAACCGTTTCTCAATGCAATTAAACGTCGCAATACACGACATTAGACGCCCACCTTAACAGTGACATGAGCATGAGCAGCCAAGAATCAATTTTCTGTCCCCCGATGAACAACAGTGCAAAATAAAAAGTTCCATACCCAGAGTCACAACCAGCAGAACCTTTGATCAATCCAAATTAACATGAAGCAAAGTATCTAGGTTATGATATTTTCAATCTGCATGGCCAAAATAAACTATAGACCATCAATTACTTCTCAAAATTCATCGAAGTTGACGAATCACTTATATTGACCTTGTTGAGGAACATGAAAGTTAACGAATACTATTCTCATGCTGCAATTTTTACGACATTACTGTGGTCTCATTTTCTCACAAAATAGAAAATAGAAACGAAGAAAATACTAGAGCAATTGATAACTCTCGTGCGATGATCCCAGTTTATTCATAAATCTAAATTAGCCTAAAACTTTCTTGTTGTTTTTCCTTATATGGCATAAGCGTAGCAATGTTTTCCCCGCAAGAATCAGTATTTTATGTTATTTTTGAATTTTGCTTTTTCATTCTTTGAGCGGGGGCTCGAAATTAGTCATTCGACCTCATTTAGTTTCTTCTGTTCGTAGTGCTGTCAGAACTACTGCATACCACAGAATATGGTGATTTTCAAACAAACTACCAGGTGTGGAAACCTCACAGCATCTCAAAGGAAAAACAAAAGTTCACTTTCAACTAAAACAGATCTATATGGATACTTGATATTGAATAAAATCTGGAGAGAAGCACATACACAACAAAAATTAATAACGGTTCTATTGGGTTCAGAAATAAAAAATTCGTGAACTGTAATAGAAATGTTATGATAATTCCCCATTTTGAACTCCTGCTATTATTTCGGAGACGAGATGATAGGAAAAATAGTCATAGAATCATGAATTAATGTTAGTTGAATGAAATGAGTGGAACTGAGGAAAATCAATTGGTTGAAAATGGACTTCGTATATTTTCCATGCTAAATTGAACTATTTTTTCTGAAAAATTCGTAGACTCTGGCATCCTCATCGTATAGTACAATCAATAGATCGTTACTTTTTGAGCTACAGTGTGTCAAAAATGCGATTTTTATAGTTAGGATATTTTGAATCGATTTCATTTTGGTGCTCTATATTTAAATATTTCTATTTGATGAACAGATGCACCATCAACGAAGCACTGCACTTGTGAAGTGCTTTGGGTAATAATCGTTATACCCTACAAGGAATAGAATGAGAAAGAGATACAAACAGAATAGAGGATAAAACAACGCACACAATAAGAAAGGATATTTTTGCCATACATTAAGAATGCCACAGATAGGATTAGCAAGCTTCTAATAAAATCGAAACGATTTTCAAACCAACGAAGACCATAGGACAAAGTCTGAGATCCGCAAAAGACCTGAGAGACCCCTTCTATACTCCAGGTTTTTACCGCATCCCTTGCAGCTGTGTTGACGAGTATATCGGTGAAAAGGGACAAAATCACCTTCTCAACAGAAAAGGAACTGCAGGTATGGGTACCTTGAGAAATCCACCGAGCCCAGATCTTACCCCATATCTAGCAGTCCTGTCCGTCTTCGGGGAGTCCTTAGTCGTCCGACTATTGTAGGTTGTAGGTGGAAGAGCAGATCTTCAATTAAATTTTTTTAATTACATAGTGTTCACACAAAAAATGGTTTTCGCGACGATAACAAGACTTGTATGGCTTGTGTCGATGATCTCGTCGTTGTTCTGTTCGACGTATTGGCTCGATCTGGCAATGGGTTTTATTTGGTTGAAAATAAAAGAATGATATGGTACAGGGTGTACCGGAGAAATTGAGCGGTTGTTAATAATTATTAAATGAAACATAAAGGTATTCAGTCTGATCGTGAATGAATAATAGTTTATAAAAAAAACAATAAAACCATAACAATAATAGCGCGACGCGACCACACCCCATATTCTAATTCAAACTAGCATTACTTTGAAACAGACCAAACACAACCTTAGTTTATTACGAAACTATTATTAGTATTTCCATCATTATTAAGGACTCGGAAAATTATAAAAAATATATAGCGAAACCGCTTACTGTGGTACAACTAAACTAACATGGCTCTACGCAATATTTACACTAGTAAGCCCACCCTCAACGGACGTTCGTGAAGAAACCCCAAGTTTTCATCGAGACATCAAATGCCTCTTAGTTTTTTATTTTGTACACAAAATTGATAAGAGTATTCCAAAACACAGCCCTTTTCAGCGTAAACCCATTCCATATGTCAACAAAGAGCGACCGTTCATATTTCAAGATAATTTTGTTTAATAAATGAAATAATGCATCAGAGTTGCTATTTGCACTCTAGCTCGTAGGAGAGAACATATGGCTCTCCACTAACGAAATATTTGGAAGAAACTGGTGTCACCAGAGAATTATTGAATTCGTTCCATGTACCAGGATGTCTGCAATACACTTTGTTAGTATGAAAGGTATCGCTGTGACTTAATACAGTATATAGACTATAGTGACAAGATATAACCTTGTTTGAAGTATAGCAACTATGATCTAATTTTTTCAAAGGAAAATCAACGGAGACATTTAAGTTCCTCCAGAATCTTCTTGTCGACGAAAATATTTTTAAATGAATCACTAAGAATTTTGGAAGTTTGTGAAACGAAATGTATTTTGTGCATTTACGTTTTACATTACACAGGAAACACATTGGTTTAACATCACCATCCAAAATCTCTTCCCCAGTGAAAAAATCCACATTCTGACCGACACAGCTGACATGTTTTTTGTGGAATTGGTGAAGAAAGATCCCAAAATGGATCGAAGGTGACTGAACAATGACCACAGTACGAACACTCAAACGTGGATTTCAGTTGACTAACAAACATTTCAAAGATTTTGGAGTTGTTCACTCTCAGGAATTTAGACCACGCATCTTGAGCCTTCTCACTTTCACTTGATGATCATCCATCGCTGCCAAAGGTGAAATGGCTTTCTCAGAAATTATGTTCACATCTTCATGTAGACCTTCTAGCAAATAACGTAGGAATTCGTGAGCATCCTGTTGGGAGAAACCGACAAAGCGAGGGGCAAAACTTTGAATTTGACGTCTGAATGAGATCGTATCCACCACTCTGTCGGATAAATTGTTGGACCATACATTCATGATCAGCTCAGCGAAATTGGAGGTAGAATCGAATTGGTAAGGAAGGAAACACTGTTGACAGATGACAAAAAAACAGGTAAGGATAATGAAGAGGTTGAATGCAAATCTAAACCACCCATAATAACAGGAACCAAGATGAATATCCAAAATTTTTATTGGTAACTTTTTCAGTGATGGAGCGCAATTGATCATCAATTTAAGTTCATGTTGACAAATCCAAGATGGGCTTCATCGAAGGGTATAAAATAATTAATTTTGTTATTGCCAAACAGTTCTTCAATAGAAGAAAAGAGACATGAGTAGGTAATATGTTTAAACGTGAACACATTTTCTGACAAGGCTTCTGAAGATAGAGGTGCACCGAGAAGTGACCATTCGAACTTCTTAAGAATTTTTATATTGGGAGCAATATCACTGAATTTTGAAGAAAAAACTGATTTTCGACAGGAAGTCGGAATAATTTCGCATTTACTAAAATTTACAACATTTACAACATGGGTTTTTGACGCGGAGATCGATCAACATAGACTTATCAAACATTCAGTAATTATGTGTTCCAAACCTCACTTAACGAATGACAAATATATTATTTGCACGGACTTTCGTAGGGCATTCGACCAAGTACTTCACGATTCTCTTGTACAAAAACTTGGTATTTTCGGATCAGCAGGGAAGTTTTTGAAAATGGTTGCAAATTATTAAAAAAAAATCCTTATTGTCAGACATAATGGGAATACGTCGGGAAAATGTCAAGCGATTTCCAGAGTACCTCAAGGTCTCTTTTATTTTTCTCATTTATAAATGATCTTCCAGTAATTCTGAAATATTCAGTGCTCAGTCTCTGCAGATGACTTGAAGATATTTAAATAATACTTATACAAACAGTGAAAGACTATGTATCATTACAAAAAGATATCAACAATGTTATGAACTGAAGCCATGATAACAAGTTATTTTTTAATAGCGAAAAATGTTGTGTATTGACAATATCCCGCTTGAAGAGTAGTATAACTTTTGATTATCTAATGGAGGAAAAATCTCTGATTAGGAAATGTGAGATAAAAACTTGGAGTTACATATAATAGTATCTTCTCCTTTGAGAGTCGAATAACGAATGTAGTACGATATGATAATCGGGTGTTGGTTTATTATGCTGAGGCAATCTGAATCATTTGAAAACGTGAATACTATCAAACAACTCTACTATATGCTGGTGAGACCAAGGTTGGAGTTTGCGTCAATAATTTTTTTTGGTGAACATGGTTCAATTTTGAAAGATATTGAAATTATACTATATATATATTCATTCGCAGAAAATATGGCCTGTTTATGACACGAATTAAAAATAGTAGCGACGGACCAACCAATGGGTCTTGGTGGTCGTGATGGTAGAGCGCTGGCCTCTGAAAAACAGGGATATTGGTTCGATTTCAGCATGGTCTCATGCATGGCATTACACGTTAAAAGGTAGGTAAGGGCTACGTCCTACCTTGCTCATGCAAGTCTTTCGAAGACTTCTGAGGGTTGTGCTCGTAAAGATGCAGTCGGTTGATGAAAATAATTTCAACAAAAAAAAAATGTTGGTACTACTTTCCTGTAAATACGAACCAATCTATAACAACAAGTGTCGGGGCTGAAACCAATGTTTTTCAATTAAGTGCCATCTTGTTCGTATAGAAAATGAGACATTTTCATCATTATTATCGGGGAATACAACTGTTCTAATGGAGTAGAGCTAATGCAGAAGAAGAAATTGAATCTTTGTGAAAAGATGGAAAAATACTTTTAAATATTTGCTTATTTTACTTCTCTCAAATTTTAACTTTAATCTTGACATACGAGTATGAAATGCCATTTTGGCAACTTTTTCAAATAGTTTTATTCGATGTCTTGCTTTGTAACCCTACCCTTTGCCATACCAGTGATCACATATTTCAAATCTTTTTTCAGGTTATCGGACATGCAGTCGATCGCCCGCATACATTTTTTCTCTCAATAATATATTAAAAATTTCTCCTTTCCATATGTTACATACTTTTTGGCGGTGACTGTATATCTGGCGGGTATAGTTGAATATTCAGCCCTATGCTGAATCCCTTCCGTTATGAATAACGTCACCTTTATTCGCCGTTTCCGTTATTTTGCTATTACCAATGATAGGAATATATCGGAAATTGCGAATAACGGTGGCGTTATTTTTAACAGATGTGATACAGCATAGGGCTGATTGTTTGAGGTATCGGTCAGGAAAAACAAAACAGTTTCACTAGACCACTATAATGTAAATGATTTCTCCAGAATTACACAAAATAACCTTCCATTTAAAAACGAGACGTACACGGAGGAACACCATGCAAAGTTTTTTAAGACCATTTCTTGTTAGAATGTAGGAATGGCAAAAAATATTGTGACATTCTTAGTGGAGATGGCATGTAAGTACACTTCATAATAAAAACCGATGTGAAGTGTCATAGAGATTTTGAATCGGCATGGATTCTTAAAAAAAACACAGTTTAGTACAAACTCCAACATTTCTGCCACAATTTTCCCATTTGCCCGTTCAATTATCATTTAAAGTCCACCTTTCTACCTTCTATAACCAGAGTAAAAACGAGTTTCGAAGTAATATAAGCACGAAACTGAAAACGATACATAACCCTTCCAGGCAACCTCTGCCTCTTTATGTCTTCTTAATTGTCGTAGATATACTCTAATGGAGTAACAGGAGCATCGTTCCACTCAACTTGTGCGTAATTAGGCTATCAGTTTAAACTCTCATCGCTCGACAATGAACGCGAAGAAACAGATTGGGACTTGGTTTCGCAGGGGAGCGTTTTTCTTGGTCTAAGTCATTTTCTTGAAAACGAGTTTAATCAGGGGGAAATTGCGAGAGACGGTAATTTTTGACAATTCAGACTACACGAAATTCAGCATAGGCGGAATGAAAATAAGTGGTAGAGCACTCTAAATTCTCACCTCTGATGCTATAGCATTAAATTTTCATTTCGCGCGAGATAGTAGTTCATGAATTCCAATTGTTATTACAGGTGTTGCAAGTTGTCTTATTAATAACTTTCCATAAACACTTTCAGATGAAGAGAATCCCGTAAACGAATCACGCGCAATAGGCCGAACAATAAGGCAATAATTGACCTACTGGCCATTATGACATTTTTTTTGAAAATAGATCAAATCATACTGCAATAGAATAAAGTTCTAAAAGTGATACCATGAGTTATTCTCTGAGCCAATACGCGGACACGTATTATTATTAATACGTTGCCCACGGCAGTCGAAATTATTCTTGCGAAGCATTTCTCCAGAATCCAGAGCAAGAAAGGACTGGAAGTTTCATCAAAAATTAATATAGCTGGGCCATCGAAAACCCTCATCTGGTACAGGGATCAAACTATCAACAGCGCTGAAGCCTAAACCTGTAGTCGGGGATACTAAATGAAAACTTATTGGACCCTTCGAACTACTGTCCAACGTAGATGGAGATGCTCATTTAGTTTTTTCAGAAAATCACCCTCCTGAATTGTTAGAAAACGTGAATCTTGAGTTACAACAACGAATAATTTTTCAAATGTTTGGTGTTCCTTACTTCGCGAGATAAGTGACAAATCATGTAAACATTACTTTCCAACAAAGATGGATTGGGCCTGCAGGGCCGATCGACTGGCCTGCACGTTCGCTTGACCTCAAATCCTATCGACTTTTTTTATTTGAGAATTTCACAAAAATTTTATGTGCGCGTGAGAGAGCGACAACGAAACAGAATTACGAGAAAAACTAGTTGCAGCTGCAACGTTATTTTGAAAATTTACACCAATAAAGAAGTATGCCACATTAATTTGTGCCTAATTCTATTGTCATGATAACAAATGAGCCTAAATCACTGTAAAATTAAACGACAACTTATTTCTTGATATGCTCAAAAATTGTCATCTTAATTATCATCTCAATTAATCAATTTGTTTATTTGAATGTCTTCAAGAATTTTTGCAAAAGTTTGTCAAGAAGAGATACAAAAATAGCTAAAATAGTTTTTTAGGCTCAAAAGGATTTTTAGCCTAACCACCTTCGACGGCTGATTACAACTATTAATAACCAGATAAGTACCATTTTTTTTACGTTTTCAATAGCAGGAACCTGTAAATTTTTAAAGTAAGGTAAAAACCTATAGATACCCCTTGTCCTATTTTTGAATGACGTTAAAAATTTGAATCCATCCAACTAAAAACTTAAATTGTCTAGTTCGATACTTTTATGGGTATCTGCAGGATTGTTAGGAAGTTTATTATTCTTCAAATGAAAGTAACATTGAAGAAAAAAAAATTGAAAAATACCCACAACAAACAAATATATCAATATTTGACACTCCACTGACAGAACACCATTACAAATAAAATATAAAATGATAACTGGAAAAGTACAGAAAATCGCTGAACATGTATTTTCGAATAGCACTGTATGTGAGGAATTCAGATATTTTTTTGGGTGTCACTATCTGGAGTACCATTATGACATTTTTTTTGAAAATAGATCAAATCATACTGCAATAGAATACAGTTCTAAAAGTGATACCATGAGTTATTCTCTGAGCCAATACGCGGACACGTATTATTATTAATACGTTGCCCACGGCAGTCGAAATTAATCTTGCGAAGCATTTCTCCAGAATCCAGAGCAAGAAAGGACTGGAAGTTTCATCAAAAATTAATATGGCTGGGCCATCGAAAACCCTCATCTGGTACAGGGATCAAACTGTCAACAGCGCTGAAGCCTAAACCTGTAGTCGGGGATACTAAATGAAAACTTATTGGACCCTTCGAACTACTGTCCAACGTAGATGGAGATGCTCATTTAGTTTTTTCAGAAAATCACCCTCCTGAATTGTTAGAAAACGTGAATCTTGAGTTACAACAACGAATAATTTTTCAAATGTTTGGTGTTCCTTACTTCGCGAGATAAGTGACAAATCATGTAAACATTACTTTCCAACAAAGATGGATTGGGCCTGCAGGGCCGATCGACTGGCCTGCACGTTCGCTTGACCTCAAATCCTATCGACTTTTTTTATTTGAGAATTTCACAAAAATTTTATGTGCGCGTGAGAGAGCGACAACGAAACAGAATTACGAGAAAAACTAGTTGCAGCTGCAACGTTATTTTGAAAATTTACACCAATAAAGAAGTATGCCACATTAATTTGTGCCTAATTCTATTGTCATGATAACAAATGAGCCTAAATCACTGTAAAATTAAACGACAACTTATTTCTTGATATGCTCAAAAATTGTCATCTTAATTATCATCTCAATTAATCAATTTGTTTATTTGAATGTCTTCAAGAATTTTTGCAAAAGTTTGTCAAGAAGAGATACAAAAATAGCTAAAATAGTTTTTTAGGCTCAAAAGGATTTTTAGCCTAACCACCTTCGACGGCTGATTACAACTATTAATAACCAGATAAGTACCATTTTTTTTACGTTTTCAATAGCAGGAACCTGTAAATTTTTAAAGTAAGGTAAAAACCTATAGATACCCCTTGTCCTATTTTTGAATGACGTTAAAAATTTGAATCCATCCAACTAAAAACTTAAATTGTCTAGTTCGATACTTTTATGGGTATCTTGCAGGATTGTTAGGAAGTTTATTATTCTTCAAATGAAAGTAACATTGAAGAAAAAAAAATTGAAAAATACCCACAACAAACGAATATATCAATATTTGACACTCCACTGACAGAACACCATTACAAATAAAATATAAAATGATAACTGGAAAAGTACAGAAAATCGCTGAACATGTATTTTCGAATAGCACTGTATGTGAGGAATTCAGATATTTTTTTGGGTGTCACTATCTGGAGTACCCTGCATATTCGTCATGTGCAACTTGTATGTCTTTTTTGAGTTCGCACTCAGAACAAGAAGGGGTTTACTTCTTGATCTGAGGGTTCGCAGCAGTCTTTCAAAACTACTCATATGGAATTCAGAAGTACCTTTGCGTTTTATGTAGAAATATTGCTGTTTCAATTTATTGATTATCTCTGACGTGGACTGGATGGGATGGTGGAAAAGTTCTTTTTTTATTTTAAACATAAATTTTTTGACAAGGGGCTTGTTAGACAATCCTCGCTATATCTGTCTTCGATGCATCTAATTATGTATGATCGGTGAGCCTATGGCCCAGCCCACATGATTCGTGCGAAGCATCCATCTGCAATTTTTTGTTGTATACTGGATCACAATTCAGGATTTTCTTGAACCTTCTTCAGTTTTTTAAATACTACACTTTGATAATATATTTCATTACCACTTACAAATATTTCCAATAAAACGGGATTATACTCTCAAAATACACGGAAGCATACATATATGATTAGAAATCGAATATGTATCAAAAAGCTTCCTGGTTAGAAATATAAATTCCCTTTCAGTACGCCATTGATACGCTATATAATCCTACAAACTAGGCATCACGAAGTAGATCAAATTAATCTGATACAGACAGAGATCCAAATGATTGGAGCCAGATAAACATAATGGATACATTCAAAGTACGAATCTGTGAAACATGCGACTCTAGCGGATACTGTATTCATAAATAAATTTGACAGCTACACTAGCATCCTGCACATCCTGCTCTGATGATGATTTGAATATTAACTGTAGTGCTCATCAATTTTAAACAATATTACATTCGTTACGGTCAAAACTGTAAATGATCTGTATTATGTATGATCATCTAATCAGAATGGGTGCATAGCTCATTGAAACAGAAAGATAATAGGGATTTAACTGCCAGTGCAGCCAAAATGAATTTTCATCCTGAACGCTATTCAACCATTCATTTTCAGGAAGTTTCTCATCTACAAGTATTGTGATAAAGGAACAATGGTATGTGCTATTTTCAATACGAATTAGTTCACGTTTCTTGTGAGTTCTGCCTTTTATCTCACCATACGTTATAACTTGACCTGATTTCAAGAATGTAAAATAATTACATGAAGCCCCCCGTTCCCACGGGCCCGTAGATATATGAGTGAGTGGTCTAAGTTGATCATATATTCTACATCCAGCCATAATGCCAGGAGCACTTCTTCATGATTTATGAATTTTAGCATGATTTCCAAATCTTTTTTGATATCAAATAATTTTTTTCACACGCAAAGAGCTTCTGGTGGGTTAGATTTCCATATGGTCCTGTATTCAGCTTGTCGGAAATTTGGCGACAATTCTGATAGGTAATGAATTAATTCTTGCGACTTCCTATAAGAGCCTATAAAATATCTTCGACCACTAGACCAATAGGTGGGTGAAAAAAATCTATTCCAACATACTTATGTAGATGAAGAAACGTGTGATTCGACTGTTCCTTTTGGAAAATTTTATATTTCATGTGCAATTGGTTTGTACTTTGTCATTCTGCAGCTTTGACCTGTAAATTTCAATATACAAAGTTCATTCACTTCTGTTTCATACAATATAACTAGCTATCACGTGGTAATGATCATCAAAAGTTCTGATATCAGTTTCCAACTGTTGAAATAATTGTGCATTTTGGATAATTATCAAATCAGATGGTCCTCCTCCAAAACGCTGTATGTATATATCATCACTGCCTAGATAAATTGATGGTAAAGGAGTCGACCAGTCTTTGTTTGTCCGAAGTTCCTGAATATCTATTTAATTCATAATACTTTCTCTCCCAAAATGGATGAATATGGTTATAGGCCAAGCAATAGAGATATTGTCCTTGACAAAAATACTACCTGGAAGCCGCCTGTGCCATCCCGTGCAGGACAGTCCGTAGTTTATTCCCACTATGTCCTCAACTCGAAAATGTCATTTTTTAATTTGTTATAAACAATAAACAACAAAAAATCGCGTTTTTTTAAGTTTTTTTATTGTAAAATGGAAACTATTGAAGCAGTGTTAACGGTGCAGAAGGATGAACTGTAGAGAATTGAATTCCGAAGAGAATGACGGATCAAGCAATCCGATCGGATAATTAGAACCGGAGAAAAGCGGGAAAAACCAGAAAATTGTATTTTTTTTGATAAATTTATAACTCTGCCATTTCTCAATATTAAGAGCTGAAATTTTGCAAGATATTAGCTATTGACGTACGCCTTATGTGTACAAAACCTGGATTCAGTCGGATTAATACTTTTCGCACAATCCTCATTTGTATTTTTTTTGGAAATATTTTCGCGGAGAGCTGGATGCGTTTGAGGTCGTCCTATTGAAATTTAAAAAATTGATTTGGAAAGTAGACGTGAGCAGTAACAAAACGTCTATTCTGATTTTTCGATAAAAAGCGTTAAAGTGTGTTAAAAACTAGTGAGAACATGAGGGAAAACGACCAACCGCGCGTAAGCGATCGAGTGGTGGGGACTGTGCGAATCGAGGAGAAACGTTTATAGTCCGGTGGGAACAGCGCCGAAATCGCATGTTTTCAAGTCTGATCCATTTTTGCGGTATATCAAAATGGGATCTATGCAGGTCGAAACCTTATATGTCTTTCCACATATGAAATGGAAATCTACGACACGCCAGCTTGGTCGTGACAAAAATTACATGGAAAAAACGAAAAAAATTGGGATATTCCAAAAATTAATTAAAAGAAGGCGCTATAACTTCTAGTATAATACAGTTATTTGAAAAATTATTTCACTGTTAGAAAGGCCTATTCACGTACTTTAGAATGAGTCTCCAAATATTTCTAAAGAAAAAAAGCATTTTCCGAAAATGTGCTTTATTTTGTGCTGAGATAAAATTTTCAATAAAATGTTAATGTTTCAACACGCTGAAAGTCACTCATGATTCACCCAACTAAAATTCTATTTTCACAAAAACTGCGCAATTTTCCCAGCTACATTTCATATCGATTGTGTATAGATCTATTATCGATAATGAATTGGCTAGAGCAATTTGAAAATTACGAATACAAGGACCGCATGGCGTTTAGGTTTGCCACCGCTAATAATACTGTTTCGCCTATGAGCATTATTTTGTGCCGAAACTCAACTTTCAATGAAATGTCATTTTTCAACATGCTGAAAGTCACTCATAATTCATCCGACTGAAATTCTTTTTTCACCAAAAACTGAGCAATTTTCCAAGTAGCATTACATGTAAATTATATATACATATTTTCTTGATAATAAATTTGCTGCAGCCATTTGACGACGACGAAACATAGAATATAATAAAGTTCATTGAATTGAAGATCCTAATTCTTGTGAAACATATCTGTACACAATTCATTATATATTTACACGGTGCACGGTGTTACAGAAAGTATTCACTATTCATTCACAAGAAATGTGCAATTAATTTTAATTTTATTCGAAACAGATTATAACTTATATAGACTACTTGATAAAAATATTCACAGATGATATCATAAGAATATCCAATATGGAATTGGCTATTGGGAAGACCATAAACGATATCTGGAGAATATACGATTGTAGGATTTGTAGGATTTCCAGATGTACATGTGAGACACGAGATGTCCGTAGAACTGATCATTACTAATATCCTATACAATAGGAGTATTTGGATCAAAAATCCATCAAGAAACAACTACTTTCCTGGCTAATACTGCGACCAACATTGAATTACATCTGATAAAACTTCCTTGCAGAGTTCCTCTCCAGTTGCTTGTTGCATGGGAATGTTTATCAATATTTTCTGACCATCTATAGACCGATTTCGGGGTGTTGCCCCTCATCAGTATAGGGTAGGTCTAGTAGTCAATAACTAATGAATGCAATGGATGATTCGATGTAAATTCCATTTCAGGGCCGCGAACGCACCCGCACCGTGGATAAATCCAAACTGAGAGCGCCACTTTTATCACAAGTAATTCAATGTTTGTAGTGGCATTAGCCAGGAAGTAGATATTTTTTAATAGATTTTCGACCCAAATACTGCTATTTTACAGGATATTAGCAATAAGAAGTCCTACAGACATCTTATGTCTCATATTATAAGCTCATTGGAACTACACATTTTTTTATTTTGTTACAAGAAAATGCTAATCTTTCTCCGAAGTGGATTTCCATAGACTTCCGCAGAAAGTTTGGATTTGGAGTTGGATCTACAATAAGTCTTCTTTTTTTGATGATTTTTAATAACTGAACAAAGTCAAACGTGGCTAGGTAACGAAAATCTGAAAGCCACTGCCTGGGGGTGGACTAAACAAAATAATCGTCTAGTTCCCGTAAGAACCACTGATCCACCAATCCCTAAAATATTGCTTGATGAGATTTCGTGTTCATGCAGTAAAAAAGGATGTTTTGATGCATCATGTACTTGTAAAAACACAGCTTGAGATGTTCGAATCTTTGTGCACACTGCCACGAAGATACGTGTTACAATTTACTAATAAATAATAATGATACAATTATGTCTGAAGATGAAAGCGATGATTTTATGTCAATAGAAAATATTAATTTTAATAGAGAAGTAGCAGAATGCGATGAGCCTGCCAAAAAAAGAAAGATTTTGTAATTGCGTTAAAATAAAAATGTGCAGTTATTATGTAAGAAAATTGATTAAGTACTTTGTTTTGTAATAAAAAAGCTGCTATCTATTCATATATTGTCTATAAATAAAGATATGTAGCAAAAAACATAGAATACCTACTTATTCTTTCATTACTCATGAAATCTGAGTCACGAATCGAATTCCTCAGGTTCAGATACCCCAAAATCAAGAAAAAGACCAATCAAATAGCTGCAGTACATGCCGGGATAAACAAATGCAAAGAATTATAAGTTGCGCGCAGCGCGCGCCTATTACTATATTATATACGTTTCTCCTCGATTCGCACAGTTCCCCACCACTCGATCGCTCACGTGCGGTTGGTCGTTTTCCCTCATGTTCTCACTAGTTTTTAACACACTTAAACGCGTTTTATCGAAAAATCAGAATAGACGTTCTGTTACTGCTCATGTCTACTTTCCAAATCTATTTTTTAAATTTAAATCAGACGACCTCACACGCATCCAGCTCTCCGCGAAAATATTTCCAAACAAAATTCAAATGAGGATTGTGCGAAACCTATTAATCCGACTGAATTCAGGTTTTGCACACATAAGGCGCACGTCAATAGCTACTATCGTGCAAAGTTTCAGCTCGTAATATTCTCTACAGTTCACTCTTTTGCACTGTTAACACTGCTTCAATAGTTTCCATTTTACAATAAAAAAAACTAAAATAAACGCGATTTAATAATAAATAAACAAATTTAAAAATGGCATTTTTGAGTTGAGGACATGGTGGGAATAATCTACGGACTGTCCTGCACGAGATGGCACAGGTGGCTTCCAGGTAGTATTTTTGTCCAAAAAGCAATCATTTGGGGCTCTATAGCTTGGCCTATTAACATACTTTGTATGAACGACACTGTTTTACAGAAAATAAAATTGATGCAGTTTTAACCAATTTTATCTTTCCCAAAAATCTTAAAATTTAAATTATGGATACAAACTGTTTTCAGCTCCATACCCATATCTTTCTAATTCGGTTCGACAGATCAAAATTATCTTCTGTTTCAAAAACATAGAAGATGAATTCAAAACGTTCATCTCTTTGGCGGCTTGATCTGAAATACTCCACTCAAGAGGTATTTCAACAGGAAACAAATCTATCACTAAATCTGTTCAATAGTCTACTTTTCGAAACGCATATTGTATTTCTGACATTATTGTTTCTATCAAGCTAAAAGTGGTGCCTCCAGTTCCAATTTCAGGACAGTTTGCTGATGCAAGGAGGCTACCTTGAAATCAGAAGTTACAAAAGATATTAGGACATATTTATTTTCTTTCCCTTCCAAGCAAGATAATAGTTACTGATGCACTTGCCTCTGCGAACAGGTTTGAGTCGACTACTCGTATATGTCGGGTGACTGGAGAGTAATATCGTGGAATTACTATTGGTTCAGCTTGACTATTGACCAACCATTTTCTTCATTATAGAAAAAGTACATTGTTGATCACATTTCGTCACAGTCGATGTTACTTCGCCAGATGTCATGTATATCATCCATGTTTTACCATCGAAGGTGTTCGAAATCCAAAACTTTACTAACATAGCCATCACAGTACCTCTTCTTTAGTTGTGATTTTATGTCGCAGTTATTTTTTCAGTAACTTCTACTTATTCAAGGAAATTACAAAAGAATAATCTAAAAATGTTTATTCTGACCGAAATCATTCACTTTTATCATAATTTTGAATTTTGAAAACAACTCGTTTATGTACATGACGTTTGGCAACGTATCTACTTCTATTACCAGAATACTTACCCTAATATTTTTGTTCATTTACAATTTTCAGAAACGTGAAACAGAAAGCGATGAGACGCTTGGAGTATCAAACGTTTTCGTCATAAACATCGGGAGCATGACTCCTGTTAGTTCCTTGTCATAGAACACTTCATGCACAACTATACTCCATTGTGAAACACTTTTTTGATATCTTCACTCAAGGCTATCCGTGCTGGTCCAAATCACCATTACTCACACTGAAATCAAGTATAATACTTAGTCTGAATCTTGCAACAAAAAATTATCAGTACCGTTTCCAGAACGTTTCGCAGCGGCATTGAAAACAAATATTATTATAACAAGCTTCTTTATAATCCTCAAAGCAATAATGTGGAAGATCCTCCATTTTAGATTCTTCTGATCTACATTCCTGGCGATGATTTTTCCTTCCATACTCAATAAATTCGATTGTTTGCAAGTTTTTCATTTTCTTTTAAGTCAATGAAAGAGTTGTATTTCGTGTAAGTGAATTTATTACAATCGCAAAGAGCTTTCGGCTGTTAAGCCATCATCAGAGCTATACCTGCAAGTAAGTAATAATGGAAAAATAGAAAAGTTGAGAAATTTTTAATTATTACTCGTCAAGTATTTATACAGGAGCAATATAAAAAGTCAACAAAACCATGGTTAACCTTGGTTTGATCGGACATACATGTTAAAATTAAGTACTTAATATATACCCAGAAATGGACATAAGCAACTACCCATTTTCTGGCAGATTTATTCATGAATAATTGAGAAATTAACCACATAGTTAACGTTAACAACAATGAAATATTACATTGGTTTAGGTATATAGACGATTGTCTAGTCTTCATTGAAGGCAATTCAGACACAGTCGAAAACCTTCTGAGAAAAATAAATTCAATCCATCCTAACATTAACTTCACACTTGAAATTGAATCTGAGAACAAATAAAATTTTCTAGATTTAACCATCAATAAATCTGACAATCTGGAATTGAGCATTTATAGGAAACCTACTCAAACAGATTATGTTATACCAGCTTTCTCCAATCACCCACATCTCTACCGTTTATAAATGAAAATATTTCTCAAAAAGTCTCTGATTGCATCAAGAATAAAATAACAAATTTAAAAATTTCTTTCAAAAGTAACAATAATTTAAGCAAACATTTAGTAAATTCAAGAGGCAATATTAACAAATTATCAAAAAGTGGGATTTATAAACTTAACTGTAATGATTATGAAGCTTCTTACATATGACGGACTTGCAGACCTTTGAAAGTTCGTATAAACGAACTTCTGAACAAACCTGGTAACTCAGCATTTGGCCACCATATTAAATTCAGTACACATAACTTCAGTCCAAATCGCAATTCACAAATTCTGAATCAAGTCAACTCAAAGAATTTTAATAGAGTAGATTTTCTCGAAGATCTACAAATAGACAAAGAATTGCAGTGTAGTAACTTATTTTTAAACACACAAGTTCAATTAAATAGATCATATATTCCTCTACATAGGATATTAAAATAGTACATCATTTATAAATTTATTGTTCTTTGCTCACTAGGTAAACTTTTACATTCTGTAGTCACTAAACATTGTCATATGTCATATTCTCTCTTAACTCTCATTGGACATGGACCTTACGTCAATGTCACCACATTTCATCTGTCAGTTTTCAATTTCACATGTCAAATTTCAACAACTTTTCATATCCTTTCCGGTTCACCACGTGGTTGTTAGTACAACACGAGTAGGCAATTGCCTGGAAAAATGCAAAACCGGAAAGATTAAACAGAAATCCCTTTAAGGGTATATATTAAGTACTTGATTTCAACATGTTGTATGTTTGTCCGATCAAACCAAGGTTAACCATGGTTTTGTTAACTTTTTATATTGCTCTTGTATAAATACTTGACCAGTAAGTAATTAAAAATTTCTTAACTTTTCTATTTTTACATTAGTACTTACTTGCAGGTATAGAACTGATGATAGCTTAACAGCCGGAAGCGCTTTGCGATTGTAATAAATTCACTTACACGAAATACAACTCTTTCATTGAATTGAATAGTTACGTGTACACAGCTTTAAGAACTTCACATCATCTTTTCTCCACTTAGTTAATGATCGTTATTTCAGATACTTTACAAGTTTTTTCTGCCGAATTCAATAGCCTTTTTGTCCTGTGGCTATATGCCATTACTTCATCAAAATGTTTGTTCATTCCGAATGAAGGTTACAATTGAAAGCTATTTTCAATAATTTATTCAAGATCTTGGTCCACGATAAACTGGCGTGTCTATTTACCATTTCAGTGTGGTTATCACAAACTCCAATTCAGACGAGGGCATCATAGGTTGATTGAATCTTGCCTCGATGATATGTCTGGGAACAATCAGGTCAGTGGTCTTGGCCTATTGAGAGAATTTGCTGAGTTTAATGGTGTGATGAAGTCAGGTTTAAGGTATGGAAATCTTTTCAACATGTCATTTTCAAATATTATCTAGGAATTCTCAAGTCTTGGACAGTACGGATATGAACCATCTTGTATTCTACCGGTGCATCAAATTCCCAGCTGAGATACGTAGTGAAACCAGCTTTGACCCTTGTTCATGATGAATGATACCATTCGTCCACTGAGCGCACAAGAGAATTGTTGGTCCCAAAAGAGCTGACATTTCTGCCAAGGACTCTCTAATCACTGAACATAATAAACCCTTTACAAGACATAAACTCTCATGCGGGTCCAAGCAAAATAACAGGAGCAATTCCCGATTGTATCATTAGTCGATTTTATTTTCACAATACCTTTACAGAAACTGACATACATTTTTCTGCATCTTGATTTTTTGGTGACAACATCTGTTGACAGTAGCTATGAAGAATTGTCAGGCACAGGAAACATAGTTTTGGTTATGAAACAGCAACTTGTTTCTCTCCTATTGATTTCCACAACAAATTATTTAATATATGTTTTTCTGATTGAAAGCACTTCTCATTGTTTCTTGACTGTGTCTGTAATTTTTCTTTATCGAAATCATAAATTTTTGTTTTCGAGAAATAATTTCTTATTTTTGCAGTGTATTGTTGGCCCTTGCGATACAATTGACCTCGTCTTTAAACCATTGTGATGAAGTTTCTAAATTTTAGGTATGTAGGTATGTAGAAGCAACAGTTCTTGATAGAAATTAAATATCAGTTGTTGTTTATAGATATAAAAATGCCATTCATATCAATGCGATACCTTGTTTCATTGATTTTCTGGCGCGCAAAAGCGAATTCCACCACCCACTCATCGATTGGAAGCACCAAAGCAAAAATAAAAGCCGATCAAGGGGATAGTAAGTGCTTGACCGTAAAACGAGCAACACGTATGTTTCCCAAGGGCAGGAAAATGATAATGATGAAGCCGGCACACCGAAGGCCGCAGCCATCAACAGAGATTCTGCAGGAGTTAGCGAACCACTCGATAGCCAAGATGGGTGGATAAATCTTCTGGGAACGACGAGCTTGATGTTGAATTTGTCAAGTTTCGGCTGTACACCACTGGCACCGCATCTAAGAAGCGTCCATTCCTGGCCGAATTTATCCGAAAGGGCCGATATTCGCCTGTTTTGACCACTGCGGCGGCAACCACTGCGCTACCGACCATCACCAGTGCATGCGGTCAGAACATGCTGGGGGCTGCTCAGCCCTAGCCAAGACCGTCACTTAGCCCCATGCTGCTGCCACCTCTGATGACTTAGTATATCTTTCGACGGAACCCCGAACTCTGCCACCTTCCTGAAGAGGCTATAAGACATCCGTGCGTCCTAAGGCATCTCTCCAGAGGTAATCAACTCGAAAGTAGCCATCAGCAGAAGGGTACACCACTTGCAAGATAGTACCAGGGTCTACATTACCTTCAGATTATGATTCATCGTCATGGAAGAATTACGTCGGAGTTGAACTGGCTCTACCGGAACCTCCACCCAGAGTATTGACGTCATATCCAAAAAACCGACTTCACGGACGTCTGAGAGTTCGCTGGTGTCACCCGAGAATATAAGCTGCTCAGAGAGCGAGCTGGCCCACAGAGCAGCACCGTCTCCTCGCAACAGGCCGGATACAGCAACACAAATAGGATCGTCTCCACATTCCACCATGAACCAGTTGTCCTCCAGGCCTACAAGTGCAAAGCATTTCCCGGCATATTCTGCTCACGATGTCAACGAGAATGCGTGTCATCCTAAAACTGTCTGATCTGGGTGATCTCTGTGATGCCGGACAAAAGGTAATGCTGGCCGGGGACTTCAACGCTAGGAGGTCGGAGTGGAATTTCCCAAGTCAGCCTTATGCGAATGGCAGGATGCTCTAGGAATATTCTCTATATTCTCTATGCAATAATATTAACATCGAGATTTTAAACGAAGCGACCCACCTTTCCCGGAATGGGACGACCTTCAACACTCCGGACTTGGTGATGAGCTAATAAATCAAACGAAGAACAGATGTATCTCAACAATCCATGAGTAGGAGACCACGAATTGGTAGTTCAGAACTATATATATATCATATCAGGATATCACCCACCATACGAAGATATCGACAGGGTAAGACATGAGCTCATGAAAAATATACAGGACGGGCATGGGATTAATTTGAAAACTACCGGAAGGAAGTAATGACAAAATACCAGAAACCCAGTACATCGAGAAAATCTGACTGCCATGGGTAGGGAAATTTCAAACTTGATCAGGACACACATTGAAGAAGTCTGGAACAAAATGCTGACTGATCTCAATGAGAGGGACAATTCACTTTGATGGATGTCTAAACGCACACAGAAAAGGCGTGAGAATATCCCCACAATTGTGAGAGATGCCCACACGGGCTCCCATGGATCCTGGAAAGGCTGAATTGTTTGAGGAGTAATTTCATTATGCATTCCAATGATGACGCCAATGAAGTGCACGGTAAGTAGAACAGATGAGACAGATAAGGTATATGAACATCAACACTTATACGAATAGTAGCCATATTCTGTAGTTTGTTCATCAAAGAGGTTTGGATATACCGAAGTTCATCTCTAACATGCTGATTATTTTTGTTAGCAGACGTAGCAGAGTGTCTTTTGCCTTTTCCTTTCAGAGATCGTTCCAACGTTATCAACCTAAGTGGAGAAATGAGTAAGTTTCTGAGTGACTACGTTGATATCGTTCGTGAATTTGGTGAGTTGACCATACCAAGTTCAGACCGAGAAAATAAGTTATTGCCAATTTACACAACGTTTAATCAGCATTCAGTTTGATTCTCATTCAACAGGTTTAGTTATCATTTAGACAACACACCACTGAGTTTTATGATATAAAAACATCATTGCCAATCAGAATTGGATGATCAAAGTAGAAACATTATCCATTCGGGATTGTGTTGCAAAAAAACGGTACTTCTAGTACATTAGAACACAGACGTAGGGCTTAGTAAGGACTCAAACCAAATTTTACGTCCCGATGGAAAGTCAAGGCAGTAGGTGTTCACACCATCTTGGTCATCTCAAGCTGATTACATGACCAACTGTTCTGTACAGACCAAGATGACCGAGAATATTTAATCAAGATGAAGTCATTGGTCATTATAGAAACTTTAGAATTTCATTTCGACTTTTTTTCTCTGAATATATTGAAACTCTTGCTTCATTAATTGTTCTGATTCTTTCTCGAACTTCTTCTTTAGCCTGTTATATCTTTAGCTATTAATTGAGTTGATGAATGATGTAATAATGATGATAATAATAATAGCTTCTTTATTGATTTGAAAATAGAAGTAAATACAATTTTTTAAACGTGTTGGCGACAATCGGCTACAGCCGTTCTTCCATGTAACCAAAAAAAAAAACATAGTAGTGAACAGAAGTGGTTCACAAGCAACAAAAAAAAATATATTTATACACTTAATAGTAACAGTTATAAGATTCAATAAGAATTGTGATACAGTTTTAATAAGACAGTATGATTCTAAGTTTTTGAGATAAAAAGAAATTAAACAATTCTAAATCTCTCCACATCATGCAAATACAGCACAATGCAGCGACAGTGCAACTACTCTGAAATTATCTTTGAACACATATATACTATAATTGCACTACTATTCGTTTATTTGAAAGAATCCAGGATTTGATATGTTTCCTGAAGTTATGCCGGTTTTGAAGTTACTTAATTTGTGCAGGAATAATATTGAAAATCTTCACTGCATTGTAAAAGCTCCGTTTAAATTGTGTGGAGTGTGCCTAGGAATACAATAGAGATCTCTAGCTCGTGCCAAAGAGTTGTGATAGTCCCCAAGTTTTGTGAGTTTGTCTAAAAGGTAGGCCGGTTTTGGAATGGTTGATTTGATATACGAGTCCAGCTAGTTTGCTCAAAAACCTCTCTTCTGAACTTAAAATTTTAATTTTCTCATAGATTGAAGAAACATGATCATATTTTCTCATTCCACATGAGTATCTCACACACGAATTTTGTATCTTCTGTAGAGTATATCTATCCCTTACTAGAAGAGAGACCCAATATATTTCGGCAATACGCCAAACGGGACATAATCAAAGATTCGCATAATAGTAGCTTGACGTTATTTGTGAGATATAATCTGTTCATGTATAAGTATTTTAGGGTAGAATAGCTATGTTTTACCAGTTGTGACACATGCTTTTCGAATTTTATTGTTGTTTCCAGATGAAGACCAAGATTTTTACATTGTTTCACTATAGCCAATGTTTTTCCATTCATTCAAGTCATTTCGAAATTTTGGTCGTTGGATATTTCATCACTATTTTGACCAAATAGTATGGGTTTTGATTCATTTAGCAATAACTTATGAGATTTAGACACTGAGGCAATAGTTTCAAGGTCTTCGTGGACATTAACGCTTGCGAGAAAACTTTCAGATATTGAAAACGAAAAATACAACTGTGTGTCGTCAGCATAATGATGAGTTTGACAATATTTTAAAAAAGTAAGGAAATCAGCAGTATACACTGAAAATAACAGTGGCCCCAGGATGCTTTCCTGTGGAACTCTTCTAGAAATATTTTCGAAGTTAGACATTTTTTCCTCTATTACCACCCTCTGTTGCCTCCCATTCAAGTAATTTTTGAAAAAACATATTGACTTATCATCTAAACCAAAATATTTAAATTTTTTCAACAATATACCATGGTCCAACTCATCGAACGCCTTGCTGATATCGAGTAGTATCAAACTTGTAATTTTTTTATTGTCTATAGATGTGGAAATATCGTCTGTTACTTTGAGCAATGCCGTGGTGGTGCTATGTTTTTTCCTGAAGCCTGATGGTGTTGTGGGCAATATTTTATTATGCGTAAGATATGATGATAATTGATCAGATACTAACCTTTCAATTATTTTTGAGATAGTGGGTAAATTACTAATCTGTTGAAATTGTGATATGTCTTCTGGATTTTCAATTTTTGGAATGGGTATGACATTAGCAATATCCATGCTTTCGGAAAATTGCCATTCGAAAAACAAGTATTGATAATACAAACTAAGAAAGGGGTTAATGTCGGGAACAAAATTTCTAGCATTCTCAGATTGATATCGTCCGATCCCTTACCCTGCGTTTTGATTCTGCGAAGGGTTTGTTCCACTTCTTCGTTTGTAACTGGGTTTAGAGAAAAAATTTCACCCTTCAACTCTGAACATATACCATCATATTTACTCAAAATATTGTTATCTGTTGTCTGCAAATCCGGGACAGAGTTCAAAAAATGATCATTGAAAACAAATCGCAGCTATGGGATTTTTTCAAAATGTTTGACGATTTCAGAGATTTCCAAAAAAGTTTGGGGTCCGACTTGAATTTATGCTGCAAAATGCTTTTCGCTCTTTTTTTTAGCTTCAATGCATCGATTAGCAAAATTTCTCAAATCTTTATATTAGTTAAAGGATTCAACTGTATTTAAATGTTTATATCTATTAAATATTGTTTTTTCAGTTTTATTATAAATTTTAAATTCGGAGTGAGCCAAGGAGCGGGGGGCTTAGTGACACGTTTAATTATGAAAGGTGCGTGTATATTAAAAAGAAGATTGACATTACCATTCCAAAAAGATATCAACTCATCAACATCGTCCATATCAAATATATAGTCCCAATCAATACTGTTCAAGTCTCTAAGGAAATTGTTATAATTGAAGTGGGAAAAGTTGCGAAAGCTGACGAACTAGGGCTAAACTTTTTCTTTTTTACATTTGATTTCACATTTGACTAGGCAATGATCTGAAATACCATCCATTTTGAATACTGTTACATTATTTATAACATCAGAATCTGTTGAGACTAGAAGGTCAATACACGTACTGCTAGTTGCTGTTATTCTTGTAGCTTCATTACATTTCTGAAGAAGATTATATATCTCGAAAAAATTCAATAGAGTTTCCGTGTTGGTATTTTTTTTTTTTTTTTATTTAGTTTTGCGCATCAACCATAAAAGGTTATTAGCGCGCCATTACAGATTTAAGATAAAGTACGTACATCATATTTCATTGTAAAGCTTGGTGTCCTTTAAGTATCTTATAACATTCTTGATTGAAGTGGGGTTGTCTTTTAGAATGTCTTTCATCGTCACGGGGAGGTTACACAGTTGTCAAGGATTGTTGAAATTTGTGCACTCCGTGAGTATGTGTTTCACAGTGATAACTGTTCCGCATTTGCCGCAAATTAATGGGTCACTCCGAGCAAGGAGATAGCTGTGCGTTAATCTGGTATGACCTATTCTGAGCCTTGATAGAACTACCTGGGATCTTCTGTCATTGGGGTGGTTTGACCAAGCTTTAACTGATTGTTTCACTTCTGCGAGTTTTGAGTTTGTTTCGCGCCACTTATTTTCCCAGCTTCTGTTAATGGCAAATTGGATGTGGGATTTGAAGTCTGATACTACTGTCCGGGTAACCTCTGTAGCTTCTGCATCTGATATTGCTCTGACTGCTGCCCGGTCCGCGGCTTCGTTACCAGTTATGCCAACATGGGATGGTACCCAAATGAAGGTGATATGTTTTCCCATTTCTGCCACTCTGGATAGTTGTTCTTTGATAGCTCTAACTATAGGGTGGCTGGAGTAAATTCTTCGAATTGCACATATGGCACTGAGAGAGTCAGTGATAATCAGGATATGTTGGGTACTTTCCTGTCCAATGTGGAGAAGAGCTTGTTGGTATTTGTCTCATTCAGAATATCGACATTGAAATCCCCACCCAATATAATGAAGTCAAATTTTGGTATAATTGAGGCAATAATATTTTCTAGATCGATCAGGCAGCTTGATAAATTGATAGTTGGAGGTCTGTACAAAGTACCTATACATATTTTTTTCCCGGATATGCTCATGCTTATCCAAATAGTTTCGAAAGAGCTATTGTTTTGGTTACCGTCATCAACTATTTTATATTTGATAGATTTCTTTACGTAAAAAGCCAAACCTCTGCCTTTTTTCTCCTGATGATCTTTGCGTATTAGATTATAATCTGCTAAGCTAACAGCTCGGCTTGGAAAATATTGGTTGAGCCATGTTTCTGAGATACTAGTTAAATTTGAATCCTTGAGAATTTACTTTTTAAAAAGTTTTATTTCAAGATCAAAATAACAATTTTACAGAAACAATACAACTTATTCGTTTAACAATGTGAATCAGACTGAATCCTAAAAGAGAGTCGAAGTCAACGGACGCTCTCACGCTGACGTCGCTCCAGGTGTCGGGTGTCGCTTATCCAACTATAACTTCTCCATCCCCTGAAGAAGTTTTGTAAGGGACGAACAAAACTGGTGGCTCTGAAGATGATGATGGCGCCTGGGCGTTTTCTTTTCGTCCTGGACGGTTGCGGCGGTATTTGTAGAGAAGGAAGGCTAAGCTCGCTGCGATGATGATGTATACCAGAGTTGTCCAAAAGTGAGTCGAATCGGTACCGTGGTCAAGGGATATGGGGACGATGTGGTCTTGTATCTCTTGGAGTCTGTGGAGTTGGTCAAGGGGTATCTTCTCAAGACGAATGGGGTTCGTCTTCTCGCTCAGGTGTACAGGGGCTGTTCTAACTTTCGGTAGGGTTAGTGGCTGCTCACGAATGACTTCCTTGGAGTTCACGAAGCTGTCGTGTGGTGTCCTGTATTCGCAACCTGGTAGTACATCAATCAGAAAGGTTCCTTTCAGATTGAATATTCCGGTGGTGGAACACTGGGTCGATACTTTCGTCGATTCCGGAAATATGCCAATGTAATGGGCTGGAGTCAGCTGCTCGACTAAGGTGGTCTGGATGGATACTGGAACGTTATGACAATTCGCTTCTTCGTCCGAGAGTTGGAGTATTTGGGTAATGCAGTCCTCTGATTTTTCGTCGTATTGGATGGAATTGCTGTGGCACAGGTAACCTGGATTGATTTTTCGGCAAGGCTCGTTCGTGTACTGATGAAGTGTAGTATTCATTGTCAGATATGGTGCGGGTGGTATAATGGTAGTCAAATTGCTAGTAGGAATTGAATATAGGTGATAGTGTGTGAACATTTCGGGGTGTAGGAGAGGAAAGTGCAATATGAAAACAGTTATGGAGTTTGAATAATATGCATCGACTGATATGATGTCATAGTATTTCGATAAGTCGATATCATCCTTATATATCAACTGTTCCTCTTGATGATTTTGGAGCATCGTATGGATTATTGATTTCAATTCGGTGGATCTGATTATACTATTATGTAGTGCGTTCATCCTTGCAAAGGTGATAGCATTTTCCAAGTCTGTCAAAAGTTGTATTATCATTTGTAGTGATAGGCTTAATTGATCGAGAATATTTCTGGTTCGCATGTAGTCACTAAAGTTGAAAACGAGGGTATCGATTTTAGAATTGATTCTCTCAATTTCTTGGGCAATAACTTCTTGATTGTGCGTTATCAGAGTTATGGTTGTATTGAAGCTTTTAATCAGTTTTTTGGTGAGTGACATATGTTGATTCAATCCCTTAATTACATTTATCTGGTTTTTCTGGAGGCTGGATATAGCTTTGTCATATTTCTCTGCATCCTTGTGGTCTAGGTTGCCAGATATGGTCTTCACGATGCTTCTAAGGGCATTTATTAGTCCTCTCTTGGTTCGATGTGATGGATATATCGATTGGAATTTTCGGCGGGCTGATCCCAATTGGTACTGAAGTCCTTGATTGAAATTAGAAAGGCTGATACAATAGGGGTGAGTCAATCCATTTTCTATTGCGGTGGTTACTGCTTCGTATTGATTTTGAATTGCATCGATTTCTAGAGCTATTGGTGTGAGATTGTAATAATGGATGAAATCGTGTGTACTAATTTGAATCCTTGCTGGTCCCAGTTTGAGGGGTAGGATCCCTGGATTCTCCTTCAGGTCTTGAATTTTGATTTCGAGACCCATGGCTAGAGTCCATCTGCACCACAGTGTCAGTATCAGTTTTCTTCTTTAATTTGCGCTTGATGTTTTTCTTATGGCAAGTGGCTGTTACAGTTATTGGGTTATTTGTTTTCACTAGTCTTGTGGTGAATCTAGGAAGTAGCTTATTTCTTTTTTCGGTAGTCCTCGTATAAATTTTTGTGCTCGATTTATGTGTTATTGGTAGTTCTCTTTTTTCGTTTCGTTTTCCTATTGTTATCTCTTTGATTTTAATTTCTCTTTGATTGAGTTCTTTATAGATTTCTTTGGTTTTCTCTCGATGTTGTTCGATATAGTTATTGATTAGATTTCGATGGATATCGATATCGAAAGGATCCTGAGAATCAAAATTTCCGTTTAATACATCTATTGGTTTTTGTTTTGTTACACTGTGGATAGAATTATTGTGTCCAAGAATGGCAAATGGCATTTGCTCCTTAATATTGAAATTGTTCTTATTCTGTTTCAATATCCGAAGATGTTCGATTATAGTGGAGTGGAAACGCTCTATCATACCATTGGACTGTGGACTTTCTGGTGTGGTGTAGTGGATATGAATTTTGTGGGTATCTACAAATTCTTGAATAAGTCCATTCTTGAATTCAGTTCCGCTGTCGGATACGATCATTTGTGGTAGTCCATGATGAGTTATAAATATCAAAAGAGAGTTCAATATATTGATTGCATTCGATCCGTCTATTGGGTATGCTTGTCCATATTTTGAGAACGCGTCTATGACAGATAGAAATTTCTGTCCGTTAATGTGGAATGTGTCGATGTGAATTATTTCGAGTGGTTTCCCTGGCGTTGGAGTGACCATAAACTTTGGTTTCGGTGGATTTCTGTCATACTTGTTTATTTGGCAGGTTTCGCAGAGTTCGATGTATTCCTGAATGTCGTTTTTCAGAGAGGGCCAATAGTAACGTCTTCTTATCCTGGTTTCTGTTTCGTTGACACCACGATGATTGGTTTTTCCCTCATGGTAGTTTTTTATGACTTCCTTTTGAATATCGTGATTGCTGACATCTTCCAAAATGTGACTGCATTTAACTAGGTCATATGCGGTGTTTTTGAAAGTTCTTCGTAATAAATCACATGTGATTTCATAATTATCTTCGGGAAGAAATAGAAGAGCATATTTTATTTTTGGAGTTATATAGTCCATGAAGAAATTAAATAAATTACCTCTTACGTCGTCGAGTCCTATTTGAACATGAAGTTGCTTTTTGTTAGGAAAGGCCTGTTCAATTACAACTCTGGCTGGGTTGTAATTAACAAATTTGAGAATAACCTGATTATTGTAGTAATTCAGAGGTTTTTCAGAAATTGGAACGTTCAGTGATATATTTTCATCATTAGAGTGGATGGTTTGATTGGAGTTATTATCTGATGAATCTTCGTTATTCTCTCTTACTCGTTGAGATAGGACAGGTCGCTCATCTGCAGTTTCGGTTTCCCGTGCATTCTTATCTCGTTCTGGGAAATCGTTTCGCTCATCTGATCTGTTTTCATTTCTACGTTCGGGTAGGTCAGGTTTGTTGGAGGTTTGTTCGTCCGATGTTTCGCCATCTGATGCATTGTTGTACATTGATGCGTTGTCATCATTTTTGTTCGAAATTTCTTCATTGAAGTTTTCTACGTAATCTTTAAGGCTGAAAGTTTCCTTTGTGTTTATTTCTACTCTGGATAGGGCCTCGGCGTTCGTATTCGCTTTGCCTTTTTTGTAGACTACTTCGTTTTGAGTTGACTCTTTGAGCGAAAATAGCCATTGGAGTGGTCGGTGATCTGACAGAATTTTAAAGGTTCTTCCGAACAGGTACGGCCTGAAATATTTTGTGGCCCACACTATGGCAAGCATTTCTTTTTCAATGGTCGAATAATTTTGTTCAGAGTCGTTGAGGGTGCGTGATGCATAGGCGATTGGTTTGTCATTTCCGATTGGTCCTTGGGACAGGATAGCTCCAATCGCGAAATTACTTGCATCCGTCGTCAAGTTGAATGGCCTGGTGAAATCCGGGTACTGGAGAAGTGGGTCATTGGTTAAAATATTTTTGCAAGTTTCAAAGCATTCTATAAATTTTGGTGTGTGTTCAATTTTTGCATCTTTTTTTAAACAAGAAGTCAAAGGCTTTGTTAATTTGGCAAAATATTTGATAAACTTTCGGTAATAGCCCAGAAGTCCGAGAAATCCTTTTATTTCTTTCGTCGTTCGTGGGATTGGAAATTTTGTGATTGCCTTGATTTATTCGGGATTTGGTTTTATTCCCTCCGGGGTGATGACGTGTCCAAGGAATGCCAATTCTTTTATCAAAAATTCAGATTTGTCCAGTTGTACTTTTAGGTTTGTTTCACGAAGTCTTTGGAATACTTTGTCGAGACTGATCATGTGTTCTTGGAGTGATGTCGAGTATATAATGATGTCATCCATATATACAAGACAGATATGACCCTGTAGTCCCTTCAAAACATTATCCATGACACGCTGAAATGTGGCTGGAGCATTCTTAAGTCCAAACGGGGTCCTGAGGTACTCGTAGTGCCCATGTTCCACATTAAAAGCCGTTTTGGGTATATCCTCTTCGGCCATTTCTATTTGATGAAAGCCGCTGGCGAGGTCCAATGTTGTAAAGTATTGGCATCTACCCAATTTATCTGATATATTGGGAATGGGGTACTTATCATCTATGGTCTTCTCGTTTAGTTTCCTGTAGTCTACCACGATTCGCCATTTGATTTTTCCAGAAGCATCCGGCTTTTTCGGGACTACCCAGATTGGTGAGGACCAAGGTGAATCGCTGGGCCTGATGATGTTTTGCTCAAGCATTGATGTTATCTGCTTCTGTACTTCGGCTTTATGCACATGTGGATACTTATATGATTTTGTGTAGACAGGAATTTCATCTTTTGTTTTTATTCGATGTTTGACTTGATTAGTGAAGGTCAGGGGCGTATTAGGCTGGTGAAAGATGTCCGAAAATTTCTTGCATAATTTTTCGATGCGTTGTTTCTCTTCTGTGTTCATATGACCGGTCCTGATGAAATTTTGGATATTGGTGTCATCTGAAGCTATCGGTTGAATATCCGCTGAATATATATATGGAAGTTTTCTTCGATGAATTCCGATGTATCGATTGGTTCTGTCAAGGAAAGATGAATTTCTTCGTCACTATTATTGATTAGTTCCGCCCACGCCAGTTGATTGCATGCTTTGGTCAGAGTATTCCTCAAAATGGCACCTTGAAGATTTTGGAAAGGTAGAAAAATAGTTCCTTCGTTTTCTTTGACTGGAAGCCTGACTCGAGTGATTGTGTGAGGGTCCAGTTGAATCGAATAGAATTGGGTTTTGTTGGTTTCATAATACTCAATTGGAATTGTTGAATTTTGGGTGGTCAATTCGGAATTTGGAAAATTCAGATGGGCTTGTTATAATTTCAGGTTATCTAGTCCGATCAATCCATCAAATGTCTTATGGAATTTGAAGAGGTAGAATTTCAGTTCGAAGTTGCAATTGAATTCCTGGAAACTTGGAATTTCTGCACAGTAGTCCTGTGAATAATTTTGAAAAATCGATGTCACTACGAATGGTTCATGTTTGATATATTTCTTGAAATATTTGAAGGCAATTTCGGGGTTGAGAAATGACTTCGTTGCACCGGTATCGATTAGCAATTTCAGTGGCGGTTCAGATATTTTTATATAGGGTAACTCTTTTTTGTCTGTAAAAGTGTGGAGTTCCACTATATTTCTTGCGGTGGGTCGCCATCTTCGGGGAAATTTACATTTCGTTCTTCGGGGGCATATTCCACTTGTTCGTCGGGTATGTATCCTTCATAGGGCGTGTTTTCAGTATAACTGCTAAAATCTTCATAGTCTTGGGTCGAATCATCAAAATATTGACCATGTTGAATATTGAAGAGTTCTTCGGATATGAAGTTGGGTTTTTGCTGGGGTTGGCTCCTAAAATTTTGAAATGGTCTTAGATTTTGCGTTGGTTGAACCGTGTTCCTTGTTGATATACTCATAGGTGTTGGTTTTGGTTGCTGCGAGGGTCCTGAGCTATTCTGGACACTTCTACTTGTCCAAACAATTTGGGGTTTTCCAAAAACTTGCTGATTTGTGAAGAAACGCTGCGGTGTTGGATTTGGCCTGGGTGTGACGTCGATTGGTCCTTGTGGAAATGGACGTGGTCCCATTGAATCGAAATTTTGGGTGCGCCAAGGCGTTACTTGTTGCCTGGGGAACTGCTGCGTTGGCATCGGTTTTCGGAGATTTGCTTGTTGCGGAGGGGCATGGGTTCTCTGAAGATACCGAATATTGTTTTCCTCCTGAATGTACTGGATGGCTGTAGACAAATTTGCAGGTCTCATCGCCCTAATTGTTGCACCAAGTGGTTCCTTTAGTCCTGCCAAGAAGGTGGTCAGCGTCTGTTGCTGAAAAAATTATTTCTTGCTTGCTTTCACAATTGGGTTGACGGTGTGAAGATCGATGAAGTTGGATATCGTGTTGAGGAGGCCCATACATTTTTCATAGAATTGAATGGCTGATTCATTTGGTAGTTGTCTCATGTTTACTAAATCACGGGTAAGGCAGTTTTCGTTCCTCTGGTCTCCAAAATTTTGGATGAGGGTATTCTTGATACTATCCCATGTGTCACATCCAAATATTGAAATAACTTCTTTGACTCGCCCAGTGAGTTTGCTGATAATTCCTTGAAGGAGAAGGACGTTCTGAATGCATCCCACGTTGGCAGGGGTTGCATCGTAGTAGTGGTTGAGAAGAGTGGTTGCCACACTGATGAAGTTATAGAGGTCGTTCGGGTTTCCATCGAAATTTGGTAAAATGCATAAATTCTCGACATCAAAAGCTGCCATATCGATTTTATTGTTTATAGAAAGGTTATCAGTAATTGGTTCACTTTCAATACTTAAATTTTGGAGAAGGTAACTTAAATCTAACTCTGCACTAGGTTCACTGAAAGGATTAGGAACAGAGGAGTCTGACATGAAATACTCACAGAAAAGTGGTGATGACTAGCTGCATTCACTTCACTGTTTTCTCTTGGGTGTCCGGTCGTGGTTGGCTGCGATGCTGCACTTCCGGGGTGAGGTTCTTCTTTCTTGAGAATCGCGAACAAACGTTAAAAAACGACGAGGATCTTTACAAATAGACTCTTTCGCGATCCTACCGACTGCGCCAGTTAAATTTGAATCCTTGAGAATTACTGTTTAAAAAGTTTTATTTCAAGATCAAAATAACAATTTTACAGAAAGAATATAACTTATTCGTTTAACAATGTGAATCAGACTGAATTCTGAAAGAGATTCGAAGTCAACGGATGCTCTCACGCTGACGTCGCTCCAGGTGTCGGGTGTCGCTTAGTTCGGCTGATTCTGCGAAGCTATGTGAGGTTATCCAACTATAACTTACTACATATGTCTAAGCACTCCGTTTGCATCAAGTCAGAAAACACATCAAATCTGGTAAGTAGTGATCTTGAAATGGGAAAAACTAATAAATTCGGTACATTATTCAAAGCTATAGTAGGAACTCCGTTAAATATTAGTATATTAAAGTATCAGTGGATAAATAGGTCCAGTTATCCACGCATACTTTACGCAATTTTTTTTATTGGTACAATTTGAAATCATAAATACTGGTATTTTTACTAAAACATGGAAATAAGAAATAATAATGTAAAATGGTTGAATTTGTGATGGGAAATCAGTATACCATTCGTTGCCATGAAAATGAGAAAAGCAAAAATAAATATGCAACTTGTCATCAAAGATTGATAGATGTCACCGCGGTCCTTCAAAATGAATTCTTATATTGATTATTTGAATAGTAAAGCAGAATCGCAACTAATACCGCAAAAATCTAGAGAAGCCTATGAAAAAGAACAGTACAAGTTCGTACATTGGATGGAAGTGCAAAAGTTGATTGAAATAGATGAACGAGTTGTGCTTGCTTACCTTCAGAAAATGTCGGAGCAGTACAAGGCGTCAACTATGTGGGCTATCCATTCAAAATTACAATGTATGTTGGGGATAAACGAAGGAGTCGATATAAAATCATTTGTAAAAGTGCATGCATTCATGAAGGCAATTAGTAGGAATAACGTAGCCAAGAAGGCATATATATTCAATGAAGATGATTTGCGGAAGTTTTTCATAGATGCACCAGACATTACCTATCTATTTTCGAAAGTGGTTGCCATTTTCGGTATTTTTGAATCTTGTAGATGTGAGTTATGCGATTAGCGCCTACATGATATCAAAGAAGAAGGAAGTGTTTTGGTTATTACTATCCGACCGTCTGAGACAGTGAAGACTCGACGTTTTACTGTAACCGACAATGAAGCAATTAGTTATGAGCGTTTAGTAAAGCAGTATTTATCATTGCGTCCACAAAATGTGAGTACAGACCGAGTTTTCCTACGATATGATAAGGGGAAGTGTACCAATCAAGTGGTTGGTATCAATACATTTGGATCATGTCCCTTACAAATTGCCCGTTATCTTAAATTGGATGATCCTGAGAAATACACGGGACATGCTTTTCGACGCACGTCCGCTACCATTATGGCAAATAGTGGCATGACAATAGATCAAATCCAACGACAAGTAGGATGGAAATCGGCAGCTGTGGCGAGTGGTTACGTGGAAGAGAGAATCAGCAATAAGAAGAATGTTTCACACGTTATAGGGAGTACCATTAATGGAAGTTCAACCTCATTGAGTTCTCAGAATGTTAACAGTATCAATTTAAATGCTATTTTCTCCGATTTGAAAAAACGAAATATTAATATATCAAACAATACTAACTGTACTTTCCATTTTCATTTATAAAATTAAAATTGTTGTATAATGTTTGAATAAAGGTTGTTTTGGTTAGTAATATTTTATTAGACGTTAGAAGGTACTGCTGTCAGATCATTCATCAAAAGTTGTCATTTAGACTTCTTGTTTTCTAGAGTTGTTGATGTTGCCATGGTAACTTTAAAAAACGCGCGTTTTTGAAAGTTCGATTTAAACAAGCATAGGCGTGCTTGAAATGGCTAAAATGGGGCACCATTAAAAAAATAATATAATGAAAATATTATTCTAGGAAAGAAGGACGATTCATTCAGAGGAGTTTCTTTCGAGGTATAAAGCAGGCAAGAACTAATTAGACAGGAAAAAAAAATTCAATAGTATTTAATGTTTTTATCAATAATTCCCATATGAATAGAAATTCTATCCAAGATATAACATTAGTTCAGGCATCAATGTCCAGAATATCTTGTTCATTATTTATGATGATTTTCTTGTTGTATTTTTCACTCCATATGAAAATCTTCCCTCCAAGAGACCAGGCCTTCTTTAGTCCAACCTTTTCTTTTGCTTTCTTTAATAATTGAAACTTCCTTTTACTCAACTCCTCAAACACAGATATGTCCTCATTCTTGAGCAACTTTCTGGCACTTATTATTTCGTTTTTCTTGATATTGGTAACGAAATTAACAATTATTGGACGGGGTTTCGCCATATCGTTGTCCTTACGGCCTTTGATTCTGAAAATGGAATCTATTTCTTGTTTGGTGCAGCTGATGTTTAAGTATTGTTCAAAAAATTGTAACGTATTTTCAAGAAGATATTCATTATCCGCTCCTTCTCTGAGTCCTTGAATTCTAATGGAGTTTATTCTCTGGTGTTGTTCAAGAAAATGGAATCTATTTCTTGTTTGGTGCAGCTGATGTTTAAGTATTGTTCAAAAAAATTGTAACGTATATTCAAGAAGGAATTATCCGCTTCTTCTCTGAGTCCTTGAATTCTAATGGAGTTTATTCTCTGGTGTTGTTCAAGATCACTCATTTCTGTCGTCAGATGAGCTATTTCAACCTTGTTCTGAAGTGCGCACTTTGTCGTATCACTAAGCGAAGTTTCAATGGAGGTGAGTTGTTTTTCCATTTTACTGAACTTACTATCAAAAGACTTTTCGATTTGTACATAAAACTCTGCATACATTCTGCTTATCAGTTCCTCTACATCTGTGTCCTGAAGCTTGATTTTATCAGTTTTATCTCTGGTTCTGGACGTCATATTTTAATCAGATTGACTGTACCATATATGTGTATATTATAGATTCTAATTTGTTCACCTCCAAAAGTGCACTTATTGCAGCTGGATGCGGGTATCCAACAATCAATTATGGTAGACACTGATAGTTTGCTTTTGAATAAACACTGGATCTGATATCAGGTTGAACTATTTCCTATTGAACTATCACCAAAAAAAACGAAGCTCGAACAGAAGTACGTCTACTCACTAAGAGACATAAGAGACATGTACTCTTCTGAAACAGTAAAGTTAAGTTTGCAATAGTAGAATTTAAATGACTAGCACCATCATTAGGATCACTAACAATCACAATATCATAATTTTCAATCGGAGCACTCACAACATTTCAAAGAATATTTTCGGGTGAGGGTTATAAGAAGGATAGTTGGATAAGAGGCATAGGTTATAAATTCCAAAAATGACCTAGGTGTAATCCTATAAGGATTGATTATCTTCCACAGTGCAGAAGCATATTTTGCTAGAAGAAGCAATGTGGGATATACATACGCAAATTGAAGAATTTTTGTACAAAGTACGTATTTCAACAAGAAAATAATGAAAATTAAAATTCTATCAACAACTTTATATTAAAATTATTAGTTTGTAACGATCATAGATACCGACCTGACCGCGCCGCTTTTGTCGTGAACAGAAACTCAGTCACTGAGAACTGAAGATTCCAACAGCTTCTCAATTTTCATTACGATACTTAAAAATAATCTCTATGTTGGTTGAATTCATCCAGTTTGTTAATAGGCTGAATATCAGAATTATTTCAATGGAAATACTGGAGAATATGTGATATAATGTATTCAGCTTAAAATTATTGATTGAGTAAGTGTACCTCTCCACTATATGTATTATTTCTTCATGGATACTTTTTTATATTGGTCGCCCGCTTTTACATTCCTGTTTTCACAGTACAAATGGGTCGACAGTCTACCAGTGATTTTTTTTCATGTACACCACTTCTTAATATAATTATGATTGGGAAATTTGAGTATTTTTAAAATATTACCCCAGAAATTTTACTGTAGGAAATAGAAAATTATATTGAATACAGAAGTGAAATTTTTGGATCACCAAAATGATTTTCAAAGGATACAACAGGATTATTTCGATAGGGTCCGAAAATAAATGATACTGTGACGATCCTGGGGCCGAATCTGACCACTTATGTTTGAATATCAGAAACGTCTAGATGAGTCACGGACTGCCTCTCGATATTCTAGAATGGTGCAAAAATCTACTTGCTGGTAAAAATATAAGACACTCAACATCAGATGGCAATATTAGTTTTGAAGTCAGTTACGGCGGATTGTACAAAACAAGTTCAAACAAGCAGATGACAGCTGGTTAACGGAAAATACAATTTCGAAACAACAACAACAACTGCAGTTTAACTGATCTCTGGTAGGGATTAGCCAATGAAATTTCTAGTTCCTCAGCAACCGAAGTCAGCTCAGTTGAGCTATTTGTGAACTTGTTTTGTACAACCCGCCCTTAGTAGCAGACAGTCAGGGTTCAGATAAAAATACAAAGTTGGCTTAGCGATATTAAAAAAAAAGGATGGCATGACATCACACGTTAAAACTTAAGGGCTACGTCTCCTCTAGCTCGCACAAGTCTTTCGTATACTTTTGAGGGTTGCTGGTAAGGATGCAGTCTGATTGACGGAAATAACAATTCCAACATCCAAAACAAGAACAATTATACTTGGTGGAAATAAATTAGAATAGTTGTAGTCATTGACTACATCTGTTGGAATAAATCAGTGAATTATAGTTGAGTGCATTTTCATTACAGTTCTGTCAGCAATAAGATATTTTCGTAGTGAATAGACTCTGTGATAAAAAAAACTGACGTTTTTTTGCACGTTGAATAAATAAGTGTTCGCCTAGTGGTCAGTTTTGCGTGGTACGGGAAATAAACTGGTACATTGTTTCCTGAAATAGACTGATATCTCAGTCAAAAGGACACTGAAAAACAAAATATAGGAAACGATGATCCTGAGGGTGAAATTTCGAACAAGTTTGAAATTTGCCAGAGAGGTATCAACATAGTGAAATGAATAGGAAGTACCCTTCTCTCCTAGCGTTTCCACCAAGTGGAAAAATCAAGTGTGAACTTCAATGAAGTTCAAAAATGGTTGAAAGATGTTAAGGTCAGTTCTTGAAGAGGGAAGTTTTTCATGAGGCCGTCAGAGTTCTATGGAAAAATTCCATGGGAAAACTACCGCCGTTACTGAGCCTGTTAATATTGAAGCTACCATAAGAAAAGTCATAAAGGAAGTGTAACCTGGGAAAAGAATGATAAATTTCTAACATTCCAGGAAAATTGGGCACGTGCGTAGCAAATGTCCAACGTTCATAGAATTGACACCGACGAAGGTCGAGAAGGAGCAATCGTCAATCAGTATCCAGGAAGCCCCATTTTACAACGCATAAATGTCGCTATCCTTTAACGATTAAACAAAAGTGTCTTCGTAGACGATCTTATCAACAACGAGCCTTGCACCATGCTGATACGGAATACAGTTGCGACGGACGATGCTTGGGCCTGATTTTGCTGAAACAATAGCAAGAATTGAAATGTCAACCTGGAAACTACGGACAGCAATGGTAGAACCAGCCATTGTATAAGGCAATCTATCAATTTGATTAAAGTGGAACACTGGGCATCAGTAGCAGACTCAAGGACTATGTAATAATTGGAATAGACATCATGAATTCCAGAGGGTTTGGGCAAAAATTCAAAGACGGTGTCTTACGAACATGTGAACGAAGAAGAGCTGGTACTTCATGGTAGAAGTGAGGAAATGATTCGCGTTCTGTTGGCTGAAGATGTGAGCGTACCTGAAAGGCTGAAACCATTTCTGAGGCTCGCCTGGATGGAGGTGTGAGCTATGGAAACTTGGTGATGTAGGATGAGAAAGTTGGACGAGAAATCAAACTGGGGTAATGAGGGTAATAAATGTTTTTACCCGGTGATTCTTAAGGAATAAATAATTTTGGAGTACTGCTCGTCAATATCCTCTGTGATTAGGAGTATACGCGGCATTGTTAGAGAAAACCATACGCGGCACTGTTAGCCGAGCCTGCAACTTGCTAGCGTCGTTGGAAACGATGGTTGTCACATCTTCAAAAAACATAGAACAAATTCAGCAGCCTAAACTGGGAGAATTACTTAGGAAATATCAAAACATCTTCGATACCGGACAAGTAAAAGGTGACAGCACGAGAAATGCACTGGAAATGCTCGTCCGAAACGGCAATCAGCTAGAAGACCCTTACCGTAGACAATGGAGTTCTGAAGCGTGTAATGTAGTCCAAGGAAGGTGAGGAAGATAGGCATCAAACAGTGGTATCAAAGAGCAGAAGAAAGGAAGTGCTCCAAGAAATCCTTGAAGAGGTCACCGGAGGACATCTGAGAATTACAAAGATCCTCCAAAAACTGAGGCAACTGTCAAGGTCACGTCAAGGACTGGTGCAGAAAGTGTGCTATGATAGAGTCGCCATAGACATCGCTAGCCCGTTTCCAAAATCTGCCAAAGGAAATGACTACATCCTCGTGTCGATTGACTACTTCAGCAAGTGGGCTGAAGCCTGCGCCTGCCCAACCAAGAAGCCATCACTGTCGTCGATGTTTTAGTAAAGGAGTGGATATGTCGATTCGGTGTTCTATTGGAGCTACATTTGGATCAAGGCAGGAATTTCGAGTCCAACATGTTTCAAAAAATGTGTCAGGTGCTGAACATCCAAAAGACGAAAACCACAGCTCTACATCCACAGTCCGATGAAATGAGGGAGTGGATGAACAAGACGATAAACCGCCATTCATCCAAGGTTGTCTCTATGACCACCAAAGAGACTGGGATTAGTACCTTCACTTGTTCCTGATGGCCTATCGAAGAATTAGTCAAATATATCTGATCGTTATTAAGAAAAATATCTCAAAAATAATCAAAAACATTGGACAGTTGAGTTATTTAATATGGAAACATTTTTCCATCCTGCACACCTGATGGCTAGATAAAGAACGCGTAGACATTTGAAAATACTCTCGACTGTTTTGGACGTGGAAAATAACATCGGTTGGGGGGCTCAGACCCTTCTTGTTTTAGATGCAAGTTCCGAAAAACATCGTCACGTAAATAATTCTAATGCTGTAAACCACAAAATGAAATTGATGTTAAAATAAATGAATAAAATAAAAAAAGTCTGAAGTAAATAAAACACACAATTTTGTTACATTATGAAATTTTATATGATATATCAAAGCTTGTTGCGATAATAAATCTCATACAATTACCTACATAATAATATAATATAATTGAGGGTTTGATTTTGTTTTTTTTTGGCGCTTTTGATTTTAAAATTTTATTTTGGAATAACTACAATGGTATATTAAAAACCAGACGAAAATAACTGTGCCAAAATGCCTCCATGAGTGTACCTTAAAGCACCATATCAGAATTGTGTACGTTTTCCATCACAAAGAGAATTGAAAATAATTTCGCATTTGTTTATCCCTGTTTCTCGGAATTGAAGTAAAACTGGAATAATTTCAGTCTATTTAAACACGACTAAACCTTTGCAGTGGTTTTACCTCTCAACGGTGAACACTACTTTGAAAAATATCTCGTAAGCTGTGAGTCTATTCCAGGCGAAAGTGAAAAGTTTTCTCAACTGAAGTTAGTTTGAGGGATTGCAGAGCACGGATAGGAGAACATAAAAGATGTATTTATCATTTATTCATCATATCCTCTGAACTTTTATCTCAGAAAGTGAAAATGAGTGCTAGTTTTCATCCCTGCTGTTATCTAAGATCATTTTCAAAAGGTGCAGTGATAAGGAGAATCCTTATCAATTATTGCATCCGCATTGATTCAATAATACCATTCATTAGAGGAATCACCAGAAGCTGCGAAATTCAGATGGGTCAACTAGTATTATTATTTTTCATTTTCTTATCAGTATAGATATATCGGTTATCAAAATTAAGGTAAGTTGAGACTGAAAACAAATTGATTTAATCATAACGTAGTGAACCAATGTCAAAATTACAACAAAGCATTATAAAGAGTACCAAAATACATTCTAATCGAATGATCACTCGACTTGAAGCTTTAACTATCATGGTAATTATCAGTTCCATTTTTGTTTCAATTAATTTTTCTTAATCAGTTATTCTTACTGAAAATTTTGAAAAATATTGCAAGCGAAGTTATTGTTCAGATATAATCTAAACTTTTTCGTTTTTGAATTCTCCCTTGTTACACTCATTCAGGAAAGAGAAAATATTACAAATCATCCACTGTTTGCAACTATCACTTTTCGTAAACATATTAACATTAATTGTAATTCCAGTGTAATATTATAACACCTTTGAAGCTGTTATTGACTAGAACCATCACATTTATTTCAATTATTAATTTTCTTTCAATTTCAAAATTTCGAAAAGGTATTGTTTTTAATCGGCTTCACCCAAGAATTTTTGGGGGAGAAGAAAAACCCTGAGGAAACAGTTGGTTGAATATTTTTCTCCTGATGCTAGTGTATACAGTATGGTCCATAAGTAACAAGTAAATGAATTTTCTATGTATTTATATGTATAAGTATATTCAGGGTTGCATAGGTACCTTTCAATTTTATATATTAAAATGAACCTTTTCAAACTTCATTTTATATCTTCCCCTTCAACCCCCTTGGAGTGACAGGAACCCCTATGATATTTCAAATCAAATGAAATCTGTGTTTTTGATCGATGAAATATTGATTACTGTAACGAAATTTAATTCCTTTGAAATTTGTATTTTGATTTATTATTGGAATAAATGAGTATTTATTAGAGTATAAGCAAATTTTTATCAGTCTAGCTCAACGAAAAATTATTTTTATTGCAAATATAAGGCATGTTTCGTAGGATTAATCATTCATCTTCAACAAAAGGAGTAGGTAAAGCAAAATATTACAAAGGAATCGAGAATAACCCACCGTGAACAAACTTTATTAACATTAAACTATAGAAAAATACAAAATTTTATAAAAATATTATTAACGGTAACCAATCACGGTCCCTAACAGTTGGGGACCCTGCATTAGTTGTGGGCACAAGTTTGTAGTGACTACAATTTGAGTTTTTCATATTTTAATGTTACCTATCGTCTCCCTTATCACGTAAGGGCGTATCTGATTCCTGAATATTTCACAGGAGAGCTAAAAAACGAAAATGGGTGACAAGTTGAGCGACGTATAGTTTTCAATTTGTAATATTTCAAATTAATATCGTACCTATACAACAGAAACAATATGTATTCTGCACTGATGTTTTATGAAAAATATACAAATCATAAAATCGGCATATACCAATCTTGCAGTTTTCTGTTAGTTACACCCATACGTGATAAGGGAGGCCCTATATACTATACTACTTTTATTCCCCATCCTGAGATGTTGAAAATGCCTTAAACAACTTTCTTTTAGAGTTTTGTAAAACCTGAATTATTGAGTTATAATCGAAGCAAACATTTCGAGATGATCTGCGAGGTTTTGATTTTCACAATTATGTCCATTATATCAGCCAAGGTATTTTTAGTGGCAAAGATGTTCTGGATGACTTGACATTTTACATCTATGTTAATTAATTATTCTGTATACGGTGTTTAATTTCTTTCGATTCTATTCTAAACTTTATCATATTTTCTCCGAGTAAATTTTTTAATGAAATTGAAGTATAGCATTGAACAGGTTCAAATTATGATTGTCCTAACTGAATTCAAACTTCTGTCGCTAGGCATTCATTACACGGCGTGCTTCTATGAATAAATCAAATGAATTCATTTCCTATCCTAAAATTCCTTCTCCAAAAATATTTTCCCTATAATTTGAAATGCTGTTCACATAGGTATATACATAATGTGTGGTCGGCGATAGTCGGTTCGAGCCGATATATCGGATCGATAGGCGGCCGCATGCCTTGTTGAAAAGCAAGTGTATTGTGAGTTGTCTAGATGCCGATCTCGTCTAGTGCTAGCTTGGGGTGCACATTGACCACCCGAGGTGGTGCTGTGGGTTTTCCGGGTTTTCCTACAGCTGAAAAGTGAATACACCACCTAAAATATCAGTAAGTCGCCCCGGAGCGCCACGGCAAATAATAATAATAGCCGTCCTCTACCCGCACAGGCTATGCTTTTGGGTATACTCAACGAGTGCTTATGAGGGATTATAATACAACTATTATTATTTATTTGTCTGAAAATCTCCGACACACTTCGAACTTTGTTCGGATTTATGCATTTGCTCTTCCCGGAGTCTGAGCTGCCAAGGAGTGCTTCTTGCTCATGAGCTTTGGTTGTTATCGTCCGTTACGTGGAACAGGACAACTCTAATGTTGGCTGACCTATCCTGGCACTGATGAGGGAAAACCTTGTCATGTATGCAGGTGGTCATTCCCAACCAGATGAGGGATAGTACTCAGAGCTTGATTACAATTAGCGAATGCAATAGTGTTCTCCTGGAGGAAAATGGCACAAATAGATATCAGATAGTACTACTCCTTCAACACTCATAGAGTATGCCCAAAAGCACAGCCTGTGCGGGTATAGGATGGCTATTTTTCTCTGCGGTGGCGGTCCGGGGCTACTCACTGATTTTGTGGTATATTATTATTATTATTAATAGAAGCTGTACATTCATTATTCAAAACTTCTACTACCAACTACTCTGGGCACAAACTGAATATTTATATCGTCTCATTTTATGTTGGAAGGTAATAATAATTTGAGGAATCCAGGAAATGAAGGCTGTGGAAGTATTCATGGATTCAGTATTACTTATTTGTTTGATTATGCTTTTTAATGATGTTGACATTTCATTGTCTTTTGAAATAAGGAAGCTTTAAAACTTTAATATTGTAATTTTTGTATAAAGTTCAAAAGATGAAGAGATAGAGTCTTGTGAAAAGAGAACAAAATGTCTTGTTGTGGACCCTGGAATATCAATACAACAATCCTCCACCTTTCGATGGTAAGGTTAGTCATCATTGAGGAGGTTTGTCTCCTTCCTCCGTGAAATATTCAGTCCTATCTATATCATGGAACTATTTTATATGTTTATAATGCTATATATTTATATATAAGAATTGTTTCACCGCATATGCGTTTCCATTGAATTTATACTTTTTGATACCTGAAGTTAAGTTCATCGGGTTCCCCCCTCAAATTGAAATAAAATTTATTTACCCTACGTAGTTTCGTCTTTCGAACTCGAAAAAGTCTCAATTACTTCGTGAGTTTCTCTGAATCTTGGAAATCGACTATTTTCAAAAACGAATTTTTTTATTAAAATTCACATAAAATGCCTTCTTTTTTGCAGACAATTCATTATTTCAGAAATATTCAACTACATATCTCAATGCATTGATAGTCTTCGTTCAATATTTTCCCAACATTTACCTTGCTGGTCCCCAGGTTTTTATATTCCATCTTCCGAAGATATGTTGATTGGAGCTGATTTGTTTTGGTGTCTTCTTTGCGTAGCGCAGATATGGCTTGGTAGAGAGTGTCCAATCCTTCAAGAAACGAAATTGTGTCACATTGTAATTTCATTTGGCATTCTGATGTACAAACCCAACTTGGAAAAATGCTGGGAGGTCAATGCATTTTCTTTCACAGACGTTGTTCAAAGAAGGAACTGATTTTGAAAGTCATTTTGTCTCAACCTTTAGGAGAAATTATGGTGGCAAATACTTGTTTACAATTTCTTCAAAAACAGCCTTGATAAATCAGGCGATTCATAAGAATGTGCAAGAAAATGTTTTTTAATCTTGATGTTGGCGGTAGATAGTAATTCTCGATAGTTCCTTTCCCTGTCACTGCGTGCTCAATGAGAATAGTTTGACTAGGTACTAATTGCGAGTCGGTTTTAACACAGCTGCCCCACGAGCAGTATGGCAAGTTGCAACTTCACAAGATGATTTTGCAATTCAGACAATAATTCTCATACGTAGTTTCGGCAGCCTACACAGGACGTGACATCTAATGAATTTCCGTTTCACCTCCAGCTCAAGTCCAAATGTCCATGGATGTTAAATGCTATTCTAGTGTATCTATGTACGTCCGTCCGTACGATGGTTATTCCAAATGTTTACATAATGTACTCAAAAATGTGCGTATTGATATATTATGATGAATTATCTTATTCATATTATTTCATTTATATCTCGAATTTTTATGTTATTCAAAGATATAATTCACTAAATTAGAAACTCAACCAATGTATGTGCGTTAGATGATCAGCCAATTGATGTACAAATCTGGACATTACCTGTACGTCCCGTAGTATTCGAAATTGATTTTCAGTGTCGATAATGAAATGACGTATAGTTTATTAGTTATTTAGTTTATAGTGAATTAATAGAATAATCAATGACCCAGAACCTCAAAAACTCAGCGGGCAAAATAAACTGTTTGGGAACGATAAAAGAATCATCAGTTGAAGACGAAGAATATGTGAGGTTAGGTATTCTTCCTAACCTGCCTAATGAGATGAAGTCTTGATAGTTTGATGATTTGGATTTATCGTGGAATAATTGGATTGTGTAGATGTAAAACTTGTGTTTTTTGGTGGTTTTAGTATATCTTAAATGAAAAATCCCAGATGTGTATACTCATTATCAGCTTTCATCTGTTTGAAAGAATAAAAAATAAAGAGCATGAGCTGTTTCTGAACAAAGATCATAAGAGAGCATTTCAAATGCAATTAAATGAGGATGATTGTTCTTGTGATGAATATGAGCTTGAGTCATTTCAAAATTATTCATAAATTTGACTTTCCACTAGACATGTGTGTGTAGATACTGCTTATTCTGATCGCCAGAAATTCAACCTTTCATCGATTCGATACATCAGTATTTTTTAGGAGAAACTAAACATGTGATGTTGATCTAGCATTACATTTCACTGTCAATTCTAATCCTTCTGAACACAAAAAGGAGAGGGCAAACACTCACTTGCTCCCCAAATGGCTGTGGCATTTAAACATAATATCCCTCACAACGCTCCACTTCAGATATGCAGGAAATATCCATAATCTGGATAAGTTCTGGACGTTCATTGTACAAACATGGACATACTATGGACGCCTACAATATGTACATCCATTGGACAATGTCTGACCTGTTTTTGTACTAGCCGTCCATTGAATGCATACTGGTTCAATTCTGGACCTTTAGTGGGTGTTTTGAACTTCCGTATTCAACGTCCTTTAGTCTCTCATTGTACATATATGTACTGTGTGTAAGACGTATCAAATCTTCTGGAGGAAAAATCCCTCCCAACCACTATTTTCAGTGCAACTTAGTACAGATAGTTCTGCTTCATTCCTAGAAATGCAGTGTTTCTACATTGAATCATGCAACACGTATCGTTCAACATTTAGAGCAATAGCAAATTCATTTTATGTTGATGATTTTTTTGCATGATGCAGATTCCAAAGAGGAACATTTTTCAACAAGCAGGTTTTCATCTTCGCAAACGGATATCGAATGAAGTGCAGATCACAAAAATATAAATATTCCCAAAAACTACACTAAGCTTCTGAAAATTTCAAAACATTTGATGTTTTCTGGTCAATAAATTTTGATAATTTGTATATTAAAATCATATTACTTGATCTCGGCAAGTCTAAAACTAAGAGCTGATTCTTTCTAGCATGAAGCAAATTCATATCCCAGTAGGTTTGTTGAGTTTATGGTCTGCAAATTAGAATTGGGACGAGAGGGTTCCTGCATACATTCAGCAGAAATAGTGTCCGCACTGAATAACATTACTTTTGTGGTAGCTCAAAAGATGCTCATGCAACTTGCTTGTATATTTGAAGCATTATTGAACAGGGTTAGTTTATGTTGCATCTTCTTTGCGCTGAGTCGGAAGTAGCTCCCCTGAAGGTAATTTATTACCCTTCCTACGCTTGAATTGCAGGGCGCCTTAGTATTATCAAGATTGGCATAAAAGGTTTGTAATTCCTTATATATGAATTTTAATGACATCATTCCTTGAACTGATTCAACCATAGTACTTTCCTGATTAAGGACTTTATAAAATCTAGTGAAGACAATCGTTGCAAACCGTGTGTATTAACTTTAGTGCGATATCATAGTTATATCTTTCTCCAATGCGCAGTGTTTGTATCGCTCTATGTCACTTCAAACGCAAGAAAACGATTTCGCATGAACTCGAATATATGGTCCCAGAACTGATATCACATAAATTCAGGCGATAATCATGCTGATTTGACAAGTCGCGGTGTCAGTCCAATGTCATTAGGTACACAGTCCACAGTGATTGTAAGTTGATTTGTTAGTTCAGAATAGTACATTTACTAAATGTGCAAGTTCATAATAGTACATTTACTGTTGAGCTTTCAGGTATTAAAAAAATCTTCATTCACACTGTTGACCAATATAAAAGGTTTTAAATTTCCTTTCGATAGATTTTCTAATATTTTCAGATTGGTTCTTTTTGCATGCAACTGTCGAAGGAAATATTTTTTGCGCTTTAGTGATACCTTGACTCGAGATGAAATGAACAAGGTGACTTCAGCCAGCATAAGGTTAATTCAACATACACCCACCCCATTTCGGAGTACACTACTTTGTTTCAAGGTAAACACCCTTACATGAAAAAAGTACAATGTTGAGTCTAACAACAGGCGTTGATTGAAGGAAAGGAAGAGTCGCAGTTGTATATACATGAAAGCAGGGACGGACCGAACGCATATTATTGGGAGGGAGGGGAATTCTAGACGATTTTCCCAACTATCAACAAAAATCAATATGCGATGAAAGATGTTATAACTTTTTTATTGAAAAAAAGACGTTTGTTTTGACTTTACTGAAATGAACCTAAAAATAAAATTCACCATCAAAAACCAAAGGAATCAGGTCTAAAATTAAAATTGTTTATTTCTTCCGTTAAACAGCTGACGTCCTCCTACGAACAACAGCTCTCAGAAGTATTAACTTGTGCGAGCCAAGGATTAACGAGGACTTACCTTTTATCGTGTGAGACGAAATGTTTGGAAAGCATTGATTCTAACCACTCGGCTACCTGACTTCGCACGTATAAATTTGGTCAAATCATTTCACAGTAAACTTTTAATTCTTCGTGATTTTAACTTATCATATTTTGAATGTCCATCGAGTAACAAAACTGTTTTTCAAATTCAATTAACATAATAGAATCTAATCTTTTGTTAACCATCAGTGAACGTAGCTCATTTTTCACAGTCTTTCGTTTTTTGCTACCGGATATCCTGCATCAGTAAGAATAAGCTGACACCCTTCGAAAGAAAACCTTCTGAACCGCCTTACGTTTTTTGGCTTTATTCAGTTTATCATTCATTCATGCAAAGTTGATTTCAATACATATATCAAATAAAAAACATCTAGATCTCCCAGAAGAGCATAAACATCCGGTTTTTCACCAGGAGGGTATAATCCAATAAAAGACTGAATGTTTTGAATAGTGAGCAGGTCACTGGACAATGGTAGAGAAAATAATTTCTTTGTAGGTTCATATTATTTTTCCAACAAGCGTGCGTGATTCACCATATACCCGCACTCAACTCAGTTTGACAGGTGTCATTTTCCCGCACTAGTGCGGGAAAAATTTTGCAGCACACTTAAGTCACTTCAAGTTAGTTATTCCCGCACGCAAAAGTTTGTTCGAGAGTGCTACATAAATTATTTTAATTCGCTTGTGGAAAAAATATTGATCCTCACTCATACGGAAAAGTACTCTCCCGCACTCGACTGCTTACCCGAACTCCGCTTTGCGTCGTTCGCGTAACGGCAGTGGCATGCGGGAAAGGTACTTTTTCCGTACTTGTTAGAATAATAACAATATCACATTTTTGAGATCATCTTGCAAAAATATAATTCATGTATCCGAAACAAACTCTTTTCTAAAAAATTGGTTTATGTACAACTCAACAGTGTTTACTCTTGATTTATCAAGTTTTCTGGTCATTTATTAATACTAAAAAAATACAAAATCTTTAGCAGCTTCTCCCAAATCATAACAAAACTGCTTCTGACGTTGAATCAGTATCTTTTTTCGGAATCTTTCCATAGTGTTTTTGAAACTGACTCCTCACCACCCGATATTCCTGTTGATGAAAAATGTCTGAATAATATTTCTTCACTTGTCATTACCAAGGAAGAAATCCAGAAAGCTATCAATAATTTAGATGAGAATAAAGGGCCGGGACCTGGCAATATTCCCCCTCTTTTCATCAAGTCGTGTGTTGAAACTCTCATAGATCCCGTGTTTATAATTTTCAACCAAAGTTTAACTTCTGGCGATTTCCCGAAACTATGGAAGATGGCACAGGTTGTCCCTGTGCACAAAAGCGGTGATTAAAGTGACGTAACGAACTACAGACCTATATCTTTACTCTCCCATTTTGCGAAAATTTTAGAAGTTATTGTGACAAATAACTTGTTCTTTCAATTCAAATTATCCATCAATCCTAACCAGCATGGCTTCTACGTTAATAGATCAGCTGTGTACACCGATTTTTCGAAGGATTTCGATAAGGTTCACCATGCAAGTCTTGTGGTGAGGCTCCGGAACATCGGTGTGCATGGCAATCATCTTAGCTTTCTCAAATCATATTTAACCGATAGACACCAATATGTTGTTGTTAATGGTTCTCGTTCTGAATGCCTTCGAATTACATCAGGGGTGCCTCAGGGCTCCCATCTAGGTCCACTGCTCTTCAATATATTTACTTAAATCTGAACAAATGTTTCAAAATAGTGTACACTCGGAGTGCATCTCCCCCCATTTCTGATCTATATCTTTGTGGAGAACCTCTTAAGAAATCAAACACCATTAAGAATCTGGGAGTCTTTTTAGATACCAAACTCACCTTTGACAGCCACGTTGAGAAGATAGTGCAGAAAAGTCGAAAAATTCTTGGCTTTATTCTTAGAGCAACCAAAAGTTTCTCCAATCCTGATGGTGTTATTGCATTATATAATTCTTTAGTGAGATCGACTTTAGAGTATGCCTCCATTGTCTGGAATCCCCATTGTAATGTTCAGTCTGATCGTATTGAATAGGTCCAAATAAATTCATTAATATACTGAACTTCAGATTTAATCCACCCGTCACCACTTCTTATACGAACAGAATCTGAGATTCTATAAAATTGAGAAACTTGATACAAGACGGAAGTTCCTAGATTATGTATGATTTTTAAAATAGTAAACAATACACTTGATTCATCGTTCCTCCTTAGTAGTCTCAAATTCAACTGCACACAGCACTTTGTCAGGAATAGACCTCTATTCATGGTAGGTCAAAGCTCAACGAATGTACACTTGAATTCGCCAGTCATTAGATGCCTGAGATCCTATAATTCTGTTGTTGATATCATTTCTGATTTGGATATTTTCTCCACTTCCATCATAAGTTTCAAAAAAAGATTGAAGGCAATAATGTTTCAAATCGCCTCAAGGCTGGTTTTATTATTTTTCATTCTGCTAAGTTTGTGCTCAAATTCATATTTATACTAAGTTAACTTTACGACTGATGTTGAGAATCGATTCTTATTATGGATAAAACCAAATTTGTTATTTGTTAACTCGTCAATCAATACTCACATGTATTTCTGATCTGAGTTATTGATTTTTTAGATATAGATCTTGTTTATTACACCTTAGTTTATTATCAAATTTCACAACTGATAATAATATTGCCGAATTTCGTGCTATTCTGTAATTGGATGGGTCAAACCATCTGTTGAGTAGCCTACTCATGTAAATAAATAAATAAATAAATAAATAAATAAATAAATGAATGAATGAATGAATGAATGGATGGATGAATGAATGAATGAATGAATGAATGAATGAATGAATGAATGAATGAATGAATGAATGAATGAATGAATGAATGAATGAATGAATGAATGAATGAATGAATGAATGCATGCATGGATGGATGGATGGATGGATGGATGGATGGATGGATGGATGGATGGATGGATGGATGGATGGATGGATGGATGGATGGATGGATGGATGGATGGATGGATGGATGGATGGATGGATGGATGGATGGATGGATGGATGGATGGATGGATGGATGGATGGATGGATGGATGGATGGATGGATGGATGGATGGATGGATGGATGGATGGATGGATGGATGGATGGATGGATGGATGGATGGATGGATGGATGGATGGATGGATGGATGGATGGATGGATGGATGGATGGATGGATGGATGGATGGATGGATGGATGGATGGATGGATGGATGGATGGATGGATGGATGGATGGATGGATGGATGGATGGATGGATGGATGGATGGATGGATGGATGGATGGATGGATGGATGGATGGATGGATGGATGGATGGATGGATGGATGGATGGATGGATGGATGGATGGATGGATGGATGGATGGATGGATGGATGGATGGATGGATGGATGGATGGATGGATGGATGGATGGATGGATGGATGGATGGATGGATGGATGGATGGATGGATGGATGGATGGATGGATGGATGGATGGATGGATGGATGGATGGATGGATGGATGGATGGATGGATGGATGGATGGATGGATGGATGGATGGATGGATGGATGGATGGATGGATGGATGGATGGATGGATGGATGGATGGATGGATGGATGGATGGATGGATGGATGGATGGATGGATGGATGGATGGATGGATGGATGGATGGATGGATGGATGGATGGATGGATGGATGGATGGATGGATGGATGGATGGATGGATGGATGGATGGATGGATGGATGGATGGATGGATGGATGGATGGATGGATGGATGGATGGATGGATGGATGGATGGATGGATGGATGGATGGATGGATGGATGGATGGATGGATGGATGGATGGATGGATGGATGGATGGATGGATGGATGGATGGATGGATGGATGGATGGATGGATGGATGGATGGATGGATGGATGGATGGATGGATGGATGGATGGATGGATGGATGGATGGATGGATGGATGGATGGATGGATGGATGGATGGATGGATGGATGGATGGATGGATGGATGGATGGATGGATGGATGGATGGATGGATGGATGGATGGATGGATGGATGGATGGATGGATGGATGGATGGATGGATGGATGGATGGATGGATGGATGGATGGATGGATGGATGGATGGATGGATGGATGGATGGATGGATGGATGGATGGATGGATGGATGGATGGATGGATGGATGGATGGATGGATGGATGGATGGATGGATGGATGGATGGATGGATGGATGGATGGATGGATGGATGGATGGATGGATGGATGGATGGATGGATGGATGGATGGATGGATGGATGGATGGATGGATGGATGGATGGATGGATGGATGGATGGATGGATGGATGGATGGATGGATGGATGGATGGATGGATGGATGGATGGATGGATGGATGGATGGATGGATGGATGGATGGATGGATGGATGGATGGATGGATGGATGGATGGATGGATGGATGGATGGATGGATGGATGGATGGATGGATGGATGGATGGATGGATGGATGGATGGATGGATGGATGGATGGATGGATGGATGGATGGATGGATGGATGGATGGATGGATGGATGGATGGATGGATGGATGGATGGATGGATGGATGGATGGATGGATGGATGGATGGATGGATGGATGGATGGATGGATGGATGGATGGATGGATGGATGGATGGATGGATGGATGGATGGATGGATGGATGGATGGATGGATGGATGGATGGATGGATGGATGGATGGATGGATGGATGGATGGATGGATGGATGGATGGATGGATGGATGGATGGATGGATGGATGGATGGATGGATGGATGGATGGATGGATGGATGGATGGATGGATGGATGGATGGATGGATGGATGGATGGATGGATGGATGGATGGATGGATGGATGGATGGATGGATGGATGGATGGATGGATGGATGGATGGATGGATGGATGGATGGATGGATGGATGGATGGATGGATGGATGGATGGATGGATGGATGGATGGATGGATGGATGGATGGATGGATGGATGGATGGATGGATGGATGGATGGATGGATGGATGGATGGATGGATGGATGGATGGATGGATGGATGGATGGATGGATGGATGGATGGATGGATGGATGGATGGATGGATGGATGGATGGATGGATGGATGGATGGATGGATGGATGGATGGATGGATGGATGGATGGATGG